>OY856414.1:805153503-805753503 GCA_963693085.1 Alisma plantago-aquatica | reverse complement strand
GCCATTTTGTACTTGAATCACATTTAAACATGTTAGATTACAAGATATTTCCCCTAATATGTTTATCATTGCCAAATGCACTTATGGATGTTCTTTGCACTGTTTTTAGGTACTTAGAACATGCCTTGGATGGATGAGAGAGAAAGAAGGAGTTCTAGGGCTCCTCCACTCATGGAGAGGTCCAAAGAAGGCCCTAAAAGCTCCTTCAACCTACCCCCAATGGCTGAGAGTCGTCATCAAGCAAAGAAATCCATGAATGATCAAGTTTGAAGGTCAATTGACTGATGCAGACCCCAACACGGCTGTGGGAATACCCCCACAGTCGTGTCTTTTTTGGTGAAGAAGTGCCAGATTCAATAGGGAGCTACCCCAACTTACCACGGACATGTCCCATCAGCACGGCCGTGACCGATTGAAGATATCGCGGTCGTGGCCATCAACACGGTTGTGTCCAGCAGAGGGGAAAATGATTGTAGCCCCCCACAATGAATGTTGGAATATAGCACAAGAACTCCAGAATCAACAGAGAGTCACACCCAATTCGCCACGACCGTGGCCACTGAAGACCAACTCGCATGTGATTTTGCCCCACGACCCAGTCCTCCTCCTCCAAAACGGTCGTGTTACCCAACACGGCTGTGGTGTCTCTCACCGAACATGACTGTGGCACTCCGCCACGGATGTGGCCACCTCCTACTTAACACTTTCACCACCCTTCCACAACATGCCTGTAACCAAGCTTCACAATCGTTCTCATCTCCACCCACCATGGTCGTGGCCCATCAACACGGCCGTTTTGTCACCCTAAACCTACCACTTTCTGCACTGATTTTCCCACAATACCCTACTTACCCTAGTGCTTCCACCACCACCTATATATACATGGGTGGTGGCCACAGCACTAGGTTAGCTTCCTTACTTGCTCCTAGCTTCCATTACTCCTCTCCTTGAGCATTTAGTGTATTTCCCTTGCATTTATGCTCTCCACCCACCATTTCCATCTCCATTTCACCTTAGAAACCTAGTTTTCTAGATTTTCCTCCATAATCCACCATATCTTCATGCCCATCTACACCCTTGGAGGAGTGACGATGTCCCCAGCAACAAGGAGGTGAAGAAGAAGGCTATTTCCCCGAGCTCCATGGAGTTTCTTCCCCTTCTTCCCCTTTCTTTTGCTATTTCTTTGACTATGTGTAGCTAAGCCCCTAGTGGTGGGCTGTTTGGGGTCAAAATGTGACTTTGATACCATGTTGGGCAAAAATAGCTTGTAATGAACATAATTTCTATCTATGATGATTGCTTCTTTCTTCTATCTCATTTCCTATTTTATTGCATGTGGTTTGTGCTTATAACATAAATTGCTTACTTTGAGATGTTTAATGATACTTAGCTTCTAGGAGGAATTGGAGTGTATGTGGCAATCTTAGGAATGGCTCCTAGGTCCAATTAGTGGATCCCTAGGTAGCCCCCTTTGTTCCTACATACACATCCCTCCTCCGACAAGTGAGTGTGAGATCTAAGTGGCTAGTGTAAGTGTGATTAGTGCAATTGCCTACGGCTTTCTAAAGGCTAGATGGCTAGTGGCATGAGGTGAAAAACCCTCATCTCCACTCCCATTTCTACCCTTGGCTCTCAATTGACCTAATACCACTTACCCTAGAGACCTAGACTTGATAAGTCCTACTAGAATCACACCTAACCCTAGTTACCTAACTAGTAGTATAGGGTATATTCTACTAGCACTTGCCTTATTGTTTGGTTTGGTAATCTAGATAGAATTGTGATAGTTGCTTGCTATGTTGAGATCCCCCAACTAATATAAAACCACATCCCCAAACGGCCCACCTACCTAATCTTCACTGCTTAAAACCCATTTTTCTCTGCTTGCTTGTTCATGCTAGTCTAGTTTAGTTGCTTTTGCTCAATCTAGTTAATTGCTTAGTTTTTCTCTTTAGTGTTAACTTAGGTTCTTGCTCTCTCTTGTGGTTAATTTAGATCTTAGTTCTAATTGCTCTTCTAGTATAGTGTAACTTACCCTTTGCTCTTTCTTACTTAGTTGGTTAACCTAGTTTGTTAAACTTGCTTTCTTAAGATAACTTAGGTTTAATTCTGCCTTTCTTTCCTGTTCACTTAGGTTAATCACCGAACAAACCCTTTTAAAGCCCTTAAACCCTGATCTCTGCCCTAGGAACATAGCCAACACTAGCCTAGATCTTGTGCCCCCTCTATCATTGACGACCGACCCCTATTATTGTCGATCACCTATACTACAACAGTACCTTGAGTGCTTGTGGGTGACATGTTTGGTTTTGTGATTGACTGGGTTAGGGCCTATATAAATTTGGAAAGTTCCCTCCTGTGTGTTTGAGTCCCGTGGAGTGCATCTAGCCACCCTTAGTTGGCTAGTGTGTACACCTCTGGCCAGATTCACCAGTATGACACATATATAGAATCACCTGATAACTCAAACAATGAATACCATAGCATTGTCATCTAGAACGCATAAATGAGAAATGCATTTCTAGAATTCATATGATGGTTATCTAGACTCTTGTGGTTATTGAATAAATGTACATCAGTATGCACTAGTCCTAATGGAATAGTCAATCTCCCACTACATCTAGTGAAGATCATTTTGTCTTGTTTCACAACAAATAAGACATGCATGTATAGACCTTTTACAATGAAAGCTAAAGGTAGTTACAAGTACCTCATTATATTTACTGATACGATTAGTAGATATTGAAATTTGTATTTAATGAAATACAAGTATGGTTCTCTTGAAGTGTTCAAGGAGATCATAAATGAAGTGTGTAACTAAATTGGTTAAAGTATTAAGACACCTCAATATGATGAATGTTGAAATACATAAACCAAGAGTTTGAGGACCTTCTGGGAGATCATGATAGCATATCATAATAAACTCCACCTGAAACATACTGATGTGTTAGAAAGAAGGTATCATGCCTTGTTAAGTCATGGTGAGATTATCAATAAAATTTAGCTAATCTTACAATTTTTTTTGGCACATGTTTTACACTAAAACAATGTACCATCTAAAATGGTTCAAAAGACACCATATGAGATATGGCATGGGAAGTGGCACGATATGTCTTTTATAGTGATTAGGATTGAAATCTTGTATACAAAAATAGTTTCTAAAAGGCTTCATCCACAAATCATGTGAATGTTATCTTGTTGAATACTACTTATATTCAAACCCGACAACAAAGTGTTTGTTACTGGGATGGCTGAATTCCTAAATGGAAATTAGTTCCAATCAGTGGGAGTAAAAGTAGAACTCGAAATTTTCAAGACAAACAAGAAAACATAAAACCTAAAGAGGTACAATAGGAATAAGGAGAATCATAAGTTGTTGTGGAATCTCAAGTTCCTTATGTAAAACATAGATTTCGTAGTTCTAATAGAACTCAAAAGGTGGCAAGTTGATCATAGAGATGAGTCAACAACCTACCTAGAAACCATTAAGGGACCATAATCTGATAAATGGATTGAGGCCATTAGATCAATGATGGACTCCATGTAAACCAACAAGTTATGACCTTGGTGGATCCCCCTGAAGGGGTAAAACCCATTAGGTGCATTTGGGTCTTTGTAAGAAGACCAACATGGAAAGGTAAATTGGTTGAAAAGAGTTTCAAGCTAGTTTAAAATGTTGAATATGATGAAGTCTTTTCACTAGTTAATATGATTAAATCCATCTAGATCATGCTTGTTCTTGTAGCTTAATATGACTGTGAGATTTGGCATATGGATGTTAAAACCATATTCTTTAATTGGAATATTTAAGAGGATGTGTACATGACACAGCCTAATGGTTGTATAAATCCATTAATGAAAATAAAGTCAATATTTTACAAAGGTCAATCTTTGGATTGAATCAAGCATGTCAGAGGTGGAATCTTCTATTTGACAAGACAGTCAAAGGGTTTGACTTGAGTCAGAATGAAGATGGAACATGTGATTACAAAAGATTTAGTGGGATCATATTAATATTCCACATAATGATGTGGAATAATGTCCTTATGCTATAAATGTTAAAACCTGTCAAGGAAAGCACCTTTTGTAAGAAGGGTTTAGGCAAAGCATCCAATGTGATAGGAATTGAGGTCTATAAAGATATATTTGGAAAGTTTCTTGACCTAAATAAGAGCACATACATTGGAAAGATGTTGAAAGGTTCAGCATGCAAGACTCAATGAGAGAAAACTTGCCCATGTTCTATGGAGTTAGTCTTTCAAGAGACTAGTGTCCCAGTTCTTGTGAAAAATAAGAACACATGGATAGATGTTATATGCATGTGCAATTGTATCTATTAATGCAATGTAATGTACTTATCCCATTATCTCATATGTGTTGGACATGACGAGAAGATATCCCATTATCTCATATGTATTGGACATGACGAAAGGATAGCCAGTCATCTCATATGTATTGGACATGATGAGCAGACATATATATACCTACCTAGCAATCTTGTATGTATTGGACATGACAAGAAGGTATATGTCAGATGTCAGTGAGAGTCACTAGACTACCATAAAGAACATCTTTAGATGCTTGTGAAGCACTTAAAGAATTGGTTCCTTGGCTATGGTAAAAGGAAGAGTTGGGTGTGAAGAGTTACACCGATGCAAGCTTCCAAACTGATGAAATAATCGCAATCTAAATTTATGTTTGATGACAAATGAGAATTGTAAGCTAGAAAGGGTTCTGAGCTAATGAAAAGTGTTCAAATCTACAAAAGAAGTTGAGTATCTTTGTGTTATGAGAATAGAAGAGGATATTCTATGGATCAACAAGTTCATATGGGTGAGCTTGTACAAGGTTCCAAACCATTGATGACATAGTAGAAATACTGATGAAAACAATGGGCTACTATTTAGGCTGGTAAACTCAGATAGCATACTACGACACTTCCATCTCATACGAGTAGTCATAAAATGAAGAGATGTGAAAATTGCAAGATACCAAATTAAAGCAAATGTTGTTGAACCCTCTATAAAAGCACTTGCATAGCAGAATCATGAAGGCCATGTTATGTCACTCAGGATAAGATCTGTGCATGATTGACTCTAAGTGCAAGTGAGAGTCTGTTAGTATGTATGCCCAGAGATCCAATCATATGATGATTGGGGTGAAGTATTAGATACATGATTTGATAATTAATAATAAAAGGCAAGCTTCCAATTTATTATGTTCCATTCAGTTCTGAGATAATGATTGTGGCAACACATCCCACTATCACACAGACAGCGAGGTGTTACGTGAAAATGTGCGGAAATCACCATAACCACAGATTACCAAAAATACAGGTTAAATAAAATCGATTGCGGAAAGTGGATAAACTAAGAAACTATTACATTTAGGTCCTCATCCTGCAAAGAAACAGGTTATATAAACATTTACAAGATCTTGGCACGTGTCCACAGCTTAGAGGAACAACTGTCCTATCATCACATGAGTTCATCACCTGTTTATACATACATAGAGGCCCGCATCCGGCCAGCAGCAGGATATACAAGCATCGACATCTATACATCGTGAAACAACGTCAAAACACCTCTAAGGACCTATGAGTATAGAGATGACTCTAAGACTCTACTACAAAACAACCAAAACAGCAGCATATCCATCGCTTGCCTTCTACTGCTCGTCTTGCTGCTCGGCCGCAACTCCGCGAACACCACCACGTCTAGCTCGAACACCTAAAAAGGGTGTAAACCAACGGGGTGAGACACACAGTCCCAGCGAGAAACATAACTCCCTGCTGACACTACAAAACCAAAGAAATATATAGCAGCAATAGCAGATAATTTATAAAGGGTACAACAAGGGCAGTTTATAAAGTAAAGCTATTCATACCGTCAAGCTTACCAGATGTACAGAAGGCATATACTCAAGGTATTTCTTTATGGAATATGATTAACAAGATAAGATTTATAAGGTCTTACCACATAAGATGATGAACGTATAAGTAACTGCAAGGTATAACAAGATTAACTACACAAGCAAGGCCTCAACCAATGTTCTGTGTTTTTCCTTAAGCAGCAATACTATATGGTTGGATTACGTATTATTATGCCCTGAGGAAGTGAGTCGTACCGCTCAAATCCAACCGACGGCTGTGAAACCCGGAGTCGGTGCCATACAAGGTCAATGGAAGAGTCGGACTCCATGACCTCCCACCTCGTGGTCAGTGCACAAGAACCAAAGCAGTACCGCAGTCTTGTGCTTAAGTGGCCTCATCCACAGGGTCAGCTCCATAGGCTACCCTTCCTCTAGCCCGCCTTGGTACAGGTCTCGACGCTAGTATATCTGAGCCACGGGCCTGTTCACCATGCTCTGAGCCATGAACACATTCATGCTCCATCACACTGAGACATGGTCCTATTCACCATGATCTATACATATCCCGAGTCTACAACCGCAGCTGCACTCGATTCCCTCTCTATTTTAAGCTAGGAGAAACCTCGCATATTCAACAATATGCGCTCTGGGTTAACCCGCAAGAGAACCTGTTTCACCATCACCAGCTCCTGACGATGATGGATCTATGGCCAGGGCAACTACATGATATGTTTCACTTGTGATTAGTTAATATATTTTAGGTGGATTGCAAGATTCAACCAAGTTGTATAACATGCAAACTATAACAAGAATAAACAAAATCAACATCATCCTGATCCATCTCAAGGATCCAACATTACATGTTATCACTTGGCCTCTTGCCAATCATCCAGATCCATCTCAAGGATCATCACATTGCCATGGGATCTCAATCCCTCATCACATTTTGCCACTACCTCTCAAGGCATTCTCATCATCTTAGGTACTTTTAGCCAACTTAGGTCCTCAGACCAAAACAAATCATACATGATATCTCATCATCAAGAGTAATCATTCAAGCAGTGTTATTCAATCATATATATATACCTCATAGCCCTTTTTCCTGGCTATGCATCTGTATGAATCTTGCATGGTTAGTATGTACAATCAACATGGACTAACAGAAACACCATATTATCATTTATGAATCAACTTGTGATCATAAGCATAGGTCACATCATTAAGCAAAGAATATTACATGCTTATCATTTCCTTAGCATTGTGCAGGTGATTCAAGATGATTATAAGCAGATGTAATATCATGACAAGTTACGTGGATGTGCACTTACTATAGCAATTACCATTAAGCATATCAAGGGTCACTATCATAAACCAACATATTAACAAGAACAACATCCAACATGTTGGTTTTCCATAAGGAGCAAGACCCTTACTAAAAGTACCCTCTACCCTCACCAAAAGTGGTATCGGGCAGGGCACCCTCACTAAAGGTTGGTATCGGGCAGGGCACTCTCCCCTATCACCCAACACTCAACTCCTGTGGCCAAGCAAACCAGCACCTATCGTGCAACGCTCCGTCAGCCATCTAAGGTGTAACGGCATCACGCTACCCTCTGAACCAGGCGTGCATCCTAGCCCGTGTCGTGCAACGGTGCATGGTGCATCTCTGTGTCGTGCAATAGGGACGACAGCCATAATGCCTATCAGGCAGCAGGCTCAAGAAGTGTATCATGCAACTAGGGATAACGTGCAACGTCGTGCTGTCGGCCAACACAAGGCAAGGACTGGTGTGACGCCCGCCACCAAAACATAGAACTAGCTAACAACCTCCATTCCTTAAAGCACAATGACACCAAGCCACATCTAAGTCATGGGTGTCAGGAAGGATACACAACCAGGTGACGCCCGACACACACAGGGGTAACGGCCAACGTTCCACTCTTCTTGGTATAACGACCAGGGCACAACACCAAACGACAGCATGTCAACCAGCTAACTAACCCCACCTATCGGCCGACTCACAAGATCAGGCCAAGGCATAACGCCCATCGCAGAACCAGCTAGCAACGCCTTCACCACATCAAGGTATAACAAGGTTAAGAGTATCGGGCAGAGCATTCAGCATTGAGTGACGCCCGACACACAAAGGGTCAAGGATCAGGGGGCATCACCCAACACAACCACCACAACATAATGTCTAAAGCTCAAGGTCAAGAGGGATATCGGGAAGCACCTACCCCAAGATCATAACGGTCAAAAAGCAACTCCACAAGGTTGTCATCAACCTCAAGCACAAGGGCACCAAAACCCTAATGGATCAAGAAGATGGCTCACCTCTCAACAACTAAGAGAGAGGGGTCTTGTACATCCTTTATCACCAATCGGGCAACACAAGGAACAACCACCACAAGCTCACCTTTCAAGTCCATGGTGAGAGGAGGGTGTTGCTCAAGTAACTAGAACACAAGCTCACCTCTCAACTTAAACGAGAGAGGGGTATTTCCCATATTACTAGCACTCAAGCTCACTCCTTAAGACCAAGGAGAGAAATGAGTATTGCTCACCAAGAAACCCTAGATCATAGGTTCGACCAACAAGAGGTAACTAAGCAAGAAACTAAACTAACAACATACATAGCCGAGCATATGCAACATATAAACAAGAACATAGAAGAAGGTAGTGTAGTTAGGGTTAGGAGTTATGTAACCTGCCTTAAGCAAGCTCCAAGCTCCTAGCACCAAGCTCCACGCACCACCAAGGAAGAAGGAGAGCAAGGCACTCTAGGGTTCGGACACCACTAGAGGAAGAAGGAGACTCCAAGAAGGATCAGCCACCAAGTTTACAAGAGAAGAGAGGGTGTCGTGCACCAAGGAGAAAGAGACTAACGAACTAAATGGATCCTTAGCAAGGGAAAGGAAACACATATATAGAAGAGGATGGAGGAGAAACCAAGGAAAGATAAGGCAAGGTGTCTCCCACCTAGGGACACTTGTCCATGTGCAAAGCCACCACTATAACATGCCTTAAACACATGTCCAAGGCCATTGCCACATGCAAGCATCAAGCACCAAGTATCCACTAGTGGTGACACAAATGAGGTCAAAGATGGTCAAAGGAGTCCACGGGCGACACACCCCCATGGACGACACAAACTCTGGGCGACACACACCCTGGGCGACACAAGCATGGCCGACAGACCACTGGCCGACACAGGGCTCTCTTGCCCGACACAAGGTCCAAAGAAATAAAGGCAAGGCACCACAAAGCCCAACAAACTCAACCAAGCCCAAGGCAACGAGCCCAACCCTTCCTCTCAACACTAGAGGAAGCAAGGAGAGGGAGGAACACCTCACAAGATGACAAACTTACCCACAAACCCTCGACTTGGGTTAATTGCAAGTAGCACCTCCAACTCTCAACAAAGCACCAACAAACCATAATCACCACTAAAGGTGATTAGCAAGCAACAAAGCATCAGGGCTAAGCAAAGCAAACAGGGTAAACCCTAAACGGAGGTCAGGGTCCTTACAAGCTAACCCCCTATAAAAGGATTTCGTCCCCAAAATCTGAAGAGAAAAGTGAGGGATACTTCCTCCTCATCTCTTCCTCAAGCTCCCACGTGGATTCCTCAATGCCACGATGATGCCAAAGAACCTTTACAGGAACCAAGTCCTTCCTCTTCAGCTTCTTAACTCTTTTGTCAAGGATCATCATAGGACCTTCCTCGTAGGTCACGTCTTCATCAAGCTCAACCTCGTCTGGATGTATCACTGTTCCTGAATCTGGATGAATTTTCTTCAGCATACTAACATGAAACACTATATGTAACATGTGCAACTCTGGCAGTAGCTCTAACTCATAAGCTACCTTTCCCATATGTGTTGTGAACGAGTATGGCCCCATATATCTGGGTGCTAGCTTACCCTTCCGGCCAAACCTTAGCACACCTTTCCATGGCGAGACTTTAAGATACACTTTGTCTCCTACCTGTAACTCCAAAGGTCGTCGGCGATTGTCTGCATAAGACTTCTGCCTGTCCTATGCCGCTTTCAACTGTTGTTGTATCACTTTGATCTTTTCTGTTGTCTGTTGCACTAACTCAGGACCCAAAAGCTGATATTCACTAGACTCATACCAACATAACGGAGATCTGCACTTCCTTCCATATAAGGCCCCATAAGGAGCCATGTCAATGCTCCGTTGATAACTGTTGTTGTAAGCAAACTCTATCAAACTAAGATGTATATCCCAACTGCCTAAGAACTACAAAACACAAGCTTGAAGGAGATCCTCCAAAATCTGAATAGTCCTCTCAAACTGTCCATCCGTCTGCGGGTGGAAGGCGGTACTGCTCAACTGTGTTCCCAATGCTTTGTGCAACTGTTCCCAGAAACGAATCGTGAACTGAGGACCTCTGTCAGAAACTATCGTCACTGGCACACTGTGCAAACTTACTATCTCATCGACATATACTCGAGCGAGCTTCTCGGCTGTATACGTTGTCCTTACTGGTATGAAATGGGCAGACTTCGTCAATCTGTCCACTATTGCCCAAATGGAATCATGATTCCTAGTTGTCCTGGGTAGACCAACTACGAAATCCATGGTTATGTGATCCCACTTCCACTGCGGTATCGGAAGGGGTTGCAACGTACCTCCCAGCTTTTAATGTTCAGCCTTGACTTGCTGACAAACTGCACACCTAGCCACGAATTCGGCTACATCTTTCTTCAAGTCGGGCCACCAATACAAGTCCTTCAGACTATGATACATCTTCGTGACACATGGATGCATAGCATACATCGACGTGTGTGCTTCCTAGAGCACTATCTTCCTTAGATCATCAGCATCGAGGACCACCATCCTATCACGATAGCAAACTAGTCCATCCTCAGACTCATGGAACCCATCACGCTTTTCACTTCCGAACTCTGATCTGATCAACTGTACTGTATCATTTGTTTGTTGTACATCTTTGATCTGTTGTCTCAGCGTAGGCTTGACTTGCATTTGTGCTAAAAGTCCATCTAATGAGGAAACTTCCATTTGCACATTCATCTGTCATAAGGAAACAAACATATCCCTTCTATGGCATACCAGGGAACTCAACTGTGCCTTCTTTGAGAAGAGAGAAGAAGACTTTTGGCTAAGCGCATCAGCTACCACATTCTCCTTACCAGGATGATACTCGATGGTGCAGTCATAATCATTGATTAACTCCATCCATCGACGTTGTCGCAAGTTTAACTCATGTTGCGAAAAGATGTACTTTAGGTTCTTATGATCTGTAAAGATATGACACACTTCCCCATAAAGATAGTGTCTCCAAATCTTTAACGCATGAACCACTACTGCCAACTCCAAATCATGAGTCGGGTAGTTCTCCTCATGTTTCTTAAGCTGTCGCGAAGCAAAAGAAACCACATGATCTTCCTGCATAAGCACACAACCTAAACCTTTCTTGGAAGCATCGTAGAAAACAACATAGCCCTTTCTAGGCTCTGGCAGGACTAGCACTGGAGCACTGGTCAGCTTCTCCTTCAAACTCTGGAAATCTTGCTGACAACAATCATCCCAAACAAAAGGTACATCCTTCCTAGTCAACTTTGTCATCGGTAACACAATCGCACTGAAGTCCTTGATAAACCTCCGGTAGTATCCTGCTAAACCCAAGAAACTACGAACTTCCATCGGCGTATTCGGTTGTTCCCATTCTGCAACGGACTCCACATTCTTCAGGTCCACTTTAACTCCTTTAGAAAATATCACGTGACCCAAAAAAGTCACTTCTTTCAACCAGAACTCACACTTACTGAACTTGGCGTACAACTGATTTTGGTGAAGAAGAGTCAACGCTAGTCGAAGATGTCGCTCATGTTCTTTCTTGTCTCGACTATAGATCAAGATGTCATCTATGAAGACTACAACAAACTGATCTAAGAATGGATGGAACACTCGGTTCATCAGGTCCATGAAAGCAGCAAGTGCATTGGTTAGCCCAAATGGAATAACCACGAACTCAAAATGACCATACCTCATCCTAAAAGCTGACTTAGATATGTCATCTGCCTTAATCCCTAACTGATGATATCTGGACCGTAGATCGATCTTCGAAAACACTGTAGCACCACACAATTGATCGAACAGATCATCTATCCTCGGTAATGGGTACTTGTTCTTGATCGTGACCTTGTTCAACTACCGGTAATCTATACATAACTGCATCGATCCATCCTTCTTCTTCACGAACAACACTAGAGCACCCCAAGGCAACGTACTCGGTCAGATGAAACATTTCTCCAACAACTCTTCCAACTGCTTCTTAAGCTCTTCCATCTCTACTGGAGCCATCCTATACGGTGTCTGTGCAACTAGCTACGTTCCTGGAACCAGATTGATCTCGAAATCAATCTCTCGGGGTGGAGGAACACTAGAAAACTCATCGGGAAACACATCGGCAAACTCGCAGACAACCGACACCTCCTCGATACTAGGACCTTTTGCCTTGGTAGCCACAATGGTATCCACAACGTGAGCTAAGAACGCCTCACATCCTTGTCGTAGCAACTTCTCTACTACCATAGCTAATACCAGACACATCGGAAGAATCTTCCTATCTCCTTGGAAGATCCACTTCTCTCCAGCATCATCAAACACAGCTTTCTTGGAACCACAGTCCAAAACAACTTTATACTTCTCTAAGGTATCCATCCCAAGGATAACATTGAAACCATGCATATCAAGTGGTATAAGATCCACTTGTATACTGTGTCCTGAAAAAGATAAAACACAAGATGGACACTCTTCTCGAAGCATCGACGAACCATCAAGAGGGGTTTCTAACAACAAGCTATCCTTCTTACAACTAACAGGTAAACGACAGTTTTCAAGCATACTATAGGCGATAAAAGAGTGTGTATCACCCGGGTCAACCAGAACAGATATAAAGCAAGAAGAAGACATATCAGAATGAAATAACTCCATCTGACCTGTCACCACTCGCGGGTTGACTATCGCCTCTGGATGACTCATAGCATAGAATCGAGTCGTTGCTTTCTGTCCACGTCCCTTGCTTCCTTGAGCAGACGATCCTGCTTGTGACGCTTGACTGCGTCTTTGCCCTCTGCTACTACTAGGCTGCTATCTTTCTGACCCTTATTTACTCTGCCTCAGTTGCTGCATCACTTCAACATCTCTACTTGGGCAATTTGACTTGAAATGCCATGCCCGACCACAGATATAGCATGTCCTAACTTCAAACTATGGCCTAGATGGTCCTGTCACTGCCACTGAAGTTGTACTATGTGCCTTAGATGGCGAAGAAACATATCCTCTTCCCTTACTCAGAGACCACTTCGACAATGCACCGAAACCTCTCATCACTGAAGGTGTTGAAAACCTTGGCTTCTTGAAGCCACCAAACCTCTGTCCCTGGAACTGAGCAGGCCTCTTCTTAGACATGGATTCCCTTTTCTCTCTGACTGACCGTTCAATCCTCCAGACAGATTCCACAAATGTAGCAAAACACTCCCTGTTCTCCAATGTAGAAGCAGGTGTTGTCAGCTCAGCACTCAAACCTTTCTCAAAACGTCTGACATGTTCCTCATCTGTCGTTGCCATGTGAGGACAAAACCTCAATAGATCCATGAACTTGGCTTCATACTTGGTGATGTTCATCGTTCCTTGGCGCAAGCGCTCAAACTGACTGATCTTCTCATCCAAATACGTCTTAGGAAAGTATCTGCTAACGAACTCACGCCGGAAAACCTCCCAACCGATCACCTCACCAGGTCGCTTCTCCTCCTCGATGGTCCACCAGTGACCAGCACTACCCTTCAGAAGGTAGATAGTGTGCTTTACTTTGTCTGCTTCAGGGGTGTCGAGGATCCGGAAAGCCTTCTCAAGACTTGTCAGCCACATATCTGCATCCGCTGGATCAGCCATTCCAGCATAATCTGAAGCTCCGACTCAGCGAAGCCACTCAAAGGTCTTCCCAATACCTAATGTTTCACCCTGGGGAGCCTGTACTCTTGGAGGAGGCACTGGCAATCTTTCAACCATGAGATTCATCGTAGCCATCATCTTCCCCATAAGTTGTTGGTAGGCAGGATGTTCAAGAATGGCTGGGTCAAGTTGGGGGACCTCAGGCACCCGATCTTCATGTGCCTGCCCTATAGCTCCATCAACTGATGCAGCATCGCTGTGCACGGGAGCATGTTCTTCATGGATTCCAGAAATCTTGGCTTTTCTTCCGCTGAGGGCAGAAGATGATTGTAAGAAAATCTGGAAGACTCACGAGAACAGACACAACCTAGTCCTAAATCCCTGTAGACTCAGCGAACCTAGATCTCTGATACCAAACTTGTGGCAACACATCCCACTATCACACAGATAGCGGGGTGTTATGCAAAAACGTGCGGAAATCACCATAACCACAGATTACCAAAAATACGGGTTAAATAAAACCGATTACGGAAAGTGGATAAACTGAGAAACTATTACATTTAGGTCCTCATCCTGCAAAGAAACATGTTATATAAACATTTACAAGATCTTGGCACGTGTCCATAGCTTAGAGGAACAACTGTCATGTCATCACATGAGTTCATCACATGTTTATACATACATAGAGGCCCACATCCAGCCAGCAGCAGGATATATAAGCATCGACAGCTATACATCATGAAATAACGTCAAAACACCTCCAAGGACCTGAGAGTATAGGGATGACTCTAAGACTCTACTACAAAACAACCAAAACAGCAGCATATACATCGCTTGCCTTCTACTGCTCGTCTTACTGTTCAGCCGCAACTCCGCGACCACCACCACGTCTAGCTCGAACACCTAAAAAGGGTGTAAACCAGTGGGGTGAGACACACACTCCCAGCGAGAAACATAACTCCCCGCCGACACTACAAAACCAAAGAAAGATATAGCAACAACAGCAGATAACTGATAAAGGGTACAACAAGAGTAGTTTATAAAGTAAAGCTATTCATACCGTCAAGCTTACCAGATGTATGGAAAGCATATACTCAAGGTATTTCTTTATGGAACATGATTAACAAGATAAGATTTATAAGGTCTTACCACATAACATGATGAACGTATAAGTAACTGCAAGGTATAATAATATTAACTACACAAGCAAGGCCTCAACCAATGTTCCATGTTTTACCTTAAGCAGTAATACTATACGGCTGGATTACATGTTATTATGCCCTGAGGAAGTGATTCGTACCGCTCAAATCCAACCGAAGGCTGCGAAACCCAGAGTCGGTGCCATACAAGGTCAATGGAAGAGCCGGACTCCACGACCTCCCACCTCGTGGTCAGTGCATGAGAACCAAAGTAGGACCACAGTCTCATGCTTAAGTAGCCTCAGCCACAGGGTCAGCTCCATAGGCTACCCTTCCTCTAGCTCGCCTCGGTAGGTCTTGGCGCTAGTATATCTGAGCCACAGGCCTGTTCACCGTACTCTGAGCCATGAACGCATTCATGCTCTATCACACTGAGCCATGGGCCTATTCACCATGCTCTATACATATCCCGATCTGCAACCACATCTGCACTCGATTCCCTCTCTATTTTAGGCTAGGAGAAACCTCACATATTCAACAATATGCGCTCTGGGTTAACCCGTAGAAGAACCCGTTTCACCATCACCAGCTCCTGACGATGATGGATCTATGGCTAGGGCAACTACATGATATGTTTCACTTGTGATTAGTTAATATATTTTAGGTGGATTGCAAGATTCAACCAAGTTGTATAACATGCAAACTATAACAAGAATAAACAAAATCAACATCAGCCTGATCCATCTAGAGGATCCAACATTACATGTTATCACGTGGCCTCTTGTCAATCATCCAGATCCATCTCAAGGATCATCACATTGCCATGGGATCTCAATCCCTCATCACATTTTGCCACTGCCTCTCAAGGCATTCTCATCATATTAGGTACTTTTAGCCAACTTAGGTCCTCAGACCAAAACACATCATACATGATATCTCATCATCAAGAGTTGTAACATCCCTGACATGGGTTATGAACTAACCCTAGGTGTTTTCTTAAAGACATGTGATTAGATTCTTATGATTATCTTTTGATATGTAATTAAAGCTTCTGAGGAACATATATTTCCATTTCTATCCTTTTTAACAATGTTGTAATATTGTTTTGTTAAATATGGACTAATGTGAAAATTACCCAATTAGAGGGGTTAACTTGCAAATTGCACATGTTAAGCTGTTCCTCTGATGATGATACATCATAAGAATAAATATGATGTAGTTATATGGATTCTCCAAGCTTGGGCACCAAGATATAGCTTGTACAGCAATCCTTGTGCTTTAAAAACCTAGTTTTGGTGTAAAGTGCAATTTACCCAAAACATAGGGTGCAAAATGTAAAATATACCCTTTATAGTATCTTTCAAGACTCTTGACATAAAGTAGAGAAAAGATAATGAGGAGGGTGCCTCTTTTAAGTAATCAAATAAGAAAGATAATCCTTATATCTAAATGACCAAGTTTTAAGCAAAATGGCCTTTTATACATGTATAACTTAGTAAGGTGTTTGGTTCCTTTTTCCTTAACATTGGTTGAGAGAGAGGTTTTGCATGTGATAAGAAGAGAGAAACGTGGAAAAGGAGGGGAGAAGGACCTATTTGAGAAATAAAGGAAATAACCTTCCTTGCCTTGAAAATATACCCAAAATATATAAGCAAACTCCTTTCCACAAGCAGGGGATCGTTTCCCTTCATTCCTTCACTTATCTCTTTGCTTTGGCCAACTAAGGAGAAGCTCAGGAGCATAGGAGAACGACCAAGCTGGTTTGGGTAAGTTTTTATGGCCATCTAGCTCGAATTCATGGAGGAAGTCTTGCTACAAGGTTGGTTTGTTAGTCTTTCTTACACAAATCTTCTTTCTAGCCATCTTCTCCATCCAATTCTTGAGGAACGGACCTTGGATGACCTATGGAGCTCAAGCCACCATTAAAGATGTGAATCTTGGAGCTCAGGATTAGTCCTAGAGGCGGGTTTTATAACTCTAAACCTTAAAGTTTTGTTATGCATCCTCTTTCCTTGAAAATGTTGCTTGTTCTTCTTTCTTTCACACTTCTATGTGTTCTTGCAACCAAAACCGTGAAGAACAGTCCATGTTCTTGCGGTAGAAGAAGGTGGCGTTAGTTCATCCTGATCCTACTTTAGCAAACGGTACTCCACCTCTTGCCCAAACGGTTTGCAAAACCGTTTGGAAGCAAACGGTTTCAAAACCGTTTGGAGGGCAAACAGTTTCACAAGATCGTTTGGAGCAAACGGTTTCACAAGATCGTTTGGAGCAAACGGTCTCAAAGACAATTTGGATAAGTTTACCAAGCATTGACCCTTTGGAGATCTTCTATAGACATTATAGACTAATCACCCACCAAGAATCATCAACTAATTCCAAGTAAATCACCAATTGAAGGCACTTTAGTCACCTAAACCCTAATCGGGTTTATTGTTGATTTCAATGGTGCAATCATGTTGAAGTTTGGGTTGAGTGGCCCAAACGGTTTCAAAACCATTTGGGGATCACCCAAACGGTCTCAAGACCGTTTGGTGATCACCCAAGACCATTTGGAGGTCTCGGGTTAAGTGGGGTTGACCAATTGAGGGTCCAATCATATCAAGTTGTTGAGTAATTAAGTGCTGATTTGGTGACCAAACCTAGGGTTCAACCCTTAAGTGAATAACTTGGTTGTAGATGACATCATGGGAAAACGGTCTCAAGACCGTTTGGAGGATGTCCAAACGGTTTCAAAACCGTTTGGAGTTCACCCAAGACTATTTGGAGGTCTAGGGTTGACTATGGTTAAGTGGTTGAAGATTGAAAGGTAATAAGTTGAAATATAATCGATTAGTGACCTAATGATCAAATCTATGGTCCAAACCTTAATAGGTTGAGTTATTTTTTGATGTTGACTTGATCAAACGGTCTCAAGACCATTTGGAGGGTGTCCAAACGATCCCAAAACCGTTTGGGGTCAGGTCATGACCCAATTGAATGATGGTTCAAGGGTCTCAAGGTCAATTAGACTCATGTTGATTCATGTTGAAGGGTGATCGTTTCCAAACCCTAATCCAATTGATCCAAACCCTAATTGGTGATCAATTACGGGTCAATTGAATGAAAAATTAGTAAAGTGTTGACCTAATTGACTCAATTGATAAGTGGCTAACCTTTGCATAAATGTTTGAGGGGTTCAACAATGGAAACCCTAACTCAATTGGAAGAGTTGACACACTTTTTGGTCCATGCAGTTTTGAAGGTGTTTGGACCAAACGGTCTCAAGACCGTTTTGGACCAAACGCTCCCAAGACCATTTGGTGGTCATGCGGTTTCAAACCGTTTGGTGGTCATGCGGTTTCAAACCGTTTGGTGGCCATGCGGTTTCAAAGATCGAATTGTCCATACGGTTTCAAAAGTCAAAGTTGGCCAAATGGTCAATGAGACCAAACGGTCTTCACCTCACCTAGGGAAAACGGTCTTGAGTGTGTACTTGGCCATGCGGTCTTAAAAGTCAAAGGGTCCAAATGGTCAACAACTCCATGTAGTTTCAAAACCGTTTGGAGGTTGAAAGTGCAAAACCGTTTGGGGTCTATTAAGGTCAAAAACGTTTGATGCCTTAAAAGTCAAGATGGTTTAGTAGTTGATTAACCTAAACCCTAAAGGTACCTAAAGTGATTAAGGGAACAAGTAATTAGTTGATTGATGCATGTTAGGATCAATGGTGAACATTACAAAAGTACCCTTAGTGGGTTAGTGTGACTAGTACCCCTTGATTAAGCAAACCCTAATGACCATAATGGTGATGACATGACTTATGTTATCAAATATGATTCGACTTAGTCTGACCAAGAGTGATGTAAACATCATTTATTAATAAGAGGAGAGATAAGACTCCCTATATGTATGAGAATCAAGTAATATACTTCCAACATGTATAAATATACATAATTAGGGTATGATCCTTCATAGTGAGATCATGGAAACCCTAATTATGATGATTAATGAATCTTAACCTAATTTGAGGGCATTAATGGAAGTAATCTTCATACATGATGATGGTATGATCTCAATTCATTGTAATTTGAATAGTAAACCCTAATCTAGGGTAATGTGATGTAATGTGAATAGTAAACCCTAATCTAGGGTAATGTGATGTAATGTGAATAGTAAACCCTAATCTAGGGTAATGTGATGTAATGTGAATAGTAAACCCTAATCTAGGGTAATGTGATGTAATGTGAATAGTAAACCCTAATCTAGGGTAATGTGATGTAATGTGAATAGTAAACCCTAATCTAGGGTAATGTGATGTAATGTGAATAGTAAACCCTAATCTAGGGTAATGTGATGTAATGTGAATAGTAAACCCTAGTCTAGGGTAATGTGATGTAATGTGAATAGTAAACCCTAATCTAGGGTAATGTGATGTAATGTGAATAATAAACCCTAATCTAGGGTAATGTGATGTAATGTGAATAGTAAACCCTAATCTAGGCTTGGGACGCTTGTCCACGTCCTCTAGCATTACCTGGAAATTGTTGCCTTTGAGATCCTTGTTGATTCTGCCTTTGAGGTTGAGTCACACTCACTTCTCTGGCTCTGCAGTCCTTCATCAGATGTCCCATCTTTCCACATATATAACAACTTCTGTTCAGTTGTTGTGGTCTAGGTGGTCCTGTAACCGACATAGATGCTGAACTGTGAGCTCCTCCTAGTGGTAGGCTCCGTCCTCTACCCCTATTCGACGTCCACTGCATCCGGGTATTGGATCTAGGTGGTGGCATAGGTGCAGAAAACCTAGGTTTCTTGAAACCTTTAGATGAAGATCCTTGGAACTGGGGATACATTTTCTTGTTCTGGGTATGTCTCTTCTCTGCTACAGACCTCTCTACCCTTTTGACAGACTCCACGAAGGTAGCAAACCTTTCCCTATTCTCTAGGGCAGACACGGGAGTAGTCAACTAAGCGTTTAATCCTTTCTCAAAATGCCTAATCCTTTCTTCATCTATGGTCACCATGTGCGGACAGAACCGCAACAACTCCATGAACTTAGCCTCATACTCGCTAATGTTCATCGGACCTTGCCTTAATCTCTCGAACTGAGAGATTTTCTCATCCAGAAACGTCTTAGGGAAATATCTATTGATAAATTCCCGTCGGAAGTCTTCCTAGGCAACCTCCACACCATGCCTCTTCTGTTCTTCCATGGTCCACCAGTGACCAGCACTTCCCTTGAGAAGATACACATCATGTCTAACCTGCTCAGCTTCTAGGATGTTTAGGATTCTAAAGGCCTTTTCTAGTTTAGTTAACCACAAGTCAGCATCTGCGGGATCAGCTGTTCCAAAATACTATGTGGCTCCAACTCGGTGAAGTCGTTCAAACGTCTTGCCGATTCCTTGTCCTTCAGGATGGGTAGGTGCCCTAGGTGTAGGCATAGGCATCCTATCAGTTATATGTGTCATGGCAGTCATAAACTGCCCAAACATGGTCTGGACAGATGGGTTCCCCATGTCAGTTGGATTGAACTGGGGTGGTTCAGGCACAGGTTGCTCTATCTCTGGGTTTCTTGCACCTTCTCTGGGTGCAGCAACACTACTCTCTGCAACATATTCCTCATGTGGTCCAGACATCCTTAGTCTTGTGTCTCTGTAGACTCAGCGAACCTAGAGCTCTGATACCACTAAATTGAGATGATCGAATCACGAAAATAAGATCAATGAATGCGGAAGTCAAACGATAAAAACTCTTTCATAAAGAAACATGATAAGTTATTTACAAACTGATCCATCATTACATCTCTGTAACAAATACATCTCGAGAATTACAACATCAACCACCTTGTTAACTGTACAAGGCAAGATACAAAATCTCGAGGCATTATGCCAAAATCTCAGATATACTAACTCCTAGGACCTGAGAGTACAGAGACGACACATAGGACATACTCTCTACACGACTTGACAGTCAGTGTCTCCACCTGAGGATCACTGTTGTCCCTGAGATTGCTGCTACTGCAGCTCACCCACTGATGGGTTCCTTCATCCTCAGCGTCTACCTAAAAAGTCAAATCCCACGGGGGTGAGACAATTGAATAATTGTCCCAGCGAGAGTTATAACTCTCCGCCAGAAGCTTTGTTATTGCAAAAATGGAATAACATAAAGCAATAGAATTATAAATATTCAACATCAGGTTTAACATTGTGTAAACTAAGTGAAGCAGCATTCTTATAAGTAATCACTTCAATTATAACTTAATTGAATGTCAAGACATATAACAATAAGGAATATGAAGAACATGTATACTAGTTACTTAACTAGAGCACTATAAACAATGTATCATCAATCATTGTTTCTCGTAATTCAACCTAAGCAAATATGTTACACGGCTGATTACATTTTACAAACATATTTATGCCCTGAGGAGATGAGTTACACCTCTCATACTCCAACTGACCATTACTAAATCACAATCGGTACCATACATAGGTCATCAGGAGAGCTGGATTCCTATGACCTCATCACTCCTCAGTCAGTATGGGGAACATCATGCATGACATCTTGTGTCTCTGCTATAATAGCTTTCCAGGGTATTCTGGCAACTTCTCTATTTAGATTTGCAGTGGCGTTATGTACTCTCTTCGCCGTCAAGGGATTTCTTGCTTATCTCTCATCGATGTGACATTAACAACATCATCGGGAGATTAGTGATACATCATCCCGGCATATACATATAATGAAGGATTGAGAGATTAATGGTACATCTCCTATCAAATCCAACATTAGGACGTAAGGATATTCATGTCCATAACCCCCACATACTCAAAAGTATGCTCTCTAGGAGTTCCCTTAGGAAAACCTATTTCACCATCATTTAATTTCTGACAATGATGGATCTATGGTCAGGGCTCTACATGATATCATTATACTTGATTATTTAAGTACATTATGGCATTCTTTAGCATCAAGCATGTTTTCAAACATAGATCAATAAAACAAATGCTATAAAGAAAGAGTACTTATTTATATCAAGTTCAAATCACATACTTTTAACATTGGGATATCAATCCCTAACCATCTCATCATTGTGATTTAGGAATGTGGGTGTTTAAACCCTTGAATCATCATAACACTTATTACCAAGTAACATCTTATCATCCAGTCATTTTAACAGTATGACCTTTGATTATAACAATGCATATATTTCTCATGGCTCATTCAGCCTATCAAGCTTATATGTTACCACTCACCAGGTAACATAGCATATTATTATACTCGAAGCATGTAAAGTGTTTTCGATGCACATAACATCATAACCCTTACCTGGATATGATCACCTCTTTATGAAAACCTACATGGTTAACATTTACTGATAACATGCACATTGTAACTATATCAGCACAATACAAGTTCTTTTCAAATTATATATAGGATACCACGGTCGTGCTATCTTGCACGGTCATGCAAGAGTAAGCCACCATGGTCGTGCTTCATTACACAGTCGTGCAACAAAGGATTCACCACGACCGTGTCATGTTACCACGACTGGTTTCTAGGGTTAGGATTCTCATTCAATCCAGTTAGAGTTATTCAACCCCTTAGCTTGATTAGGAATAGTGATTCCTTATCTCATACTTCAATCATATGGTTTCATGCATAAAAGCATAACCCCGAATTAGGGTTTACTTGTTCATATCATCACATCAGATCATCGGCATCTAGTCATCAAGCACCGAATCAACCACAGGCAACGGCGAGGTTCTACGCGATGAATCCACCGGATGCAGTTATCAACCCTCGGGTTGTGGCAGGTCAGATGGAGTTATTATATTCTGATATGTCTACATCTTGTGTTGTATCCGTTTTAATTGATCTGGGTGCTACGCACTCCTTTATCACTCGAAGAGTGATTCTTGACTGCAATTTGACTATAAGTCATAGAGCAGATAGTTTGTTGTTAGAAACTCCGTTGAGGGGATCTGCAGTTTTGCATGAGGTATGTTCTCCCTGCATCCTCTTCTTTTCTGAACATCACATTCAAGTGGATTTTATACCACTTGAGATGCATGGATTTGATATAATCCTTGGGATGGATACCTTAGAAAGGTATAAGGTTGTCTTGTATTGTGAGTCCAAGCAAGATGTATTTGTTGATGATAGTGACACATGGATCTTTCAAGGAGAGAGAAAGATTCTACCCACTTGTCTCGTGTCAGCTATGGTTGCTGAGAAGCTGATGAGGCAAGGATGTTATGCATTCTTGGCCCATGTGGTAGATACTACCATGGATAGTCCTAACCCTGCTGAAGTTCCTGTAGTCAGGGAATTTGAAGATGTATTTCCTGAAGAACTTCCAGGTGTGCCACCACCTCGGGAGATTGATTTTGAGATCAATTTAATCCCAGATACACAACCTATAGCACAAACACTGTATAGGATGGTGCATGTTGAGATGGCAGAACTCAAGAAACAGCTACAAGAGTTGCTCGAGAAGGGTTTCATCCAACCGAGTACTTCGCCTTGGGGTGCTCCGGTGCTTTTTGTTAAAAAGAAAGATGGATCAATGTGGTTGTGCATTGATTATAGACAGTTAAATAAAGTAACAATAAAGAACAAGTATCCTCTGCCAAGGATTGATGATCTCTTTGACTAGTTGCGAGGTGCAACCGTCTTCTCAAAGATAGATTTGAGGTCGGGATATCACCAACTACGTATTAAGGATAGTGACATACCAAAGTCTGCCTTTAGGATGAGGTATGGTCACTATGAGTTCACAGTTATGTCGTTTGGACTAACAAATACACCAGCTGCATTTATGGAACTCATGAATAGAATCTTCTGACCTTTTCTCGATCAGTGTGTTGTTGTCTTTATAGATGACATCCTGATCTATAGTAGAGATGCTCAGCAGCACGAACAACATCTTCGACAAGCTCTAACTTTGCTAAGAGAACACAAGCTATATGCTAAGTTTAGCAAGTGTGAGTTCTGGTTACCGGAAGTATCTTTCCTTGGACATGTGATATCTACCTCGGGTATTCATGTTGACCCTAAAAAGGTAGAATCTGTTCTACAATGGGAGCAGCCGAAGACACTGACAGAGATCCATAGTTTCTTAGGGTTGGTTGGCTGTTACTGAAGGTTTATTAAGAACTTCAGTTCCATAGCCTTACCCTTGACTAAGTTGACCAGGAAGGATGTTCCTTTTACTTGGAGTGATAAGTGTCAACAATCTTTTCAGTTGTTAAAGGAGAGGTTGGCAAGTGCACCTGTGCTTGTGTTACCTGAGCAAGGGAAAGGATATATAGTTTTCTATAATGCCTCCAAGAACGGACTTGGATGTGTGTTGATGCAGGATAAACAAGTGATTTCTTTTGCTTCCCGACAGCTTAAGAAACACAAGGAGAATTATCTGACACACGATCTGGAGCTAGCTGATGTGTTTCATGCCTTGAAGATCTGGAGACACTATCTTTATGGAGAGACATTCCAGATTTTCACTGATCATAAGAACCTTAAGTATATCTTTTCTCAGCATGAGGTTAACATGAGGCAACGTCGCTAGATGGAGTTAATCAAATACTACGATTGTACAATTGATTACCATCCAGTGAAGGCCAATGTAGTTGCTGATGCTTTGAGTAGGAAATCAACAACATCAACCCAAGATAGAGCACAATTGAATTCCTTAGTGTGCTCAAAGAGAGATATGCTTATCTCCTTAAGACAAGACAATGTACAGTTGAAAGTATCATTGTTAGCTGGGTTGTTAGTTGAGATGCATATAAAACCTACTCTGAAAGAGCAGATCAAGGAGGCACATCAAGTTGATACTACAGTTCAACAGATTAGATCGAAGTATGGTAATGAGAAACGAGATGGTTTCCATGACTCTGATGATCAGGTAGCCTGTTATCATGGTAGGATGATAGTGCCGGATGTGGATAACTTGAGAAAGTTAGTCCTAGAAAAAGCTCATTCTTCAATGTATGCTATGCATCCAGGAAGCACCAAGATGTATCGAAATTTGAAAGATATGTATTGGTGGCCTGGAATGAAGAAGGACGTTGCTGAATTTGTTATGCGGTGTCTTGTGTGTCAGTAAGTTAAAGCCAAACACCAGAAGCCTACAGGAACAATGCAACCTTTACCCATACCACAATGGAAGTGGGATCATGTAACCATGGACTTTGTTGTTGGCCTACCCAGGACAAGCAAAGGGCATGCCTCCATTTGGGTGATAGTTTATAGGTTGACGAAGACAGCACATTTCTTGCATGTCAAAACGACCTATTATACTGAGAAACTAGCACAGTTGTATGTTGAAGAGATAGTACGGCTGCATGGAGTCCCAGTCACCATCATTTCTGACAGAGGTCCCCAGTTTACGATTCATTTGTGGGAGCGACTTCATAAAGCCTTAGGCACACAGTTAAGGTTTAGTATAGCCTTTCATCCTCAGACTGGTGGACAGTCAGAAAGGACTATACAGACCTTGGAAGACTTGCTTAGAGCATGTGTTCTTCAATTTATAGGGAGTTGGGATCTGCACCTAAGTTTGATAGAGTCTGCCTACAACAATAGCTATCAACATAGCATTGACATGGCACCTTATGAAGCTTTGTATGGTAGACGTTGTAGATCACCCCTATGTTGGTATGAAATTGTTGAATACCAACGGATAGGTCCTGATCTTGTACAGCAGACCACAGAGAAGATTAAAGTTATACAACAACACATAAAGACTGCACAGGATAGGTAGAAATCTTACGCTGATAAACGTCATAGACCTTTAGAATTCCAAGTTGGAGACAGAGTGTATCTCAAAGTCTCACCTTGGAAAGGAGTTCTTCGATTTGGAATAAAAGGGAAGTTAGCTCTGAGGTTTATGGGGCCTTATCCAATCATTGAACGGATTGGAAAAGTAGCCTATAAACTAGATTTACCACCAGAGTTACAGAGGTTACACCATGTGTTTCACATTTCTATGTTGAGGAAATGTCACCCTGATACAGAATCAGTTCTACAACCTATGGAGGTAGAATTGAATGATGACATATCTTATGAGGAAGGACCAGTAACAATCCTTGACAAAAGAATTAAAAAGTTGAAAAAGAAAGACATAAGTCTTGTGAAAGTCCTCTGGAACCATCGTGGTGTTGAAGAATCCACATGGGAACTAGAGGAAGAGATGAGAAGTAAATACCCTGCTCTTTTCTCTTAATCTATTTTTGTTGATATGTTTTGTTGATTTTAGGGACGAAATCCTTATAAGGGGTGGATAAATTGTAACATCCCTGACCTGGGTTATGAACTAACCCTAGGTGTTTTGCTTAAATACATGTGATTAGATGCTTATTATTATCTTTTGATATGTAATTAAAGCTTCTGAGGAACATATATTTCCATTTCTGTCCCTTTTGAACAATGTTGTAATATTGTTTTGTTAAATATGGACTAATGTGCAAATTACCCAATTAGAGGGGTTAACTTGCAAATTGCACATGTTAAGATGTTCCTCTAATGATGAGACATCATAATAATAAATATGATGTAGTGATATGGATTCTCCAAGCTTGGGCACCAAGATATAGCTTGTAGAGCAATCCTTGTGCTTTAAAACCTAGTTTTGGTGTAAAGTGCAATTTACCCAAAACATAGGGTGCAACATGTAAAATATACCCTCTAGAGTATCTTTCATGACTCTTGACATAAAGTAGAGCAAAGATAATGAGGAGGGTGCCTCATTTGAGTAATCAAATAAGAAATATAATCCTTATATCTAAATGACCAAGTTTTAAGCAAAATGGCCTTTTATACATGTATAACTTAGTAAGGTGTTTGGTTCCTTTTTCCTTAACCTTGTTTGAGAGAGAGGTTTTGCATGTGATATGAAGGGAGAAACATGGCAAAGGAGGGGAGAAGGACCTATTTGAGAAATAAAGGAAATAACCTTCCTTGCCTTGAAAATATACCCAAAATATATAAGCAAACTCCTTTCCACAAGCAGGGGATCGCTTCCCTTCATTCCTTCACTTATCTCTTTGCTTTGGCCGACTAAGGAGAAGCTCAGGAGCATAGGAGAACGACCAAGCTGGTTTGGGTAAGTTTTTATGGCCATCTAGCTTGAATTCATGGAGGAAGTCTTGCTACAAGGTTGGTTTGTTAGTCTTTCTTACACAAATCTTCTTTCTAGCCATCTTCTCCATCCAATTCTTGAGGAACGGACCTTGGACGACCTATGGAGCTCAAGCCACCATTAAAGCTACGAATCTTGGAGCTCTGGATCAGTCCTAGAGGCGGGTTTTATAACTCTAAACCTTAAAGTTTTGTTATGCATCCTCTTTCCTTGAAAATGTTACTTGTTCTTCTTTCTTTCACACTTCTATGTGTTCTTGCAACCAAAACCGTGAAGAACAGTCCATGTTCTTGAGGTAGAAGAAGGTGGCGTTAATTCCAAATTTCATCCTGATCCTACTTTAGCAAATGGTCCTCCACGTCTTGCCCAAACGGTTTGCAAAACCGTTTGGAAGCAAACGGTTTCAAAACCGTTTGGAAGCAAACGGTTTCAAAACCGTTTGGAGGGCAAACGGTTTCACAAGATCGTTTGGAGAAAACGGTCTCAAAGACCGTTTGGATGAGTTGACCAAGAATTGACCATTTGGAGATCTTCTATAGACATTATAGACTAATCACCCACCAAGAATCATCAACTAATTCCAAGTAAATCACCAATTGAAGGCACTTTAGTCACCTAAACCCTAATCGGGTTTATTGCTGATTTCAATGGTGCAATCATGTTGAAGTTTGGGTTGAGTGGCCCAAACGGTTTCAAAACCATTTGGGGGTCACCCAAACGGTCTCAAGACCGTTTGGTGATCACCCAAGACCATTTGGAGGTCTCGGGTTAAGTGGGGTTGACCAATTGAGGGTCCAATCATATCAATTTGTTGAGTAATTAAGTGCTGATTTGGTGACCAAACCTAGGGTTCAACCCTTAAGTGAATAACTTGGTTGTAGATGACATCATGGGCAAACGGTCTCAAGACTGTTTGGAGGATGTCCAAACGGTTTCAAAACCGTTTGGAGGTCACCCAAGACCGTTTGGAGGTCTAGGGTTGACTATGGTTAAGTGGTTGAAGATTGAAAGGCAATAAGTTGAAATAAAATCGATTAGTGACCTAATGATCAAATCTATGGTCCAAACCTTAATAGGTTGAGTTAGTTTTTGATGTTGACTTGAGAAAACGGTCTCAAGACCATTTGGAGGGTGTCCGAACGATCCCAAGACCGTTTGGGGTCAGGTCATGACCCAATTGAATGATGGTTCAAGGGTCTCAAGGTCAATTAGACTCATGTTGATTCATGTTGAAGGGTGATCGTTTCCAAACCCTAATCCAATTGATCCAAACCCTAATTGGTGATCAATTGAGGGTCAATTGAATGACAAATTAGTAAAGTGTTGACCTAATTGACTCAATTGATAAGTGGCTAACCTTTGCATAAATGTTTGAGGGGTTCAACAATGGAAACCCTAACTCAATTGGAAGAGTTGACTATGGTTAAGTGGTTGAAGATTGAAAGGCAATAAGTTGAAATATAATCGATTAGTGGCCTAATGATCAAATCTATGGTCCAAACCTTAATAGGTTGAGTTAGTTTTTGATGTTGACTTGAGAAAACGATCTCAAGACCGTTTGGAGGGTGTCCGAACGATCCCAAGACCGTTTGGGGTCAGGTCATGACCCAATTGAATGATGGTTCAAGGGTCTCAAGGTCAATTAGACTCATGTTGATTCATGTTGAAGGGTGATCGTTTCCAAACCCTAATCCAATTGATCCAAACCCTAATTGGTGATCAATTGAGGGTCAATTGAATGACAAATTAGTAAAGTGTTGACCTAATTGACTCAATTGATAAGTGGCTAACCTTTGCATAAATGTTTGAGGGGTTCAACAATGGAAACCCTAACTCAATTGGAAGAGTTGACACACTTTTTGGTCCATGCAGTTTTGAAGGTGTTTGGACCAAACGGTCTCAAGACCGTTTGGGACCAAACGATCCCAAGACCGTTTGGTGGTCATGCGATTTCAAACCGTTTGGTGGTCATGCGGTTTCAAACCGTTTGGTGGCCATGCGAACCTTTGCATAAACGTTTGAGGGGTTCAACAATGGAAACCATAACTCAATTGGAAGAGTTGACACACTTTTTGGTCCATGCGGTTTTGAAGGTGTTTGGACCAAACGGTCTCAAGACCATTTGGGACCAAACGATCCCAAGACCGTTTGGTGGTCATGTAGTTTCAAACCGTTTGGTGGTCATGCGGTTTCAAACTGTTTGGTGGCCATGCGAACCTTTGCATAAACGTTTGAGGGGTTCAACAATGGAAACCCTAACTCAATTGGAAGAGTTGACACACTTTTTGGTCCAAGCAGTTTTGAAGGTGTTTGGACCAAACGGTCTCAAGACCGTTTGGGGTCAAATGGTCTTAAGACCGTTCGGGACCAAACGATCCCAATACCGTTTGGTGGTCATGTGGTTTCAAACCGTTTGGTGGTCATGCGGTTTCAAACCGTTTAGTGGCCATTCGGTTTCAAAGATCGAATTGTCCATACGGTTTCAAAAGTCAAAGTTGGCCAAACGGTCAACGAGACCAAACAGTCTTCACCTCACCTAGGGCAAACAGTCTTGAGTGTGTACTTGGTCATGCGGTCTTGAAAGTCAAAGGGTCCAAACGGTCAACAACTCCATGCGGTTTCAAAACTGTTTGGAGGTTGAAAGTGCAAAACCGTTTGGGGTCTATTAAGGTCAAAAACGTTTGATGCCTTAAAAGTCAAGATGGTTTAGTAGTTGATTAACCTAAACCCTAAAGGTACCTAAAGTGATTAAGGGAACAAGTAATTAGTTGATTGATGCATGTTAGGATCAATGGTGAACATTACAAAAGTACCCTTAGTGGGTTAGTGTGACTAGTACCCCTTGATTAAGCAAACCCTAATGACCATAATGGTGATGACATGACTTATGTTATCAAAGATGATTCGACTTAGTCTGACCAAGAGTGATGTAAACATCATTTATTAATAAGAGGAGAGAGAAGACTCCCTATATGTATAAGAATCAAGTAATATACTTCCAACATGTATAAATATACATAATTAGGGTATGATCCTTCATAGTGAGATCATGGAAACCCTAATTATGATGATTAATGAATATTAACCTAATTTGAGGGGATTAATGGAAGTAATCTTCATACATGATGATGGTATGATCTCAATTCATAGTAATGTGAATAGTAAACCCTAATCTAGGGTAATGTGATGTAATGTAAATAGTAAACCCTAATCTAGGGTAATGTGATGTAATGTGAATAGTAAACCCTAAGCTAGGGTAATGTGATGTAATGTGAATAGTAAACCCTAATCTAGGGTAATGTGATGTAATGTGAATAGTAAACCCTAATCTAGGGTAATGTGATGTAATGCGAATAGTAAACCCTAATCTAGGGTAATGTGATGTAATGTGAATTGTAAACCCTAATCTAGGGTAATGTGATGTAATATGAATAGTAAACCCTAATCTAGGGTGATGTGATGATATGAACAAGTAAACCCTAATTCTGGGTTATGCTTTTAAGAATGAAACCCTATGATTTAAGTATGAGATAAGGAATCACTATTTCTAATCAAACTAAGGGGTTGAATAACTCTAATTGGATTGAATGAGAATCCTAACCCTAGAAACCAGCCGTGGTAATATGACACAGTCATGGTGAATACTTTATTGCACGACCGTGTAATGAAGCACGGCCATGGTGGCTTACTCTTGCACGACCGTGCAAGATAGCACGGCCGTGGTATCCTATATATAATTTGAAAAGAACTTTGTATTGTGCTGATATAGTTACAATGTGCATGTTATCAGTAAATGTTAACCATGTAGGTTTTCATAAACAGGTGATCATATCCAAGTAAGGGTTATGATGTTATATGCATTGAAAACATCTTACATGCTTCAAGTATAATAATATGCTATGTTACCTGGTGAGTGGTAACATATGAGCTTGATAGGCTGAATGAGCCATGAGAAATATATGCATTGTTATAATCAAAGGTCATACTGTTAAAATGACTGGATGATAAGATGTTACTTGGTAATAAGTGTTATGATGATTCAAGGGTTTGCACACCCACATTCCTGAATCACAATGATGAGATGGTTAGGGATTGATATCCCAATGTTAAAAGTATGTGATTTGAACTTGATATAAATAAGTACTCTTTCTTTATAGCATTTGTTTTATTGATCTATGTTTGAAAACATGCTTTATGCTAAAGAATACCATAATGTACTTAAATAATCAAGTATAATGATATCATGTAGAGCCCTGACCATAGATCCATCATTGTCAGAAATTAAATGATGGTGAAATAGGTTTTCCTAAGGGAACTCCTGGAGAGCATACTTTTGAGTATGTGGGGGTTATGGAGGCGAATATCCTTATGTCCTAATGTTGTATTTGATAGGAGATATACCATTAATCTCTCAATCCTTCATTATGTGTATATGTCGGGATGATGTATCACTAATCTCCTGATGATGTTGTTAATGCCGCATCGATGAGAGATAAGCAAGAAATCCCTCGATGGCGAAGAGATTACAGAACGCCATTGTAACTCTAAATAGAGAAGTTGCCATAATACCCTGGAAAGCTATTATAGCAGAGACACAAGATGTCATGCATGATGTTCCTCATACTGACTGAGGAGTGATGAGGTCATAGGAATCCGGCTCTCCTGATGACCTATGTATGGTACCGATTGTGATTTAGTAATGGTCGGTTGGAGTATGAGAGGTGTAACTCATCTCCTCAGGTCATAAATATGTTTGTAAAATGTAATCAGCTGTGTAGCATATTTGCTTAGGTTGAATTACGAGAAACAATGATTGATGATACATTGTTTATAGTGCTCTATTTAAGTAACTAGTATACATGTTCTTCATATTCCTTATTGTTATATGTCTTGAAATTCAATTAAGTTATAATTGAAGTGATTACTTATAAGAATGCTGCTTCACTTAGTTTACACAATTTTAAACCTGCTGTTGAATATTTATAATTCTACTGCTTTATGTTATTCCATTATTGCAATAACAAAGCTTCTGGCAGAGAGTTATAACTCTCGTTGGGACAATTATTCAATTGTCTCACCCCCGTGGGATTCGACTTTTTAGGTAGACGCCGAGGACGAAGGAACCCATTAGTGGGTGAGCAGCAGCAACAGCAATCTCAGGGATAGTAGTGATCCTCAGCTGGAGACATTGACTGTCAAGTCATGTAGGGAGTATGTCCTATGTGTCGTCTTTGTACTCTCAGGTCCTAGGAGTCAGTATATCTGAGATTTTGTCATAATTCCTCGAGATTTGTAACTTACCTTGTACAGTTAACAAGGTGATTGATGTTGTAATTCTTGAGATGTGTTTGTTACAGAGATGTAATGATGGATCAGTTTGTAAATAACTTATCATGTTTCTTTATGAAAGAGTTTTTATCGTTTGAAGATCTCTTTACAAAAAGTTTTAATTTTTAGTGATTTTTGATAATTCCGCTGCTAATCGCTTCCGCATTCGTTGATCTTGTTTTCGTTATTCGATTGTCTCAAGAGTAATCATTCAAGCAATGTTATTCAATCATATATATATACCTCATAGCCCTTTTTCATGGATATGCATCTGTATGAATCCTGCATGGTTAGTATGTACAATCAACATGGACTAACAGAAAGATCATATTATCATTTATGCCTCAACTTGTGATCATAAGCATAGGTCACATCATTAAGCAAAGCATATTACATGATTATCATTTCCTTAGCATTGTGTAGGTGATTCAAGATGATTATAAGCAGATGTAATACCATGACAAGTTACGTTGATGTGCACTTACAATAGCAATTACCATTAAGCATATCAAGGGTCACTATCATAAACCAAAGTATTAACAAGAACAACATCCAACATATCGGTTTTCCATAAGGAGCAAGACCCTTACTAAAAGTACCCTCTACCCTCACCAAAAGTGGTATCGGGCAGGGCACCCTCACTAAAGGTTGGTATCAGGTAGGGCACTCTCCCCTATCGCCCAACACTCAACTCCTGTCAGCCAAGAAAACCAGCACATATCATGCAACGCTCCGTCAGCCATCTAAGGTGTAACGGCGTCACGCTACCCTCTGAACCAGGCATGCAGCACAGCATGTGCCATGCAAAGTGCTTGGTGCATCTCTGTGTTGTGCAACAGGGACGAAAGCCATAACGCCTATCGGGCAGCAGGCTCAAGAGCTGTATCGTGCAACTGGGGATTACGTGCAACGTCGTGCTGTCGGCCAACACAAGGCAAGGACTGGTGTGACGCCCACCACCAAAACATAGAACTAGCTAACAACCTCCATACCTCAAAGTACAACGACACCAAGCCACATCTAAGTCATGGGTGTCGGGAAGGATATACAACCAGGTGACGCCCGACACACACAGGGGTAACGGCCAACGTTCCACTCTTCTTGGTATAATGACCAGGGCACAACACCAAACGACAGCATGTCAACCAGCTAACTAACCCCACCTATCGGCCGACTCACAAGATCAGGCCAAGGCGTAACGCCCATCGCAGAACCAGCTAGCAACGCCTTCACCACATCAGGGTATAACAAGGTTAAGAGTATCGGGAAGAGCATTCAGCATAGAGTGACGCCCGACACACAAAGGGTCAAGGATCAGGGGGCATCGCCTGACACAACCACCACAACATAACTTCCAAAGCTCAAGGTTAAGAGGGATATCGAGCAGCACCTACCCCAAGATCATAACGGTCAAAAAGCAACTCCACAAGGTCGTCATCAACCTCAAGCATAAGGGCACCAAAACCCTAATGGATCAAGAAGATGGCTCACCTCTCAATAACTAAGAGAGAGGGGTCTTGCACATCCTTTATCACCAATCGGGAAACATAAGGAACAACTACCACAATCTCACCTTTCAAGTCCATGGTGAGAGGAGGGTGTTGCTCAAGTAACTAGAACACAAGCTCACCTCTCAACTTAAACGAGAGAGGGGTATTGCCCATATTACTAGCACTCAAGATCACTCCTCAAGACAAAGGAGAGAAAGGAGTATTGCTCACCAAGAAACCCTAGATCATAGGTTCGGCCAACAAGAGGTAACTAAGCAAGAAACTAAACTAACAACATACATAGCCGAGAATATGCAACATATAAACAAGAACATAAAAGAAGGTAGTGTAGTTAGGGTTAGGAGTTATGTAACCCGCCTTAAGCAAGCTCCAAGCTCCTAGCACCAAGCTCCACGCACCACCAAGGAAGAAGGAGAGCAAGGCACTCTAGGGTTCAGACACCACTAGAGGAAGAAGGAGACTCCAAGAAGGATCAGCCACCAAGCTTGCAAGAGAAGAGAGGGTGTCGTGCACCAAGGAGAAAGAGACTAAGGAACTAAAGGGATCCTTAGCAAGGGAAAGGAAATGCATATATAGAAGAGGATGGAGGAGAAACCAAGGAAAGACAAGGCAAGGTGTCGCCCACCTAGGGACACTTGTCCATGTGCAAGCCACCACTATAACATGCCCTAAACACATGTCCAAGGCCATTGCCACATGCAAGCATCAAGCACCAAGTGTCCACTATTGGTGACACAAACGAGGTCAAAGATGGTCAAAGGAGTCCATGGGCGACACACCCCCATGGCCGACACAAACCCTAGGCGACACACCACCAGGGTGACACACACCCTGGGCGACACAAGCATGGCCGACACACCACTAGCCAACACAGGGCTCTCTTTCCCGACACAAGGTCCAAAGAAACAAAGGCAAGGCACCACAAATCCCAACAAGCTAAACCAAGCCCAAGGCAACAAGCCCAACCCTTCCTCTCAACACTAGAGGAAGCAAGGAGAGGTAGGAACACCTCACAAGATGACAAACTTGCCCACAAACCCTAGACTTGGGTTAATTGCAAGTAGCACCTCCAACTCTCGACAAAGCACCAACAAACCCTAATCACCACTAAAGGTGATTAGCAAGCAACAAAGCATCAGGGTTAAGCAAAGCAAATAGGGTAAACCCTAAATTGAGGTCAGGGTCCTTACAATGATGGAACACTACAAATGTCTATAGAATCATATTACTCAATGACGTATGTGTTCAAGTTAATAAGCTTGTGGATGAGATCATACGATGTTAAGAGTACATATACATATTCTCATTATGTCCCTGATCGGTTATTATTGTGGAAGTTTAATAGACAACAATGACACATAAAATCAGAGTGTGAGTTTCTTGATGACTAAATCTCATTAGTGAAGATATGGAAATATCAAATTAAGAACACAGATACATGTTAGAGAACAGTATATCGGACAGACCCACTGTGAGACTGACACATGGAAGCCATCATCATGGAAGTCATAGTCAGGTCTCACAGTGATGGTGGTGGTTGTGGTTCTTAGACCTCAAATCACTACACTCATCACATGTTGTTGGGCACACTTTGACATCATCAAATGCAGTCCTAAAACATGGGTTGTTATAACGGTGATGATTGGGTGACTTTGACACATGGGGACTGCCTGTGAGTGATATATATAGGATTTGTCCCTCCTATAGCAGTATGATATCCAAGGCCTCTTGATTAGTGAGATTGAAAAAAGTATGTTCATATGCATGTGATTCAATATATGATATTGAGCTTACATATATCTCATGTAGTTTGCTCCGGTTCAAGGAACAAGATTGAATAATAATGAGGAAAATAGCTCCATGCCTCTATTTCAATCTGGATATCAGTGACAAAGGAACTATAGAAACATTGTAACACCATATATAGATTGTAGGTTGAATTTTCTCCCCAACTTTCTATTCACTTGGGTAGCAATGATGTGTGATGAGGCACCACTCTTTGCTTGTGATGTCATAAGTTGTTATGGACAGTCACTGCCAACATGATATGGGACCTATAGGGTCACACACATAGGAACTCATCTAGAAGAGGATTTTGATCTTGAATGATGATTGGATTGATTACTAAAGTGTTTAGGTATTTCAATTTACACAACGGAACATTTGATTAGACTGCCAAACAACCAGTTCAAGTGTTGAGCTATTGTTTAGAGTGTCAGGATGATTGTATTGTACATAGGTTGGAATTCTGCCTGACCTGGCCTGCGAGACGCATGTCTCACTATGCGAAACGGTCGTCTGGCCTAGTGTGAGATGCATGTCTCGATTGCACCAAACGGCTATCTTGGGGGTGCAATTCTATTGCATCAAGGATTGGTGCTGACGTCAAGTTGATTACTAATTGGAATTGAATTGTGAACATATGTGCAAAATTGGAAATTGCAAAATGATTGTTTCACTTAGCGAGATGACCATCTCGTGTGCGAGATGACCATTTTAGTGCACGTAGGCTACGAGACTTCCAGATATGTTGCAAAAAATTCAAGATATTCCCGTCCTTTCCACTCCCACTTTAGCCCCACATTGGTTGGGGACTGGGAACCCTAACCCTAACCCTCCTATATATAGAGGGGTATTGGTGGCTTCCCAGAACACAACTACTACATAGACAACTGAGAATTAGTTTCTCTTAAAATTATTGTCCTCTCTGGTTGCGGTAACCATAAGGGCCCAGGAAAGTCCTACCCGACTAAGGAGGGATAGCTACGGGAGAAAAACAACTGAGGATCATTGTTGTGGGAGAGCATGTTGGTGACTAGTACACCAATGGGAGGGACAAATCCTTCTTGTCCATTCTAGTAGGATGACAGGAGTTCTAGTTGGTTTGTGTGGACTACTATAGAGGCAGGAGTCCTTTGGTTTCTGCTAGAAGAGCAACGTCAACTCGTATTCTGTGGTGAGATCTGAGGAGTCGTTGCAGCACTTGTTCGATTGTGCTATCCATAGAGGAGTAGTTAGAAACGTTTGAGTGAAACCAGGAGCTACACAGACACCGTCTAAGATAGAGTACACATCTACATCGATGAGGATTGTTGTTGGACTTGCTCCATGACCAGGTATATCTTCATGAAACCATCGTTCCCATTGCATTGTTATTGAAGCAATCTACTGGTTAATGGAAAATATGTCAGTAAAATTTTGTTTTTGTTTCCTATCTGATGTTGTATTTCCCTATAGTTTTAAGGTTAAACACAAATTTAGATTGTGATTATTAATTTCTTTTCTGATTTTGGAAGCTTGCATTGGTGCAACTTTTTACACCTAACTCTTCCTTATTACCATAACTAAGTAAATAATCATTTTCGTGGTTTTGAAGTACTTAAGGATGTTCTTTATGGCATTCTAGTGACCCTCACTAGGATCTAGTATATATATTCTTGTCATGTCCAATACATACAAGATGACAAGATGAATACATAACATTGCATATATGATAGATTTAATTGTGAAACCATATGGCATCTCACTCATATTTTCCCATTCTTTACAAGAATTGGAATACTAGGATCTTGAGATATTAATCCCATGGAACATGGATAGATTTTCTCTCATTGAGTCATGCGTGTTGAACCCCTTCAATATCTTGCCAATGTATGTGATATTTCTTAGGTCAAGAATCTTTCTAGATCTATAAATCTTAATCACATAGGATGCTTCTCCTAAACCCTTCATAGAGAAGGTGCTTTCCTTGCCATGTTTTGATACATATAGTATAAGGATGTTATTCACTATCATTTTGTGGAATACAAATATGCTCCCATTTGACTTTAGTAATCACATATTTCCTTTTCATTTTGACTAAGTCAAACTCTTAGACTGTCTTGTCAAATCAAAGATTCCAGATCTGAGATGCTTTCTTCAATCTAAAGATTGTAGCTTATAAACTTTATTTGCATTATATTGAGTTATAAAACCTTTAGGTTATGTCACATACTCATCCTCAACAATTTTCCTATTAAGGAATGTAATTTTCAAATCTATTTTGCCAAATACACGTCAGAAACACATCCCCCGCTTTATAACCAGAGCTTCTTGGCAAGAGACACAAAACTTTAAGTCAATGCTTGCCAGCATCTGGAATGCGAACCTCAATTTCAACGAGGCCCTTAAGGAATCTCAAGGCCCTATTGCAGAGTGGGATAGAAACAAAAAAGGAGGAGAAAGGTTCGGCTTATCAGAAACATAAATTGGCTCCAAACAGACCTGACAAACCAATATAGTGAAGTCTCGGACGAGCTATGCCTGGACTTCCAAATGGAACTGGATGGCATACTGAAAGCCGAGGAAGAGGACTTGAAACACAGGTGACACATTAACTGGATTAAAGAGGGCGACAAAAATACAAGATACTACCAGAATTACATCAATCAGAGGCAAAGGAAAAACACTATCACCACCTTGAAGAATGAACAGGGTGAATGGGCTACTCAGGAATCTATTATTATGGAGCTCGTCTCTAAACACTTTGAAAAGGTGATCACGGCCCTCGTTGTTCATAGCCAACCAGGCCATACTGAGTGCCCTAGTTCCTCTGAAGTCCCCTCTGCGGAACACATTGCTAAGATGGGAGCACAACCCACATACGCTGAAGTAAAAGCCATCACGATGTCCCTGGATCCTGTGAAGGTAGTCGGACCATACGGGGTAAATGGGACCTTCATTCAGAAGAACTGGAATGTAGCAGGTAGCAGCATCGTCAAGATGGCTCAGGAGGCTATAACCAACTGATCCATTCCAGATGAACTTTGCAACTCAACCATCATCCTCATACCCAAAATCCATGTACCAGAACATCTAAGACCCATTTCTCTTAACAACGTGGCCATGAAGATCATCTCAAAACTGGTAGTCGAATGGCTGAAGCCGCATATATCCAATTGGATTTCCTAATCCCAAAGCAGCTTCATACTGGGAAGGTGCATCACTGACAACATTACGCTTGTCCAGGAGCTCATACACGGTATGAAGAGGAAGAAAGGCGTGAAAACCATGGCGATAAAGGTGGATCTCACAAAAGCATACGACCAAATGTCATGGGGCTTCATTGAGGACACAATCCAATGCACAGGTATACCACCAAACATCACAAGCTACATTATGTCATCCATCACCAAAGGCAATACAAGAATTGTGTGGAATGGCAAAATTTCCACACCCTTTAAAGCAAGCAGGGGCCTTAGGCAGGGATACCCCCTCTCTCCTTACATCTTTGTACTATGCCTAGAGAGGCTTACCCAGTTGATACATCAGAAAGTAAATGAAGGCAGCTGGAAACCAGTGAAGATGGGCGCTAAGGGACCTAAGGTCTCACACGTCAGCTTCGCCGATGATTTAATTCTATTTGCATAGGCCGGTGTTTCCCAGATCAAAACTATAAAGGAATGCTTCCGCATCTTTGGTAAAGCATCTAGCCAGGCCATCTCTATCACAAAGACAAGGATCTTCTTCTCTGCTAGTGTTGATCGACCCCTCAGAAATTAATTAGAGATCTCAGTGGCTACCAGAGCACCACAGATTTTGGCAAGGATCTTGGTGTGTCGATTATACACCATCGAGTCAACAAACACACCTACAGTGAGATTCTAGAGAAAGTAGATGGAAGGATTTCAGCTTGGTTCGCTAGGAGTCTCTCCTTCGTAGGACAGATTTGCCTCGCCAAAGTGACGCTTGCAGCCATGCCTACGTATGTTATGCAGACAGTTGTGCTACCCCTAAAACTTTGTGACAGAATTGATGGCTCCATTAGAAGGTTTATTTGGGGCAGAAACCAAAAAGCTCATCCTCTGGCGCTTGTCGCTTAGGACAAAATCACCTGCCACAAGAGTGAAGGTGGTCTGGGCTTGAAAACCATGAGTGACTGGAACTTAGCATTGCTATACAAGCACGCCTGGGGCCTTAGAAGCAACTATAACTCAACCTAGAATAAGGGCATGAGACAACGCTACCTCAGCAGCTGTGCTGGGAATAAGTATAACGTCTCAAGATTGGGTCACGTAGCTATTGCTGTCAGGTCTTTCATCGAAGAAAACTCATACATAATTCCCATGAATGGCCACAATACGAATGTATGGACGGACATGTGGTAGAGGAATGGGTCCATAATAAAGGACCATACACTCAAACAAATTCCCTACGAGCTCAGAGATCTGAAGGTGGCAAGCATGATCAACCTCGATGGTGATTAGGATACAGGATTCCTTAAGGAATGGCTTCTGTGCCAAATTGTGGACAAAATCAAACGACCCAAACCACCATCGGAAAGGAATGGAAACGATTTTAGAGTCTGGACCCATACCATAAGTGGGCAATACACCACGAAATCAGACTACAATCGTCTCAGAGAGGGCAAAGGAACCAAGGTTGCAGGCAATTGGACAACCCTGTGGAACAAGAAGGTGTCGGCTTGCATCAAAACCTTTATCTGGCTTGTGATGCATGAGGCACTTCTCACGAACAGCAGAAGGGAACAACGTAAAATGACGAATGATCATATTTTCCACAGATGTCAAGAGGAGGAGGAGGAGACAATCTTACATGCTATACAAAATTGCAAGCATGCCAGAAGCATCTGGGACATAGTGCTAACCGGAGGGATACACCATGAGTTTACAAACTATAGCAATATCAAGTAGTGGGTGTATCAGCACATACATGAAGATAATGATGTCGCAGTCACCTTCCTAGTAACATGTTGGCACATATGGAATACTAGGAACAAAGAGGCCTTCGAGAGAAGGCACCCTCGTCTTATGCAGCAAGTGTGATACATACGCAGCGAAGTTAGCACCCAACTAGCATCCTGGGCTGAAACCAATATTGCAGTAGAAACCCGAAGTACTAAAGAAAGCAGATGGAAGAGATCATGTCCGTAGAGCTTAAAGATAAACATAGACGCAGTAGTGAACAAACATAATGCAGCATGTGCAATGGTCATTAGAGATGAGCTTGGTCGGTGGGTAGGAGGAGCAGCCATGTCCTTACATTCAGGGGATGTAGTTGAAGCTAAACTTGAGGGGATCAGGCTTGTTGTTGAAACAGTGGCAGCAAATAACTAGGACATGGTATGCATTGAGTCTGACTCCCATATAGCCATAAATATGATACATCAGTAGGAACAGAACAATCCCAGATACACGTGACAGCTACGGAGAATCCATACCCTTTTGAAACCTGGTTGGAGTGTAACACATATCAGATGAGATGTGAATGAGGTGGTTGACGCCATAGCGAAAGCTACCCTTAAAAACCCCATGACATACACTACGTATGTCCTCCCACCTAGGGAGGCCCATGACCTCATCATTAGGGATACTTGTAATGGTAGTAGTACTACCATGTTTCCTTTTTCCAGCTTAATTAGTGTGTGTAGCTCGAATTTGGTTTTTTCTCGCATGGGGAGGGCGGGATGAATAAGATTGCCTCCCAACTTACATTAAGTTGTAATAGCAAGCATGATCCTAATGGATTTAACAATGGCAACTGGTGAGAAGATTTCATCATTTTCAACATCTTAAGCTTGTTTCAGACCCTTTGCGACTAATCTTCTCTTATAGGTTTGTACACTACCATCCATGTCTAGATTCTTCTTGAAGACTCAAATGCACCCTATGGGTTTTACCCCTTCAGGAGGATCCACCAAGGGCATGCCTTGTTGGTGTACATTGAGTCCATCTTTAATCCATGTTTTAGACTTTGGTCCCACAATATATAGTATCTAGGTAGGTTGTTGACTCGCCGTTTATGACCAACTCACCACCTTCTTGAGTTATAATATATCATAATCTTTCAAGATCAAAATGTGTCCTACTAGATCTATGAGATTTTTTGTTACACAAGGAACTTGAGATTCCACAACAATTTGTGATTCTCATTGTTCCCATTATACCTCTTTAGGTTCATTATTTTCTTGTTGGTCTTCAACTGTTCTTGTTATACTTTTCTCCCACTGATTCCTTTGGAATTAAATTCTCTGTAGGAATACATACATCCTGACAGCAAAACACTTTTGTTGTTGGATTGGAATTGTTACAATCCCAACTTTTGGGATCATTTGGTGAGAAATGTAGTTTCTCATTATTAAAGATATTTGAACAAATAATGATATAATTTGTTTTGAATAAATGAATTTCTTTTACAATAGCCTTGATGATTGTTTTGTGGGCTTTATTGGCTATTAGGCCCAATAACAAGGAAAAGACAAAAGGAACTCCATTATTAATAAGAAATGAAGAAAAGCAAAATGTAGAAACCTCTAGAAGGCAAAAGTATGTAATCCAAAGGTGGATTTCGTGCCTCTTGGGTTCTGAGGAGTCCAAAGTTGCAAAAAGAAAGCAATAAGAAAAGAAAAGATCAATTCAATATTTCTTTATTAAGAAAGAAATTGAAAACAATGATAAAATGTGGAAAATAAGTAAAAAGAGGGATAATTGAGTTATCCTTGATGGATTTTCATATCCAAAGAATTCCTAATGTTAAAAGGAATGCCAATGAGGAAAATACCTCAAAAAGAGATATTTTAATAATAAATAAACAAGATAATGTGAAATAATAAATATAGATGCATATAGAAGGATAATAAGTATCCTTAAAAAGGAATTTTGAAATCTCAGAGTTTCTTGGGGACCAAGGAGTCCCAATGGAGAAAAAGAAAGAGAAAATGCAAAACAATACAAAATAAGAGGATAATGTGATACATAATTAATGACTTTTTGATATTATGAGGTATTGTTTGCTTTAAGAAAGAAGAATTTTGTGGCCAATGGATTGAAAGCCAAGCACAAGGAACTTAAGAGAGGAAAAATTCGGATTCCTTAATAACCAAGGATCATCTTTTAATAATTAATTAAAAGAAAAATAAAGGGAAGAGGGGTTGTTCTAAGGTGTATGCTTAATTTCTTTCCTTTAGTAAGTCATGACTCACGTGGACACTCAATCGTAGATATGAGGGAAGGGAAGCAAAGAGTTTGCCCCTTCCTTGCTGACTTCCTTCCAAGGTACGTGTGTATATATATATATATATATATATATATATATATATATATACAAATTGATGGAGCCTCAAACCCCATCCCATGGGTGGCACGTAGCCCTCCTTACCAGCCTCTCCCTTCGTACTTTAATGGAAACCTTAGGGTTCTTCCTTGGGAGATCTCGTCTCCATGGAAAGGCCATGGCTGGATCAAGAGGAGGCGCACATCCCAGACGATGGTCATCTGAAGTGCAGCAAACGCCTGCTTAGTTCTTGATAGAGACGGAGTTGCAGAATGAAGAGATGCTACCTGGTGTATGGTGAGGAGATCCGTCGAGGACTCCTAGATACTCTGTCGTCCTTGGTGCAACATCCAAGTTTGCCTTCTCGCTTCTCCTTCCAGTTCTGTTAACCCTTACACCTGCAATCGTAGTGTGACTCTTATGCTCTCACTCCCACGTCTCTGGCAAATTCAGAGGTACCTTCGTGTGTGCGGTGGATGGTCGGAGGTAATGGGATCCGTTCTTGGTCCCTCGGTGGCCGGGGGAAGGGACTTGAGCCCTGTCGGGCCGTCCAGGATCGCGGACGGTGCCCTTCTGTGAGGAAGAAGAAGGTCATCCCTCTATTGGACAGTTTTGCCCCCAAGCTCTCTGTAGCCCGTATATCTGTGGGAGGGGCAATGGAGTATTGGTTATAAACTTAAACATTTTGTGATTTAAGTGGAAGGGGTATTAGATGCTGATGTGGCGACTAATGATTGGTCAGAATCAAATAACCTTGAAATAATTATAGAAAATTAATGATAACTCTGATGGGGATGTATAATATATGAAAGTTGCTCATGAGAATGAGAGGAATCCAAATAAAATAGTATAGATTTTGATTCCTCTTGCAATTCAAAAAGAAGTTGAAGTTACCAACTTTAATGTATTAATTATTAAGAAACCCTATTTTGAGATTACTAATGTATTTAGTAGGGTTTAATGGATGATAAAAGTTGATATTAATCTGTTAATTGTAAAAAGGTACATTAAGATCAAAAAGGATGAACTTTGCACATAATTAGTTTAATTTAGAGTTTCATCTGCATAAATATTCTTTAAAGGGCCTTGAAATACTAATGATGGTAATTATGACTCTTAATAGCTTTAATTGTTCAAAATCATGATTAAATTCGAAATATGATAATTCTAAGCTATTTCAAGTATAAAAGTTCCTAATTGTGGATAAATACCCTTAACGTAGTAATTAGAGTTTTCTAATGGATAAAGGTATTAATTAATGACAAATAGAGTTCATATGTGAATTAGGCCATAGTGAACAATGAATTGATGATAAATGAGCATAATGATCTTGTCATGGATTAAAAGGATAAAAATGGTAGCTTTAATGTAAAAGAGGCTTAATGGACTTATTTAATGGTTAATTATGCCTTTAATCTGAAACTGAGGATTAGATGTTGAGATAATTAGGGTTTGTGATCAATTGCATTAAATTAGGGTTTAAAATAGTAAAAGATGAGGGGAAACTGTAATTGCAATGGAAACCCTAAAAGTGGACTAGAAACCCTAGGAAGAGAGCTAGGTTTAGTATATCTTGATGGCATGATTAATAATATGAAATTGTATGCATATTTTAGGATCTCATAATGTGCTTGCTTGCCTATTTGGAATTATTGATTGGATTATTCTATCTCAAATCATCCTGACAGGTATGTGGTTACGCTTATGAATAATCACTTTAGTTTCACGGTGATTCCCGAACGTTTTTATCAGTTGCCTAAAAATAACTGTTGGATGCCTTTTATTTCATGCAACTATAGAGTGACTATGATTATCACCATAAATGTGCATACATGACTGGCTCAGATCCTGGTCCTCCTCTGTGGCTTTGGAAAGGCTAAAAAGGGTAACCTAGAGCAAGGTCTAGGCTATCGTGAGTTAGAAACTAGGCTACCCATGTGTAGTTCTATGAGACTCTTTAGCACACGATGAGTTAAGGAGTGGGATACCTACGGGTAGTGCCATGTGACTCAACCCTAGAAACGGATTCACCTATTAGTTGGGATCATGAGGGGTTTAATGTGGATCTACCATAAGGAAGGTAGCATCCAAGTCCACTGCAGAGACAGCGTAGAGGCTATGGTATGTAAGGATTGGTCTGTTATGTGGAAAACATAAAGTTGTTTGTTTAAAATCATAATTGGCTACAATATGTTGTTATCATAGTTGCACGATTATTGTTTCCCCCACATACCAGCTTTATGCTGACTGACGTTTTGTTTGTCGGCATTTTAGGTACAAGTGAAAAGAACAAACAGTAAAGTGGCATATGTGGAATTAAATATGAATTAAAGTTCAAAGGAGGATTAGTTAGAATAGACTCCATGTGGATAGAAGTAGATATCCAAGTTTTTGAAAAAGGTATGCAAAGTTAAATTTTACTACAGCTTTTCAGTTTAGTTAGTAGAATTTGATCATTATTATTGATTATTTGTCGAACCTTTGATCTGGAAGTTGGGATAACGGCTCTGACCTCTTGGTCTCCCTTAATTGGGGGTTACTGGGAGGCGGGGTCATTACATTTGGTATCAGAGCATAGGTTCCTCATTTAATCTTTAATAATTATTAAATTTTATAAACTTTGTAGAACCCAAGGGAGTTATTAGAGGAATTTCTGAAAGACAGAGGTGTCTAGAAAAGGATCATGTTCGGGGGCTGGCAAGATTTTCCTCCGCACCGCTAGTCGGAATACGAGGACTCCCATATTAGTGTGACTTCCTGGACGATGGCTTAGGATTTGACTCGAAATAAGATAACTTTAGGACTCTCTCATCTTGTTCATCCCTTCTCAACTCAAATGTTGTTAAGGATAATAAGGATTGGGGTTTTCTCTCTTTTCCTCACCCTCTTGAGGTATGGGTAAGGTTGATAAGGATTAAGGAATCCTCCACCAAATTAATAAAAATCATGTAAATAAGATGTCATGGACATAAGCTTAATAGATTAAGCGTAAAAGAATAGATGCACTTTTAGGTTGTATGACATAAGTTGTCATGCCCTCAGGAGAGACCTGAGACTAGACCTTCTTGTCAGGAGGATAAGTAAAGAGAGTTAGTCTTGGAGGTAGATATCTCCATTATAAGTGGAGACCTGGCACATCCTATGAGGATGATGTTAACCCTAACCCTAAGTGAAGGTTAGAGAGAGAGATGGCATGATGAGTTGGAAGTCACGGTAGACCAGGTGTTTGAATGGACATGCCTTGGCTGCCATATGAGCCATGAGAGGTTGGATGACCGAGTACCTTTGGCAACCAAACCTTGGAAAGGGGCGTGCATGTTAGGGTGATGGATAACTCCTTCATTGATGAGGTTAGTGATGACCATATAGAAACCTTATGGGCTTATATGAGCATGGCTTGGTATGCACAGAGTACGTCAGTAGTGCTGACAGTAGGCTAAAACCCTGACCAGGAGAGTATGGTGGATATCTTGTAAGGTAAGAATAAAGAGCTATGGATAATATTGAGCAAACATAAGTTGAACATAGGCTTCACCCAGGTCGGGGTATGCTTGTGAGCTTGACCCATCTTCATGAAGAGAGGACCTCTAGTAGTGAGGCTAGTTGTAGGGCTAGCTCTAGAGAGAGAGACCAGGACCCGAGCAAGAAGGTTGGTAGCCTAGACTCCGAGATATGAGGAAAAGTGGGGAGTTGAGGATGATGTGACCTAAGTGGATGATAGTGCTTGCCTCATACTGATGATATCTTGGTTACCATTAGAGGAACCAAACCCTGAAGAGAGGATGAGGCTACTGGTACCTCTGTACCTATGGTATAGATGAGAAGAAGAGTTCCTTAAACCATGAAGAGGTTTAGTAGTAGGTTGTGAGGCCTAGTACTTTGTTGATTGTCCTTGAGGAGGACTCAACTCTGAAGTGTTGCTCGAATAGAAGGATGACAGGAAGTGCATGTCATGGCTTATACATGCTTGATACGTGGTTAAGAGGTTGAGCATGCAGTTGGACACCCAGGAAGCGAACCTAGGCCTAAGAGGGGAAGTTGTGTACCTAATGCTCATGATGAGCTTTGAGTTTCTATAGATGCGAGCATGGTACTTCTCATGGTTAGAGGAAAGGGAAACCCCTTGAGTTTAATGTATGTTTGATGAACCCCTCATAGCAAAGTTGATGATATGGGAAGGTATGATCTTGATCCAGCTTTGAGGAAAGAGAACAATATGACCTAACATGGTTTAGTAGGTGGTCTTATTGTGCCTTAGTATATTGCCAAGGTTAAGCTTGCTCAGGTGGATGCAAACCCTAGACATAAGGATGTTTGTGACCTTGTTGTCAAGAGTTGTAGTTTCCTCCCATCTTGGGAGAGGGACCCTTTGGTAGGGTGTATACCAGTCTTGTTGGTTTAAGGTAACCTAAAGAGGTCTCAATAGGATCTTGAGAAGCTAAGTGAAAAGTACATGGTATGAGAATGAACATGTAACATCCATAGATAACCATCTCTAAGTTCATATGGATGTGTTGCCATGGAGGTAACCGTTATGGGGCCTGACCAAGGTAGGCAGGTTGCCATGACCCCTATGAAAGGATGAAATTCATCCCATGAATGTAGAGAGAGATGATGAAGGCTTGGGTAAGGATCTAAGTTGGATATGTACTATAATAGAATCCTAAGTCTATCCTAGGTTCAGGTAGGAGTTGCCTAATTCCCTAGTTGCACATGACCATAGGGTCGGGAGGTAACAACTATCATTGTCTGAGGGCCATGGGTTAGGAGATTGATCACCTTCATGAACTCATGGGACCCAAAGGGAGGATGAGTAGGGCACTCTCTAGATGCATAAGGGAAGAGGGATGGCCCCAAAAGTTTCGGCATCCTACAGACCTAAAGGAGATGACCAAGGATTGTGTGATGACCAAGTAGGTTCGAGACTAGTTTTCCATGGAAGTGACTTTGATACCAAGATGATTGTGATGTAGAGACATATGTGGCACGTTTCAACTTAGATTTAAAGGTGTACTGTCAAGGTGGGATTTACCATCTCTACTCTTGGAATAGGAAGAACTCTGTATTTAGACTACAGTCAAATGCTTATTTCCTCTTGTTATGGGAGTGAGAGATAGGACAGTACGCATGCCATACACCAAGGATAAAGATGATGTGAGTTGGAACGTTGCTACGAGGTATGAGGACAGAGATGAAAACATACCCTGGTGGAGTGAATGATACATGGATGGTTTACAAACAAGGTAGTCATCCTATGAGGATGTTTTTGTAATGAACTATGAAGGTTGAGTTCGAAAAACTAAGAGAATAAGCTCAGAGTCTTCTTGATGAAGATAGACTTGGAGTTGAGATGAGATAATAAGTGGAATACCTGGAGGTGTATTATTTCAACGTTACCTTACACCTAAGGATGTGAAGTGGTAATGGATGCTCTGGATGAGATGTAGTTGCCTAGTTTAGCTAGAGGCTAGAAGAGGTTCTTAGGTTAACCCTAAGTTGGAAAAAAAAAAGATAAGTTTGGCTAACCCTCAGATGTAATAATATCAGTTGATCAAGTTAATGGTTGTTTGGTTAGATAGCCTAGTCATTGATACAGTAAAGGGATGGTGGTAGAATCTCAGATGCACTTCTTTGGAAAAGAAGGTGATGGAATATGATTAAAGTGGTTTAGTATTTCTGAGGAATCGATCTTAAGGAATTATGACAATACATGAGATCATGATTTAATATCATCATATACCATGGTACTACCAAGATAATAAGTGACAGTAATACTTTGGATGCCTAAGATGAAGTTGCATGTGGTGTGTTGCCATGAAAGCCAGGAGGTGAAGGAAGAACACCAGTAACCCACTGTATTGACATAGAGGATAAAGAGTCCCTGAGAGGGAATGGGAGTTCATCACTATGGATGTTGTAAGCCTAGACCAAGGAAGGTCGAGATGCAATATGGGGTATGGTAGATCACCTTACCTATATGACATGAGAAAGAAAGAGTTCTGTCAAGGGACAGATCTGGTTGAACTACATATGAAAGAGATGGTTCAACTACACCATGATGCGAGTTCAAAAGTTCTTGAGTATAACCTAAAGATACACTTCCATAAGGTGGAAGTAGATACATGAAGAACTCGATGTTAGTACCGCTTATCACCCCTAACTAATGGTTAGTATGATCCAGACTAGAGGGTCTGATGAGAGCATGTGTGCTCATTCAGGGTGATATCTAGAGACAATTCTTGTCTTCGGTAGATGTGTTGATAACCACCATAGCCAGTATCGGGATGTAAAGAAGCTCTACAAGGGAGGTTGTGTTGGTCACCACTTCATTAAGATGATGTTGGTGAAGGGACCTCGCGAAGGTCAAGAAAGGACCACAGTGTGTGCAGATGAAGTCGCTTTGATCATGCAATGGCTGAAAGGAGCCCAAGGATGACATAAGTTGTAAGCTGATGCAAATTGGACTGACATGCAGTTCATTGTGGGGGAATATGTGACATGAAAATCTGACCCCTCTAAGTTATAGCTAAGAGAGTCGAGTTCCCGATGCATGGGTTCTTTTGACATGGTTTGGTGGAGAATGTTAAGTTTGCCCTTACCCCTCAGAATAATGTGATGTGCGATGAGTTTCATGTGTCCAATTTAGAGCACTATGTGAGGTACCCGAACCATGTGCGGAGCAATGAACCTAGTGAGCCCCAAGGGAGGTTGTAATGACCTGAGTCACCTATGAGGTTTATAGATGATAAGGTGAAAGAAGTCAGAGAAAGGAATATGTAATGATAAAGGTTCTTTGGAAGCACCATGGATAGGGAAAAGACACATAGGGGCCAATGATGGACATGTAAAAGTCTTATCCTGAATTGTTTATTTGCTTGATGAAATTTTGAGGGCAAAATTCCTATAAGAGGGGAAGGATGTTACAACCCCAACTTTTGGGATCATTTGGTGAGAAATGTAGTTTCTCATTATTAAAGATATTTGAACAAATAATGATATAATTTGTTTTGAATAAATGAATTTCGTTTACAATAGACTTGATGATTGTTTTGTGGGCTTTATTGGCTATTGGGCCCAATAACAAGGAAAATACAAAAGGAACTCCATTATTAATAAGAAATGGAGAAAAGAAAAATGTAGAAACCTCTAGAAGGCAAATGTATGTAATCCAAATGTGGATTTCGTGCCTCTTGGGTTTCGAGGAGTCCAAAGTTGCAAAAAGAAAGCAATAAGAAAAGAAAAGATCAACTAAATATTTCTTCATTAAGAAAGAAATTGAAAACAATGATAAAATGTGGAAAATAAGTAAAAAGAGGGATAATTGAGTTATCCTTGATGGATTTTCGTATCCAAAGAATTCCTAATGTTAAAAGGAATGCCAATGAGGAAAATAAAAATAAAGATAAAGAGAAATCCTCAAAAAGAGATATTTTAATAAGAAATAAACAAGATAATGTGAAATAATGAATATAGATGCATCTAGAAGGATAATAAGTATCCTTAAAAATGAATTTCGAAATATTGGAGTTTCTTGGGGACCAAGGAGTCCCAATGGAGAAAAATAAAGAGAAAATTCAAAACTATACAAAATAAGAGGATAATGTGACACATAATTAATGACTTTTTGATATTCTCAAAAAGAGGTATTGTTTGATTTAAGAAAGAAGCATTTCGTGGCCAATGGATTAAAAGCCAAGCACAAGGAACTTAAGAGAGGAAAAATTAGGATTCCTTAATAACCAAGGATCATCTTTTAATAATTAATTAAAATAAAAATAAAGGGAAGAGGGGTTGTGCTAAGGTGTATGCTTAATATCTTTCCTTTCGTAAGTCATGACTCACGTGGACACTCAATCGTAGATATGAGGGAAGGGAAACAAAGAGTTCGACCCCTTCCTTGCTGACTTCCTTCCAAGGTACGTATATATATATATATATATATATATATATATATATATATATATATAGAGAGAGAGAGAGAGAGAGAGAGAGAGAGAGATGGAGCCTCAAACCCCATCCCATGGGTGGTACGTATCCCTCCTTCCCAGCCTCTCCCTTCCTGCTTTAACAGAAACCTTAGGGTTCGTCCTTGGGAGATCTTGTCTCCATGGAAAGGCCATGGCTGGATCAGGAGGAGGCGTGCATCCCAGACGATGGTCATCTAAAGCGCGGATAATGCTTGCTTAGTTCTTGATAGAGATAGAGTTGTAGAATGAAGAGATGTGGCCTGGTGTACGGTGAGCAGATCTGTCGAGGACTCCTGGATACTCCACCGTCCTTGGTGCAACATCCAGGTTTGCTTTCTCGCTTCTCCTTCCAGTTCTGTTAACCCTTACACCTGCAACCGTAGTGTGACTCTTATGCTCTCACTCCCACGTCTCCGGCGAAGTCAGAGGTACCTTCATGGTGGACGGTTAGAGGTAATGGGATCCGGTCTTGGTCCCTCAGTGGCCGGGAGAAGGGACCTGAGCCATGTCGGCCCGTCTAGGATCGCGGACGGCGCCCTTCCGCGAGGAAGAAGAAGGTCGTCCCTCTATTGGATGGTTTTTCCCCCGAGCTCTCTGTAGCCTGTATATCCATGGGAAGGGCAATGGAGTAATTTGGTTATAAACTTAAACAGTTCACGATTTAAGTGGAAGGGGTATTAGATGCTGATGTGGCGACTAACGATTGGTCAGAATCAAATAACCTTGAAATAATTATAGAAAATTAATGGTAACTATGATGGGGACGTGTAATATATGAAAATTGCTCAGGAGAACGAGAGGAATCCAAATAAAATAGTTTTAGATTCTGGTTCCTCTTGCAATTCGAAAATAAGTTGAAGTTATCAACTTTAATGTATTAATGATTAAGAAACCCTATTTTGAGATGATAAATGTATTTAGTAGGGTTTAATGGATGATAAAAGTTGATATTAACCTATTAATTGTAAAAAGGTACATTAAGATCAAAAAGGATGAACTTTGCACATAGTTAGTTTAATTTAGAGTTTCATGTGCATAAATATGCTTTAATGGGCCTTGAAACTCTAATGATGGTAATTATGACTCTTAATAGCTTTAATTGTTCAAAATCATGATTAAAGTCGAAATATAATAATTCTAAGCTATTTCGAGTATAAAAGTTCCTAATTGTGGATAAATACCCTTAACGTAGTAATTAGGGTTTTCTAATGGATAAAGGTATTAATTAATGACAAATAGAATTCATATGTGAATTAGACCATAGTGAACAATGAATTGATGATAAATGAGCATAATGATCTTGTCATGGATTAAAAGGATAAAAATGGTAGCTTTAATGTAAAAGAGGCTTAATGGACTTATTTAATGGTTAATTATGCCTTTAATCTGAAACTGAGGATTAGATGTTGAGATAATTAGGGTTTGTGATCAATTGCATTAAATTAGGGTTTAAAATAGTAAAAGATGAGGGGAAACCATAATTGCAATGGAAACCCTAAAAGTGGACTAGAAACCCTAGGAAGCGGGCTAGGTTTAGTAGATCTTGATGGCATGATTAATAATATGAAATTGTATGCATATTTCAGGATCTCATAATGTGCTTGCTTGCCTATTTGGAATTCTTGATAGGATTATTCTATCCCAAATCAGCCTGACAGGTATGTGGTTATGCTTATGAATAATCGCTTTAGTTTCACGGCAATTCCAAAATGTTTTTATCAGATACCTGAAAATAAGTGTTGGATGCCTTTTATTTCATGCAACTATAGAGTGACTATGATTATCACCATAAATGTGCATACATGACTGGCTCAGATCCTGGTCCTCCTCTGTGGCTTTGGAAAGGCTAAAAAGGGTAACCTAGAGCAAGGTCTAGGCTATCGTGAGTTAGAAACTAGGCTACCCATGTGTAGTTCTATGAGACTCTTTAGCACACGATGAGTTAAGGAGTGGGATACCTACGGGTAGTGCCATGTGACTCAACCCTAGAAACGGATTCACCTATTAGTTGGGATCATGAGGGGTTTAATGGGGATCTACCATAAGGAAGGTAGCATCCAAGTCCACTGTAGAGACAGCGTAGAGGCTAGGGTATGTAAGGATTGAGAAGTTATGCATAAAACATAAAGTTGTTTGTTTAAAATCATAATTGGCTGCAATATGTTGTTATCATAGTTGCATGATTATTGTTTCCCCCACATACCAGCTTTATGTTGATCGACGTTTTGTTTGTTGGCGTTTTAGTTACAAGTGAAAAGAACAAACAGTAAAGTGACATATGAGGAATTAAATATGAATTAAATTTCAAAGGAGGATTAGTTAGAATAGACTCCATGTGGATAGAAGTAGATATCCAGGTTTTTGAAAAGGTATGCAAAGTTAAATTTTACTACAGTTTTTCAGTATAGTTAGTAGAATTTGATCATTATTGTTGATTATTTGTCGAACCTTTGTCCGGAAATTGGGATAACGGCTCTAACCTCTTGGTCTCCCTTAATTGGGGGTTACTGGGAGGCAGGGTCATTACAGGAATATAAAATTAGTATTTAACAAAATAACATTTATATGATTTGTCAATAACGCTTCTCAGGAAACTATTTTCTTACACAATCTTTCAATCCTAATCCCTATATAAGACATATCGGGATGGTTCCCATGACATATCTCATATGGTGTCTTTTAAACTATAACATACCGAATTCTGGACATTTTGTCTTTTGACCTTCTTTCCAATCTTTTCCTTTCATTTCTATCCGCTTTGGCTTTTCTATTTAATTTGTGGAAAATATGATGTTCTAATGAACATTTGTTCACCTTTTCTACCAATAATTGGGTTTATGCACAAATACCTCAATAAAAGCTTAGTAATGGGTTTAATATGTAAAATGTCTTCTTAAGTGATAAAAAGGATAAAGAATTCATGCTAGAACTTTCTAGTACCTTTTTAGAATATGTAAAAGAAAGGAAATTCCAAAATATATATAAAGGAGATGATAAATGTAATATTTGGAGATAATATTGAATAAAAGAAGATAATGTGGAAGAAAATGTTCCAAAAATCACAAATAGGAAGCCCATGAGATAATTTGGGTCACAATCTCATTTTCTTGATCTAAAAGAAACTTAAGGGCCAAGTATCACTTAATTTGGAAGATAAATGTATATATTAAAGTCCTTATTAAAATAAATAGGAAATAATCCAAGAAAGAGAAATAAAATATCTAATGTCCTCAAATTGGAAAACTAACCCCAAATTCATAATCTACATGAGAAAATAAGCTATTGGGCAATTTGCAACTAATTAGGATAATGTTTGGATAATGAGTAAAAGTAGGAGAGAGAGTGTGTGTAGAACATTCTATAGATTAAATAAATGAACAAATAATCTCAACATGTGAAATTAATGACAAATTCGTATCCAAGGCACTAGGCTGACTTGTGGGTGGAGTTTCATGAAATTTAGGGAATCTTATCACCACTAATGAAGGAGGAAAGAGAAAATGAGTTTTGAATTATCTAACCCACTAAAAGTTCCGAAAAGGCAAAAATAATTCCATATTCGCATTCTACACATAAAAATCAGTCAGGGTGTTAATTTTTATTAGATTTGGAAACTATTTCATCCCTCAAAAGAAGAAAGAGAAAATCATTAAATAATGCATATATCACTTTAGTCGAAATTAGTTTTGGATAAGAATTTAAATGTCGCTCACTTTTGGACTTATTCCACCTGATTGAATGGCCAGGGATCCTTGGTGGACCCAGTTCCATTGATCTGACATTGGTCATTCGTCTTCTACCTTGGTTCAGACAAGGAAAACCGAAAATAGTGTTGCAATTTTTTGATCGGATTTATCTTGAAGTATACTCAACCAAATTGAGTGATTTTTGTTGCTATGGACTGATCTTGAGATTCCACACCAAATTATCCTAATTTTTTTGTGATTTGATGAATGTTCGAGAAACCCCCAAACCAGCCGAAGCTCTTTCTCTCACCCCAAGTTCTAAAACCCTAAACCACATCTCCTCACCTATATATACCCCTACCTTTGACTTATTGGGATCCTTTGCAACTCAACCCAACTCCCAATTTCAAGTTTCATCGCCATTTTGAACCCAAAGAGTGGTCTAAGGTGTGTGGTTTGTGGCACTCCTCTCTCTCTCTACTCTCTTCATCTTCGGTTCAATTGAAGGTATGAATAGGTTCGAGTTCATCTGCTCTTTCTTTCGGCTATTTAAACATTGAGTTTCATGGGATATAGTGGTTTCACCCAAAATAGTGCAAGCTTCTACTTGTGAGAGCCTCGACCATGACATGGCCTGTGGGGAAGGAGAATCCCCTCTGTGACATCCTGAGTTTTCCCCTCTTCCTCCTCTTTCTCTGACTTCTCGCACGAGGGTAAATTCGTCCTTAGAGATTACTTACTTTTGTGCTTTGATGAGGCTACATGAGCCTTTGACCGGTCGACATGCCCGCATGTGATTGGACCACATTAGTCGGCCCGTCCCTCTCTCGCTCTCCCTGATTCGAATGCTCTTGCCTACGTGGCAATTCCTCATTAGTAATTTTATAAAATTCATATCTTTTTAATCGTTTGTCCAAAATTAAAAATAAAATATGCTCTGAACTCAAAAAAATGTGTTCTTTCTAATAAAAAATATTTCCGAAGGTTGATTTTGAGTTTTACCGAAGGTGATTTTTTAAAAATTAATTAATCAAGTAAAAATCACAAAAAATGTATCTAAAAGTCCATATCTTCAAAATACACAATATTATATGTCATTTTGATCAAAAAAAACCCTAACTAAGATAGTGGTGATGTTTTCAGGACCTAAATCGGTGGTTTGTAGAAAAAGTTGATAACTTTAGGCTTTTAAGTCTTTAATGAATGTACATAATCCTAATGCATGAACATGGTTATGATATTAGGACAAGTGGACCTTGATCTCATTTAAAGATTGTAAAAAGTGGTTCTTAGGGCTCTAAGGAAGAGGTATGTGCATCTAACACACTTTATTTGGGAAATTTTATGCCTTGACCTATTCTTTCCTGATGAGGCTTAATTTGACATAATCTTCTATTCTTGAAACCCTAATTTTCTTAAGCATCAAATCAGTTGAGATATTATCTTGTTTGGGTTTTAAACCCCAATGCCATGCTTATTAGTTCATATAATTGTTCTTGCCATAACTACTTTTTTTAGCATGTAGATTTATGTTCTATTTAAATTAAAGTAGCGGTACTTATGTACAACTGTGACGTCCCCATATTTTCTAAAACTTAATCTGATGTGTGACGTCCAAATTGAAACCCTCACCTCAGCGAGAATCCCAATTTAAACATCCCACATTAGGCTAAGAAGAAGAAAATCAAGGGAGTCAAAAGGAAACACAGTAGCACATGTACATGAACAATAATAAAACCGTACAACACTTGTTCACTATTCAACATATAATTACAACATGAATTGTTACAACATTTGATATTACATATTGAACAACAAACTTATACATATACATGTACTACCACTAAACTATAGGATCTTAAGACAATAGGTCCACCTGTACGTCAGCTCACCACACAACTCTCAACTATACTGGATCTTTAAGAGCATAACCACAACCTAAACAAAAGATTACATGCGGTACACGTCAGCACAATATTTCAAGAATATTGTACTGAGTACGCCTACGTGTCTTTTTATATACCTCTCATCATATCTTGGCAATAAGATAAAACTAATACTTGGAAGTTATAAAGAAATATAAGAATACTTGCACAAAGATGTTCATTAACAAAAGAGAAAACATATTTTACCACGAATTTCCATTATATGTAAGTTTATCAACCACATGCACTATTCTACCAAAGAGATTTAGTGCTCACATGTACTATTCTGCCAAAGAGATTTAGTACTTCATAAATGCACTATTCTGCCAAAGAGATTTAGTGCTTTCATCAATGCACTATTATACCAAAGAATTTAGTGCTATCATATAATGGATCAGATATCTTATGTTTCATGTGTCCATAACTATAAGTACGAAAAATCAAGCAACATATCACGCAGAATAATCATTTTATCCAATATCATATGCCAAGTATTTTACTACACATATAACACAAGCATATTGTATAATAAGCCAAGTAAGAGGTAATGGTGTACCTTCTATAGAGATAGATCATTCTAATCATCATATACTCATATTCCTGATGTCAACTATATCTTGGTCAAACCCCTGGTTAAGATAAGATCACATACTATCATCAGGTTCTCATCATCTTACATCTCATATTAACCCTAATCGTGCTCATTAGGGTTTTACTTAGTCTCTTTAGTGTATTCCCACTTTTACTTGTATTCTTATCTTAGGATTATCTTACTGATGTTATTTTCCAGATTATGGTCCAAAATTAGGCTTCATTAACTGATAATTATAATTCCCATAACGATGTGCGCATATTAATCCTAAGTTACATGTATTATTCAAAATAGGGTTTCATCCCATGTATTAAGGGTCATCTTCATATAACATTGATTTTATGCATCATCATGATCTCATAGTTAAAACTGAGGTTCAATATACTGATATGAGCTTTCTCTATAAATTTCATCATTTATAGAGCATGTATGTATTTATTGCATTTTATTAGGGTTATTAGCCCTAATTAGACATATTAAGAAAATTACATGATTTTGTACATCATCATGACCATAACTGACATCATATGCATTATAACCATGAAATATGATTTATAGGTATTTTCTCATAGTTTTAGGGAATCATTTGATATTTATTATCCATCATATGAGCATTTCACATCCTACATAATATCACTATTATTAATGCATCAAAAGCAGGATATTATACATCCATCTTGTTCTACGCATTTTTCTGAACATTTTGGTATATTATATGTATTTTTCTGATCATCGAGCTAATTACTGTGAATTTTACAAATTCTGAGTATATGTGAGTTAATTACCTTATCTGGGCCAATCGGCCGCCGCCACGTGGCCATGAGGGTCGCGCTGCTCCTTTGCTTGAGCCGGCCAGGTTTTGGTTCCTGGACCCGGTTCAAGGCTGGGTTTTGGGTGACTAAACCGGGGTTCACCCCCCCCCCTCTCCTCCTCGCGCAGCCAGGGAGTCTGTGGGACTCTATTTCACGGAGCCGCCGCTGCACGGCTTGGCTCCGGCGAGCAACCCCAGAGGCTTCACAGCTCCTCGATGTTGCCTAAGGTAACGGTCAGATTCGGTTGCCTATTCCGGATGCCCACGGCTACTCCACTCCTAGGGTTCGCCTCTAGAGCTCCAAGACCATGAGTTCATCGACCATGGTGGCCGCCGCGATGATAGGAAAGGGGAAGAAGGCTGCCCTTCCTCGAATCTCACCGATGAGGCACCGAAAACATTCATCGGAGCTTCAAGGACCTAGAGGGACCCTTGGATTTAGTTGCAGGGTCCTAGATTGATGCCCCCAACTCCGTCTTCTTCCTTGGTGTGGGTGAGCTCAGCGCCCAACGATACCACCATCGGATTGTGTGAATCTGCTTGGAACCCAACACTACGATCTTCGGTTATGCTTTCCCCCACTTAGCCTCATCTGAAAGACCTTCTCGCTCTAAACTCTACTCATGGCCGCTACTTGCAGGCTACGGTGGAGAGACAGCAAGAAGAGAGGGCTCGTTCTCCCTCACTCCTTCCCCTCTGGCCACAAGAAAAGGGTCGAATGGAAGTTGTGATCTATAGGAAGCCAACTGCTTGGTCGGTCTTGCACGTAATGCTCTCTCTCCTAGGCATGAGATCGTGGGCAATTCGTGGCTTCAATAGCTCCCTTACTTGCTCTAACTGCAAGGTAGGAGACAACTAAGAGTCATCAAATCTGATCCATCTAACGATCAGGAAAAGGTCACGCCATGTATCTGTGGTTCTTAAACATTAGAGGCGTGTGACCCATTTCTTTGATCAACCTTAGTGTATAAATATTAAACTTAGGTCCAAGAATCATTACAAGCACATTATTTCATCATATTCAAACTTAAATATCTCTCTCTAGGAGGACCCAATTGCCACCAAATTTTAACCATAGCTTCATAACTACTCAAGCTTCCTTCTACTCAAATTTGGTGCCAAAACTCAACGGTTATACCATTCAATTAAATTCCTCAAAAAGACATTAAGAGAGAGAGAGAGATCTTAATCATGATGCCAACCTCGATCAACAATCAAGCTCTACCAAAACACTTGGGACTCTCAAAACAACTCAACATGCCTAACATCACTTGTGTCATTGGACATATAGGGATTCCAAAAGTCCACTCCATCACATCCTACACACCTTAAAAGAAATTCCGTCCTCAGAATTAAGCCAGAAAACCACTTTGTCACATCATATACATCTTAAAAGAACTTTCGTCCTCGAAAGTAAACCATACTCATACTCCAAATAAGACTATCATGTCTTCATCCACATGTAGGCACTATTCTTTGTGTAACATCTCCGCAAAGGTTACCTAGAACCATGTATCTAAAGCACTATTAGGAGGTTTCAAAAGCATCAAGGGTGAATCCTCACTCCATAGAAGGCTCAAACAACGGTTTAGAAGCTTAGGTTATATCATTACATATCTCATATATTTTGGTTTCTTCCTTATCTTACTCATACATTATTATTCAACATCATACTAACATGTTCCACAGAAGTTAACTAAAGTTAACCGATTATATCAAGGTGTCATCAACATATCATTGAGCTAATTGGTTAGAACATGTTCAACATTAACATATGCCTTTTAGGAGGGAGTTAACTATCATTAACTCACATTATCCATCTAGTCATATCAAGGTGTCATAATCATTATATGGTGCTAGCTATCAAACTATATTTTCCATCTTTACTAATCATTAAGATTAACACGTCATTTAACATGCTTCATTCATATGATGTTATTTCATTGCTCATAATAAATTGCAACAGTTACTAGTGATTTCATCACAAGATTAACCAACCATATCACATTAGCATCATTATTCATGTGTATGGTTAACTATTTCTATTTTGATGTCATTAAACCGTCTCTATATATTTCATCATATCATGCTTATATATCACGTCTCGAGATTAGATCACATTCTTACATATATTATATCATGGTTGAACAAACTATACAAGTGGCTTGTTGAACATATATCAAAACTTTATCTAGTCCAATCGAGGTTCTCCTGTCCCATATCTTGAGGGTAGTGCCATGATCAGACTCTCTGAGCTAACTCAACTCTATGAGTATCTCATATGCACATACTTTATCTTTCCTCTCTTAGTCTAGGGTTCTCGGATTACCTCATTGGCACTAGTGATAACTTCATAAGATCTAGCCACATAAGCAAAACCAAAACATGACATGATATTCTCTTCATAGATCTCTACCCATGAGACATCTTACCCGAAACTCTCTTACATACACCACCAGATTCCTATGTGGGAAACCACCAACCCGAGCATGAGGCTTCGCAGAAGCTAACATAGATACCTCCTCTAGGGTCTTGGGCTCTCTCCCTCGCCCAGATGGCAGGCACTCATATACATACTCACATATGCACATATATAACCAGCCTCTGTCTCTAGGGTTTGGTCCTCCCAAGGACATCTAGGGTTCAACAAAGCTATAACGTTCATGCATAAAGCGACTCAACTCAATCACTCAGGAGTATTCTAGTTTAGGACATATCTCAGAATTCTCATATTATGGAGTTTAGGTTCTCTAACCTTCTCCCAATGGGTCTCGCTCTCTCTGGATTTAACCCTAAAACTGGTCCCAACACTAGAGGTCCCCCTTTGTAAAAGAACTTGAGGCTCAAGCTGATCCACATCCTTGTCTTAGCTTGTCTTATCTTACCTCATAAAGGTCTAGTTACTTGCATCATCAGAACTTATCTCAAATCCTCAAAACTGAACTTAAGTCCTCAAAGACAAACATATATCATCATAAACCATCTTATATCATCTATATAAGACTCACATCATGTCATCAAAACTTATATCATCTATTCTATCTATAATATATTCTAACAAGGCTCTAGACATCTAATCTAGAACTACTCTCTCTTCTAGACTGATGTCATTCACTTTCACTTAGGTTGCATGACCACTTCCTACTCGTACATGTGTGGGGACACATTTTTGTAATACATATACATAATAAAATATTATATAGTTTTTCTCCGATAAAACATGCGTCAGATAAAACTATCAAGGTTCGATTTGATTGGAATCCAAAACCAAATACAGAAACGACTGTCCCACACATAGTAGAGAGTCCAGTGTCATGAAAACTAAGGAAAGGGGTGAGAACATGGTGTAGACTAGTGTAGCTACTCTAGACAATGAGCGCCATATGTCTAGGGTTTCTCTTCCCTTGATGCACATCATTTCCAAATAGTGCAACGTCCCATACCGCTGCACTACAAGGAAAGAACGACATCTAAGGACTTGCTACTCAACAAGCACCAGTCTAGACCTAGTTCTCAGACATCTAGGTGCTAACCTAGAGGCTAGGTCAGATCTAGTCTCTAAAAGATGACTTATCTAACCCTAAAGATTATTAAGTTCAAGGTTTTCTGGTTTTGAGTTTCATAATGAGCAAATGTCAGGCTTTGCTACTGTTCATGCTCTGATACCACCTGTTACGTCCCCGGATTTTCTAAAACTTAATCTGATGTGTGATGTCCGAATTGAAACCCTCACCTCAGCGAGAATCCCAATTTAAACATCCCACACTAGGCTAAGAAGAAGAAAATCAAGGGAGTCAAAAGGAAACACAGTAGCACATGTACATGAACAATAATAAAACCGTACAACACTTGTTCACTATTCAACATATAATTACAACATGAATTGTTACAACATTTGATATTACATATTAAATAACAAACTTATACATATACATGTACTACCACTAAACTACAGGATCTTAAGACAACAGGTCCACCTGTACATCAGCTCGCCACACAACTCTCAACTATATTGGATCTTCAAGAGCATAACCACAACCTAAACAAAAGATTACATGTGGTACACGTCAGCACAATATTTCAAGAATATTGTACTGAGTACGCCTACGTGTCTTTTTATATACCTCTCATCATATCTTGGCAATAAGATAAAGCTAATACTTGGTAGTTATAAAGAAATATAAGAATACTTGCACAAAGATGTTCATTGACAAAAGAGAACACATATTTTACCACGACTTTCCATTATATGTAAGTTTATCAACCACATGCACTATTCTACCAAAGAGATTTAGTGCTCACATGTACTATTCTGCCAAAGAGATTTAGTACTTCATAAATGCACTATTCTGCCAAAGAGATTTAGTGCTTTCATCAATGCACTATTATACCAAAGAGATTTAGTGATATCATATAATGGATCAGATATCTTATGTTTCATGTGTCCATAACTATAAGTACAAAAAATCAAGCAACATATCACGCAGAATAATCATTTTATCCAATATCATATGCCAAGTATTTTACTACACATATAACACAAGCATATTGTATAATAAGCCAAGTAAGAGGTAATGGCGTACCTTCTAAAGAGATAGATCATTCTAATCATCATATACTCATATTCCTGATGTCAACTATATCTCGGTCAAACCCCTGGTTAAGATAAGATCACATACTATCATCAGGTTCTCATCATCTTACATCTCATATTAACCCTAATCGTTCTCATTAGGGTTTTACTTAGTCTCTTTAGTGTATTCCCACTTTTACTTGTATTCTTATCTTAGGATTATCTTACTGATGTTATTTTCCAGATTATGGTCCAGAATTAGGCTTCATTAACTGATAATTATAATTCCCATAACGATGTGTGCATATTAATCCTAAGTTACATGTATTATTCAAAATAGGGTTTCATCCCATGTATTAAGGGTCATCTTCATATAACATTGATTTTATGCATCATCATGATCTCATAATTAAAATTGAGGTTCAATATACTGATATGAGCTTTCTCTGTAAATTTCATCATTTATAGAGCATGTATGTATTTATTGCATTTTATTAGGGTTATTAGCCCTAATTAGACATATTAAGAAAATTACATGATTTTGTACATCATCATGACCATAACTGACATCATATGCATTATAACCATGAAATATGATTTACAGGTATTTTCTCATAGTTTTAGGGAATCATTTGATATTTATTATCCATCATATGAGCATTTCACATCCTACATAATATCATTATTATTAATGCATCAAAAGCAGGATATTATACTTCCATCTTATTCTACGCATTTTTCTAAATATTTTGGTATATTATATGTATTTTTCTGATCATCGAGCTAATTACTGTGAATTTTACAAATTCTGAGTATATGTGAGTTAATTACCTTATCTGGGCCAATCGGCCGCCGCCACGTGGCCATGAGGGTCGCGATGCTCCTTTGCTTGAGCCGGCCGGGTTTTGGTTCCTGGACCCAGTTCAAGGCTGGGTTTTGGGTGACTAAACTGGGGTTCACCCCCCCCCCCCTTCTCCTCCTCGCGCAGTCAGGGAGTCCGTGGGACTCTGTTTCACGGAGCCGCCGCCGCACGGCTTGGCTCCGGTGAGCAACCCCAGAGGCTTCCCATCTCCTCGATGTCGCGTAGGGCAACGGTCAGATTCGGTTGCCTATTCTGGATGCCCACGGCTACTCCGCTCCTAGGGTTCGCCTCTGGAGCTCCAAGACCACGAGTTCACTGGCCATGGTGGCCGCCGCGACGATAGGAAAGGGGAAGAAGGCTGCCCTTCCTTGAATCTCACCGATGAGGCACTGAAAACCTTCGTCGGAGCTTCAAGGACCTGGAGGGACCCTTAGATTTAGTTGTAGGGTCCTAGATTGACGCCCCCAACTCCGTCTTCTTCCTTGGTGTGGGTGAGCTCGACGCCCAACGATACCACCATCGGATTGTGTTAATCTTCTTGGAACCCAACACTACGATCTTCGGTTATGCTTTCCCCCACTTAGCCTCCTGTGAAAGACCTTCTCGCTCTAAACTCTACTCATGGCCGCCATTTGCATGATACGGTGGAGAGACAGCAAGAAGAGAGGGCTCGTTCTCCCTCACTCCTTCCCCTCTGGCCACAAGAAAAGGGTCGAATGGAAGCTGTGATCTATAGGAAGCCCACTGCTTGGTCGGTCTTGCACATAATGCTCTCTCTCCTAGGCATGAGATCGTGGGCAATTCGTGGCTTCAACAGCTCCCTTACTTGCTCTAACTGCAAGGTAGGAGACAACTAAGAGTCGTCAAATTTGATCCATCTAACGATCAGGAAATAGCCACGCCATATATCCATGGTTCTTAAACATTAGAGGCGCGTGACCCATTTCTTTGATCAACCTTAGTGTATAAATATTAAACTTAGGTCCAAGAATCATTACAAGCACATTATTTCATCATATTCAAACTTAAATATCTCTCTCTAGGAGGACCCAATTGCCGCCAAATTTTAACCATAGCTTCATAACTACTCAAGCTTCCTTATACTCAAATTTGGTGCCAAAACTCAACGGTTATACCATTCAATTAAATTCCTCAAAAAGACATTAAGAGATAGAGATCTTAATCATGATGTCAACCTCGATCAACAATCAAGCTCTACCAAAACACTTGGGACTCTCAAAACAACTCAACATGCCTAACATCACTTGTGTCATTGGACATATAGGGATTCCAAAAGTCCACTCCATCACATCCTACACACCTTAGAAGAAATTTCGTCCTCGGAATTAAGCCAGAAAACCACTTTGTCACATCATATACATCTTAAAAGAACTTTCTTCCTCGAAAGTAAACCATACTCATACTCCAAAGAAGACTATCATGTCTTCATCCACATGTAGGCACTATTCTTTGTGTAACATCTCCGCAAAGGTTACCTAGAACCATGTATCTAAAGCACTATTAGGAGGTTTCAAAAGCATCAAGGGTGAATCCTCACTCCATAGAAGGCTCAAACAACGGTTTAGAAGCTTAGGTTATATCATTACATATCTCATATATTTGGGTTTCTTCCTTATCTTACTCATACATTATTATTCAACATCATACTAACATGTTCCACAGAAGTTAACTAAAGTTAACCGATTATATCAAGGTGTCATCAACATAGCATTGAGCTAATTGGTTAGAACATGTTCAACATTAACATATGCCTTTTAGGAGGGAGTTAACTATCATTAACTCACATTATCCATCTAGATCATATCAAGGTGTCATAATAATTATATTGTGCTAGCTATCAAACTATATTTTCCATCTTTATTAATCATTAAGATTAACACGTCATTTAACATGCTTCATTCATATGATGTTATTTCATTGCTCATAATAAATTGCAACAGTTACTAGTGATGTCATCACAAGATTAACCAACCATATCACATTAGCATCATTATTCATGTGTATGGTTAACTATTTCTACTTTGATGTCATTAAACCATCTCTAGATATTTCATCATATCATGCTTATATATCACGTCTCGAGATTAGATCACATTCTTACATATATTATATCATGGTTGAACAAACTATACAAGTGGCTTGTTGAACATATATCAAAACTTTATCTAGTCCAATCGAGGTTCTCTTGTCCCATATCTTGAGGGTAGTGCCATGCTCAGACTCTCTAAGCTAACTCAACTCTATGAGTATCTCATATGCACATACGTTATCTTTCCTCTCTTAGTCTAGGGTTCTCGGATTACCTCATTGGCACTAGTGATGACTTCATAAGATCTAGCCACATAAGCACAACCAAAACATGACATGATATTCTCTTCATAGATCTCTACCCATGAGACATCTTACCCGAAACTCTCTTACATACACCACCAGATTCCTATGTGGGAAACCACCAACCCGAGCATGAGGCTTCGCAGAAGCTAACATAGATACCTCCTCTAGGGTCTTGGGCTCTCTCCCTCACCCAGATGGCAGGCACTCATATACATACTCACATATGCACATATATAACCAGCCTCTGTCTCTAGGGTTTGGTCCTCCCAAGGACATCTAGGGTTCAACAAAGCTATAACGTTCATGCATAAAGCGACTCAACTCAATCACTTAAGAGTATTCTAGTTTAGGACATATCTCAGAATTCTCATATTATGGAGTTTAGGTTCTCTAACCTTCTCCCAATGGGTCTTGCTCTCTCTAGAGTTAACCCTAAAACTGGTCCCAACACTAGAGGTCCTCCTTTGTAAAAGAGCTTGAGGCTCAAGCTGATCCACATCCTTGTCTTAGCTTATCTTATCTTACCTCATAAAAGTCTAGTTACTTGCATCATCAGAACTTATCTGAAATACTCAAAACTGAACTTAAGTCCTTAAAGACAAACATATATCATCATAAACCATCTTATATCATCTATATAAGACTCACATCATGTCATCAAAACTTATATCATCTATTCTATCTATCATATATTCTAACAAGGCTCTAGACATCTAATCTAGAACTACTCTCTCTTCTATACTGATGTCATTCACTTTCACTTAGGTTGCATGACCACTTCCTACTCATACATGTGTGGGGACATATTTTTGTAATACATATACATAATAAAATATTATATAGTTTTTCTCCGATAAAACATGCGTCAGAGAAAACTATCAAGGTTCGATTTGATTGGAATCCAAAACCAAATCCAGAAACGAGTGTCCCACACATAGTAGAGAGTCCAGTGTCATGAAAACTAAGGAAAGGGGTGAGAACATGGTGTAGACTAGTGTAGCTACTCTAGACAATGAGCGCCATATGTCTAGGGTTTCTCTTCCCTTGATGCACATCATTTGGTTTCTCTTCCCTTGATGCACATCATTTCCAAATAGTACAACGTCCCATACCGCTGCACTACAAGGAAAGAACGACATCTAAGGACTTGCTACTCAACAAGCACCAGTCTAGACCTAGTTCTCGGACATCTAGGTGCTAATCTAGAGGCTAGGTCAGATCTAGTCTCTAAAAGATGACTTATCTAACCCTAAAGATTATTAAGTTCAAGGTTTTCTAGTTTTGAGTTGCATAATGAGCAAATGTCAAGCTTTGCTACTATTCATGCTCTGATACCACCTGTGACGTCCCCGGATTTTCTAAAACTTAATCTGATGTGTGATGTCTGAATTGAAACCCTCACCTCAGTGAGAATCCCAATTTAAACATCCCACACTAGGCTAAGAAGAAGAAAATCAAGGGAGTCAAAAGGAAACACAGTAGCACATGTACATGAACAATGATAAAACCGTACAACACTTGTTCACTATTCAACATATAATTACAACATGAATTGTTACAACATTTGATATTACATATTGAACAACAAACTTATACATATACATGTACTACCACTAAACTACAGGATCTTAAGACAACAGGTCCACCTGTACATCAGCTCGCCACACAACTCTCAACTATACTGGATCTTCAAGAGCATAACCAAAACCTAAACAAAAGATTACATGCGGTACACGTCAGCACAATATTTCAAGAATATTGTACTGAGTACGCCTACGTGTCTTTTATATACCTCTCATCATATCTTGGCAATAAGATAAAACTAATACTTGGCAGTTATAAAGAAATATAAGAATACTTGCACAAAGATGTTCATTAACAAAATAGAACACATATTTTACCACGACTTTCCATTATATGTAAGTTTATCAACCACATGCACTATTCTACCAAAAAGATTTAGTGCTCACATGGACTATTCTGCCAAAGAGATTTAGTACTTCATAAATGCACTATTCTGCCAAAGAGATTTAGTGCTTTCATCAATGCACTATTCTACCAAAGAGATTTAGTGATATCATATAATGGATCAGATATCTTATGTTTCATGTGTCCATAACTATAAGTACAAAAAATCAAGCAACATATCACGTAGAATAATCATTTTATCCAATATCATATGCCAAGTATTTTACTACACATATAACACAAGCATATTGTATAATAAGCCAAGTAAGAGGTAATGACGTACCTTCTAAAGAGATAGATCATTCTAATCATCATATCCTCATATTCCTGATGTCAACTATATCTTGGTCAAACCCCTGGTTAAGATAAGATCACATACTATCATCATGTTCTAATCATCTTACATCTCATATTAACCCTAATCGTGCTCATTAGGGTTTTACTTAGTCTCTTTAGTGTATTCCCACTTTTACTTGTATTCTTATCTTAGGATTATCTTACTGGTGTTATTTTCCATATTATGGTCCAGAATTAGGCTTCATTAACTGATAATTATAATTCCCATAATGATGTGTGCATATTAATCCTAAGTTACATGTATTATTCAAAATAGGGTTTCATCCCATGCATTAAGGGTCATCTTCATATAACATTGATTCTATGCATCATCATGATCTCATAATTAAAACTGAGGTTCAATATACTGATATGTGCTTTCTCTATAAATTTCATCATTTATAGAGCACGTATGTATTTATTGCATTTTATTAGGGTTATTAGCCCTAATTAGACATATTAAGCAAATAACATGATTTTGTACATCATCATGACCATAACTGACATCATATGCATTATAACCATGAAATATGATTTACAGGTATTTTCTCATAATTTTAGGGAATCGTTTGATATTTATTATCCATCATATGATCATTTCACATCCTACTTAATATCACTATTATTAATGCATCAAAAGCAAGATATTATACTTCCATCTTGTTCTACGCATTTTTTTGAACATTTTGGTATATTATATGTATTTTTCTGATCATCGAGCTAATTATTGTGAATTTTACAAATTCTGAGTATATGTGAGTTAATTACCTTATCTGGGTCAATCGGCCGCCGCCACGTGGCCATGAGGGTCGTGTTGCTCCTTTGCTTGAGTCGGCCGGGTTTTGGTTCCTTGACCCAGTTCAAGGCTGGGTTTTGGGTGACTAAACCGGGGTTCACCCCCCCCCCTCTTCTCCTCCTCGCGCAGTCAGGGAGTCTGTGGGACTCTATTTCACGGAGCCGCCGCCGCACGACTTGGCTCCGGAGAGCAACCCCAGAGGCTTCACATCTCCTCGATGTCGCCTAGGGCCACGGTCAGATTCGGTTGCCTATTCCGGATGCCCACGGCTGTTCCACTCCTAGGGTTCTCCTCTGGAGCTCCAAGACCACGAGTTCACCGGCCATGGTGGCCACCGCGACGATAGGAAAGGGGAAGAAGGCTGCCCTTCCTCGAATCTCACCGATGAGGCACCGAAAACCTTCGTCGTAGCTTTAAGGACCTGAAGGGACCCTTGGATTTAGTTGCAGGGTCCTAGATTGACGCCCCCAACTCTATCTTCTTCGTTGGTGTGGGTGAGCTCGGAGCCCAGCGATACCACCATCGGATTGTGCGAATCTGCTTGGAACCCAACACTACGATCTTCGGTAATGCTTTCCCCCACTTAGCCTCCTCCGAAAGACCTTCTCGCTCTAAACTCTACTCTTGTCCGCCACTTGCTGGCTACGGTGGAGAGACAGCAAGAAGGGAGGGATCGTTCTCCCTCACTCCTTCCCCTCTGGCCACAAGAAAAGGGTCGAATGGAAGCTGCGATCTATAGGAAGCCAACTGCTTGGTCGGTCTTGCACATAATGCTCTCTCTCCTAGGCGTGAGATCGTGGGCAATTCATGGCTTCAACAGCTCCCTTACTTGCTCTAACTGCAAGGTAGGAGACAACTAAGAGTCGTCAGATGTGATCCATCCAACGATCAGGAAAAGGCCACGCCATGTATCCGTGGTTCTTAAACATTAGAGGCGTGTGACCCATTTCTTTGATCAACCTTAGTGTATAAATATTAAACTTAGGTCCAAGAATCATTACAAGCACATTATTTCATCATATTCAAATTTAAATATCTCTCTCTAGGAGGACCCAATTGCCACCAAATTTTAACCATAGCTTCCTAACTACTCAAGCTTCCTTCTACTCAAATTTGGTGACAAAACTCAACAGTTATACCATTCAACTAAATTCCTCAAAAATACATTAAGATAGAGAGATCTTAATCATGATGTCAACCTCGATCAACAATCAAGCTCTACCAAAACACATGGGACTCTCAAAAAAACTCAACATGCCTGACTTCACTTGTGTCATTGGACATATAGGGATTCCAAAAGTCCACTCCATCACATCAACCATCCACAGAGGGCATGTATTTATTCACCCTAGGGAATGTATTTATTCTCCCCATATTATGGTAGGTGGTTGGGAATGTCTTATTCTCCCCTCACCTAAGGTTAAAGGTCTGGTAGGTGCCTCAATCCTACTTAATTAGGTAGACATAATTATCTTACATGCAAACCCCTTTTTAATTTAATGTTAATGGCAAGTTTCTTTTTATATAGCCTCATACTCTTGTCATCATCATCTTATGATGAACCCTAGACCATTTTTACTTGCTTTACTTATCTTGTTATCCTAGACTAGTTTTTGTGACACATACTTATTTTTCCTTTCCCTTTTGTTGGGTGCCTTCCCAACCACCCAGGTGCAAAGCAAGGTGATGGATAAGACAAGGAGAACATAGCTTTGGCTTGGACCTAGCTGATGGAGATGTTTCTTGGAGACAAGATTGTAGTAGTCTAGACTTCCCTCTATCTAGATCTTGTCTGTGTATCTTGATGTAAACCCTAATGGGGGAATTCGATGTATCTTTGTAAACCTTTATATGAAATTGAATATAGTTAGTTATTCTTTATTCAGTTGCTTTCTAATGGTGTTTTGTTTACCAGTGTTTAATAAATTTGGAAAACGTATGCCCATTCCATCATACCTTTGAGTGTGTTTGGAATGGATGTCAATTCTTCAAATTTTTTGTAAAAGGGTGATATCACTCTTTTACATAAACCATTTTAGAAAGTACATTGTTTTAGTTTAAAGCATGTTCCCAAAAAGAAAATGGAAGATTGGCTAGATTTATTGATAATTGCACCATGACTAACAAGGTGTGATTCCTTCTTTCTGACACATCATTATGTTTTAGGTAGAGTTCATTTTTATACACTATCACGGTCTCTCCAGAAGGTCCTCAAACTCTTGATAAAATATTTTAACATCGATCATATCAAAGTGTCTTAATACTTTTCACCAAGTTAGTTATGTACTTCATTCTCGATCTCCTTTAACACTTCAAGAGATCCATACTTGTATTTCATTAAATACAAACTTCCATATCTACTAATAACATTTGTAAATATAATGAGGTAGTGGTAGCAAGTCTTGCTCTGTACTGTTCTAGCTTACTTCTTAGGTCCTAAAGTCAATATATCTATCTCCTTATTCTTCCTAAGATCCTCTATATAAATAGAGTAGTTCCTTTTCCAGTGTCCAAGCTGGTGACAATGGTGGCACTTTCCTTCCTTATTCACCTCTTCCTTTAGCTTTCAGTGCGAAAGACTTTGGAATATGGCTATCTTTAGAACTCTTCTTAGATTTTCCTTTGCCCTTGGACTTCCCTCTGTCGATCATCATCACAGATTTGGATTTGTCCTTCTTCATCTACGCTTCATCTATCCCCAACATGCCAAGTAATTCTGGCAACATCTTGTCAAAATCATTCATGTTGTAGTTTATGACAAACTGGTTGTATGATTCTAGCAGTGATTGTAGAATCACATCTATGGCCAACTCTTGACCCAAGGAAAATCCCAGTCTAGCAAGGTTCTCCACATACCTAATCAACTTGAGAGTGTGGGGACCTACTGGATCTCCTTTGGCCATATAGCACTTGAACAATGCCTTTGAGTCATCATATCTCTCTTGTCTTTCTTGGTCTTGGTATGTGTTCTTAATATGTGTTTCCATATCAATAACATCCAAGTTCTCATGTTGTCTCTTCAACTCATAATTCATTGAGAAAAACATTAGGCACTTGACATCCACGACATCTTCAGAGTGCTTCCAGTAAGCATCCATGTCAGCCTTAGATGTGTTGGGAGTGGGTTCATCTGGATCTGGTGTCTTCAGGACAAAGAGTTTGCACTCTTGAGTGAGAATGATTCTCAACATCTAGAACCATCCATGGAAGTTTTTCTCATTCATCTTGTCCTTCTCAAGGACTGATCGCAAAGAAAATATGTTTAAGCTTGCCATTAGATTCTACAAAGGAAATTTTGCAATTTTGTCAAAACATTTTTATTTGACTTGATAATATTGATGATATTAATTAGGATTTTAATTAATTATCACTCCCAATATTTTGTTCAAATTGATAGACCTCACTGCCAATTCAGAAGATTGTAGAAAACTATCTTTAAGTGAGCCAAGACCCAAAAACTTAAGTCAATACCTAGCCAACGTTGGCACTCATAACCAATTTATTTAGATAGGCAAAATTTACCAATTGCATCTCATGCAACTCTTGGATAGATGGTGTGCACAACTCCTTGTTACAATCCATCTATTTACTTCTATGCACTTAATCCTATTAAGGTCACCTAGTTAAGCCTGACCCATAAGCCAACATTGTAGAATATGCACCCTTCTAGGACAGACCAACACATCTACCATCACACTTCCACAAGATAGATGGCGCACCACACTAGAGTGTGCCCACACTTGGTCTATCAATCTTTTCATGTGTTTTGCTTATGGAAAACATCTTAGATTTAATATTTATTGAGGTATTTTATATAAATACATATACAATCACTACATACTTATAGTATGTATATACATGCTATATCCACAAACAAAAACATGTAATTATAAAACACAAGAGATGGTTATGGCCATACTATTGTAATTCGTTGGAGCCACAAGGAATTACTACCACCTAAGGTCCACATCATATATAGCAACATGTTGTTGATAAAGATCTATGTTGGTACTGGTTTAAGTCAATCGATTCACACTTGAACCAATCGGTTGGGCTCCTGGTCGGTCGTTTGGTCTGTCAAATTGATTGTATGTTCTCTAGTTAAAACAACATCTGGACAACTCCAGTCAATCGGTTGGGCCACCATCCAATTGGTTCAGCTCCTCCTATTGTTTGACATTTCTTTAGGTGTTGAACATCTTCTTTGCCATAATAGAAATTAAAATTATCCATATCCTATTTAACATATTAAATTGTAATAGGGAAACCTCGAGTTACATTTTAGGAGAGCTAGGAAGGAAAGAAAGAATATGTTTACTTATGAAAAAGGAAAAAGAGGCTTGGTATGCAAATTGAGATAAATTGGGAATAACAACCATCCAACTAAGCATAAAGATCTAGGGTTTATTACCCATAACCATGCTAACATCCAGCTGCATATATATATATATATATATATATATATATATATATATATATATATATATATATATATATATATATATATATATATATATATATATACATATGCATATATATATATGGATCGTATGTCATATTTAATTAGATGTACACATTAATCATTTTAATATTCACATCATATGTCCTAACATAAATCCTATTACATCGATTTAAATCCAGATACATCATAAATTAATCTGGCATTGATACCATTATTGGGAAATCAAGGTAACAGATAAGGTAGTAGAAACAAAAAAAAAATTAATGTGTGATTCCCTAATCAGTGAGACAATGTGAACAATGATGTATCTAGGAAGGAAGGTACAGGGGATATACCTGGCCCTGCAGCAAGTTCAATAACTTTTTCTTACATAAGAGTGCTTCTTATTCAAGAAGCACTTGAGTAATCGCCAGCAATGACCTCCTAGTGCAACACCATAGACGGTGGTCGGTAACTTCCTCCAAGAAGTTGGAAACGAACTCTTCGCCTCTGTAGTAGTCCATGTGAACCGTGGGGAACTCCATGTTGTGCTATCAGAGCCAATGTGAAGAAGTTGTCCAATCGAATGTCAACCTACTAGGGTTGATTTGCTCTCCTGTGTTGTCCCTCTCCCTTGTTGTCCCTCCCTTTCATAGGATGGACTTGCTCAGGCTCTCTAGCTACCACAACTAGAGAGGACAACTCTTGTTAGATAGATTTTTGTGTCTCTAGAAAGCCTTGATGACCCCTCTATTTATAGGAGGTTTAGGGTCAAGAGTTCTAGTCTAAGCGGGAGTCAAAGAGAGGGAACTTCATGAATTTTCTAGAACCAGATAACCATGAACCAGTCAATTCACAATTGAACCGATCAGTTAACATGTGAGTCGATCCATTCAACCCTTGAATCGGTCATTTCACCATGTTTTCTATTCATAATTGTATTGGCTTTTAATATTTGATTAATGCTCAACATGATGTCAGCATCAATCCTTGATCCAATCGAATTGATCATTGAACTAGGCGGTTTACAAGTTGAACCAGCTGTTTTAGGACGTGAACTGGTCGATTCACCAACTAAATCGATTGGTTCATGCCCCATTTCAGGCAAAGTTCAACCAATGTAGTTAAATTGACCTACACTTGAGTGGACCGGTTCAACACTTGAAGTGGTCAGTTCACAGTCCAGTCAGACAATTCTCAACCATTTTTGTTGAAACTGAATACTTAAACAATTTAGTAGTCAAGTTAAACATTTTTCATGAATAAACTCCTAGTCCAGATACATCGTATGCATGTGACCCTATAGTTGAATGTCCATAACTGACTTATGACATCACAAGCAATGAGTGGTATCTAGAAACACATCAATTCTACCTAAGTAATTGGAAAGTTGGAGAGAACTTCAGCCTACAATATGTGATCAGTGTTACCATGATTGTATGTTTTCTTTGACTCTGATATCCAGATTGAACTTGAGGCATATAATTGTCACCCTCTTCAACATTCAATCCATGTTCCTTGAACTACAAAAGACTGTATGAGATGCATGTGAGCTCACATATCACATATTGAGTCATACGAGTATGGCCATACATTTCTCATTCTCACTTATCAAGTGGCATGGATATCAATCTCCTGTAGAAGGGACAAATCCCATCTACATAAGTCACACTCAATCCCCATGTGTCACAATGCACGGCAACCCTTATTCAAGGTCATGTTGTATGATATCAAAATATATCAAACGACATGTGATGAATGTAGTGACTTTAGGTCTAAGAACCACAATCACCACTATCACTATGAGAGTTGATTCTAACTACCACTCCATGGTATCCATGTATCACTCTCAAGGTGGGTCTATCCAATACATTGTTCTCTAACATGTATCTATGTGTTTGACTTGGTATCACATATTACGACTAATGAGATTCGATCATCAGTCAACACACTCTCTAGTCTTATGTAATATTGTTATCTATTTTTCTTCCACAATAATATTCCACTAGGAACATAACAAAAATGCATGTACTCTTATCATACATATGATCTCATTGTTCAAGTCCTCAACATGAAGGCATATGTCATCAAGTAACATCATTTGTTAGATGTCTATTATGTTTGTGTCATCATCCCATGATTGAGACAAAATAATATATGGAATTGCCTTTTATCTTTAGCAAATCAGGTATCCAATGCCCCATTACTATCATAGTATGATTGTCTCTCTGGGCATGCATACAAAGACCATCACCATTGTTGGCATCGACCTCAATTCAAACACGATCCCTAACCTTCTTGCACTTGCACCCCTTCCTACACAATTGGCAGAACCAATACAAAACATCTCCCTCCACCATGTCGCCCCAATCTCTTCCACCTCAACCTGCCACAACAAAGCCTAGAGGTTTGCTAAAAGATGGATTGGCACTGGTGACTACCCTCTACCTTGTATTTCTCTCAGCTTAGTAGGTGCAACTCTAGCCATGGTTATGGAAAGGAACCTACCACACTGGCTTCCTCCACCCAATTGTACGACTTTCCAATATGCATCTAACCACCAGAGTTACAACCCAAGGTGTTTATATATGGTGTCTGTAGAACATCAGCAAGTATTTCTTGAACCCTCAAAGCTTGGAGATTATCTAGTTTGGAGATAGTGAATAGGAATATCTATGAAGCATGGATGACTAAGGATTGATCCACAAACAATAGTTCTATTTGTGATATTATGTATTAAATAATGGCAAGTCACTTTATGATGCTCTACTACTCTTTAATGCTTCATTCTTTTGATTATTTCTTTTGTAACTTATTTGCATGTTGATAGCCCCCTCCTTTCTTGGAAATACCTCGTTTGTACTTGTATCTCATGATAATGCCCTAATATTGTTGACATGCACATACTCAGAAGTGTTTTGACACATACCTTGTGTTTCCTTTTTGTTGGGTGTTGTTCCTAAAACCACCCAGGTATAGGAGTGTTAGATGATAATGACTCAGGAAGATAACCTACATGATGTGGAGTTAAGGATAGCTTGTAATGGTTGAGTTTTCATCTAAAATGGGCCTTGCATATTATTAAATTCTTATATGTATATCCTTTTTACTTTGTATGCCACCTTATATGGTGAGGAACTGTGAAAAATAAATTTTGAGGCTAATGGGATATTTTATTTATTGATAGGAGGAAGACTCATGTCCTATATATACGAAAGGGTGAAAGTATAAGGAAAGTGAACTTAACCCTAATTGGCTAAGGAAATTAGGCCCATATGACATAATTAACTAGATAACAATAATTTTAACACTTCCCCTCAAGTTGGAGTATGTGTGAAACACATATCCAACTTGGACTAACAAGACTCAATTAGAAGATAAATAGAAATGAAAAATATCATCTCCAAATACAAGATTTTCACTTCCCCTTAGATATGACTCTCTAAAAGATGCCATCTTTGAAGTTATGTCCTGCACGCTAGAATATTTGAGCTTTGTAGGAGATCTTATGAAGTGCATATTGAATGAATAACATCACCATAAATCTAGATCACACGATCAAGACATAATGACTATGTCACTTTCTAAAAAGGGATGTGGACTGGGATAAGCACAATCAACACATCCAATGATGTAGAGGTTGAGGTATCTTCAAAAACATAGTTGATGTGGTGATAATGACTACAATTGGATTCATCTAGAGTGTGAATATTGAGGGCTTGATGATAATGGAAGACATCATCAAAGAAAGCCCAACTAGATCACGAGAAGAACCATCTTGGCAGGATGCATCTTCGAGAAGACATGAAAAATAGCTCGATGAAGACAAAAAAAATCTACAAGAAATCCTTGCATATGAAGAATTTGCAAGCTAGAAATTGACGAGCTCATGAAGAAACAACTATCCATATCATGGAATGCAATGAGAATGGTCATCTAAAACATTATTAACATCGGAGGGAACTAGAGGCTGGAATAAATGCAGCAAGCTCTCTCTTAACATACATAATGTGGAAAAGACATGAAAATCCTGGTGTCAATAGTGCAATTGAGATCTTTAACACTATCTGAAATTGAAGGCAAACTAGAATGAAATGTGGATAGATAGCCCATGTGCATTAATAAGCACAATATAATTGGAAAAGAGATACACCAATTATGTACTAGAAGAATGAAAAAGCATAGTGTCATTAGGAAAGATACACCAATGATGCACTGGAAGCACGATGCTTAGTGGGAATCAAGCACCACAAAGACATCAGAAAGACAAATGTGTTGAATAGTAGAGAACTCCATGGAGATCTAAATATCATGGACTAATAATCTCTCTCGTACTCTCTCTCTCCTCTATTCCCCCGACATTAATTATGAATTGTTGAGGAGTTGGTGTGGAAAAGAGAAAATAACCCTTGTTATGTGAAAATTGATGCACGCATGAGGGGTGGTAGAGTTATTTTGTAATGCAGAGGAAGAAAAAAGGTACAATGTCCCTTTTTGTACTTTATAATCTAGCACAGGATCTTCTGCTTCCCATTTCCATTTTGAATTGGTATGTTTCCTTTCCACTTCAATAATGTATCATTCCCAATTTATCCTCCATTCCATTTTCATTCGTTTGTTTTGTTATGTAGCGCAACGATCCTCTCACTTTCCTTTTTCTTTTGTTCAAATGTCTACTTCTTTTTAGATCCTACACATTTGAGCATATGTGAAATTGACATCGGATATTGAATACCTATGATGAAGAAGTAGATAATTTTATTTTTAAAATATAGATACCTGAAGTGGAGGTCATTGTCCACTACTACTTCTTCTTCAATTTTGCATGGTAGAGAGAGAAATTTCTCTTCTAATGTCCATCCTGGTGACAATGGTGACAATTTCCTTTCTTATCCACTCCTCCTTTTGCCTTAAGTGCAAAAGACTTTGTAGTTTTAGAACCTTTCTTAGCTTTACATTTTTCCTTGGACTTTACTTTTCCTTTGTTGAACATAAGCATAAATTTGGGATTGTCTTTTATTTTCCCATCAATAGTTCTCAACATGTCAAGTACCTTTTTCAATGGATTAATAAAAGTGTTCATGTTGTATTTCATGAAAAATTATTTAATGAATCGAACAATAATTGTAGGATCACACATGTGGCCCAATATTGATCAAAAGATATCCTATCCTTGGAAGACTTTTTGTGTATCCAATTAACTTGAATACAAGGGTGTAAGAACAGGGGGAGGTCGGGGCCACGACCCCCCTGCCCAAAAAAAAATTTTGAATGAATATATGTGATTATGCGATAATTCTGTAACTTCCATCTTTTTTTAGCAATCTCACAAGCTAACTACACCGTAGACGGGGACTGTTACTTATTGAAACTCATTAATTTTGGAGTTTCAAATATCTACCTATACTTCCATAAGTCACACCTCACATCACACTACTCACCCAACTAGATCAAAACATCGTGATTTGTTTAAATTAATCTCCTCCTTATATGTGTGTCATTCTTCTGTACGCATGCTACTCAATTTTTTTGTCAACATAATAATTGAAAAAGTGGTTCCCTCTATGCGCTACTGATAGAACATTATTAAATTTTGGTCCTCCTTCCACTGTTGTTGTTGCTTCAAATTCATTGGCATGCTCAACTTGCAAGCACCGCATAGGATTGAGTGAGGAAGGTTGCCTTCTCACTAAATACTTTGTATTGGGATACAACAATAGATGTACAATACGGTGTTGCCCCAAACCTCGTCAAAACTGTCATAAAGGCTAGAGTTTGGGGAGAACACTACTTAAAATGTTTGTATATAAGAAAAGCACGAGGATAAAGATCATGTCTCAAGATTTTTACACAGGCCACATGTTATTATCATTTTTACTATGTTGTTCTCTTTGGTCACAGCCATTTTAACTATTTATTCTATTTCTCTCAGGCTATAATCGTGTTTAGTTTGAATGGTCAGGTTGAAATATAGTAACATTTCAATCTACAAAAGGATAGGTTTGATGCAACTATGGAACCCTAGACTAGAAGAAAATGCTCTCGTCTCTTACATTCGGCCAAAGTTGTATAGTCTTCACTTAGTTGATGGAAAGAGATGATGACTTGGTCATGACTAGGTAACCTTTTATTTATTTTTTAAATATTGTTGTACTTCAACATTAGTAGATCGAAATTATTTTTAGTCAATAAGTAAGCCTATGTTCTTAAGTCATTTTTTTCTTATTCTTCTCACATGAACAGTTTACCTTTCCTACCTATCAAAACATACTCATAAATTAATTGATTCACTTCTAAAGTTTCATCAAAGCATGCTCATATTATTTTGGGAGAAATTTATTGTGCTAAATATAACTTCTTATAATAAGCCGCATATGATATTTTCAATTCTCATGAACATAGGACTAGGACTAGGATTTTTTATAAAAGTTTTCATGTGTATTAATTGCCCCCCAAACTCCAACAGCTGGCTACATCCCTGCTTGAGTACATGGGGTCCAATCGGATTACCTTCTGCTATTTTGCATTTAAACAACACATTGGAAACATCATATCTATCATCTCTTGCTTTTTCTGAGTAAATGTTCCTAAGATGTGTTATCATATCAATAACATATTTTGTTTCATGTTGCTTCTGAAGCTCATAATTCATGGATCAAAGCATGAGGCATTTGATGTCCATGGCATCATAGGAATGCTCCAAATGAGATTTTCTTTCCATCCTAGGTGCATTCAAAGTTGGTGTATTAGATATTGATGTGTCCTAGACATAGATTTTATGCTCATGTGTGAGAATGAATCTCAACACACTCAACCACTAGACATTGAAGTTATTCCCATTTATTTTTTTCCTCAAGGATTGATTGTAATGTAAAATGTTTGTTTGTGTTTGCCAATGATCTACATAGGATATATTTTACACGCGTCAATATACTGATTCCAAAATTATTTTGATTTCAAAAATTGTCTATACTTTAATTAATTATGCTCCAGCATTTTTTCAAATTAATAGCCCTCGCTATTAATTTGGAAGATTACAACGAGAAATGTTCTAATGAGCCAAGATCCAAAATACAATAAGTCATGAATCAACTATGGTTGACCACTCACAATTTAATAATTCAGTAGGTAACAAAATTAGCAAATTCATCCCATGCAATTCTTAGACATATGGTTGCACAACTCTGTGTCAATAAATAATCATATGAAATATATGACATCTTTATGCCTATAGGTGATTAACCCTATTAAGATCACCTAGTCAAGTCCAATCGAAGTTCCAATTGAATAAGATATGCACCCTTATTGATAGGCCCACACACTAATTATCACACTTCCCTGAGGTAGATAGTACACCACACTAAGCATTCCCACACTTAGTCAAACAAGGTTTTCATGTATACTGCACCTAGAAGGCATCTTCAACATTGATATTCTATTGAGTAATATATATATATATATATATATAATATATTTGTGTGTATATGTGCATATGCATAGATATATGTATGCATGTATCATTTTATATCCAATCACCATTCCATATACATTATTATATATATTATATACTATAACAATCACCACATGTGATAACATGTGATATGGAAACTAGTACAACAACTTACGTTAACAAGTTTTGTCAAGAAAAATCAAGAGATTCGCATCTAAATGCAACCTAAAATAGCCCTTTTAGGGTTTCTGGTCACTGATCAGGCAAGCAACTTGGTCGACCAGTAATCCCTGATTTGGGTTGTTTTTATGTTATTGTTGATTTTTCGTCTCATCTTGATCGTGAACACTCCAAGGACAATCATCTTATGTTTGGGATTTGATAGTCTCCTCCTCTCCATCAATGTACATCAGTGATGTCATTAGATCATCCTTTTCTAACTAAATAATTAAAATTTACTTGGAGAATGAATAGAGAGAGGGATGGAATGCAAGCTATATAGATGTTAAATAAATTTTGATCAAAATAAAAGCGGTGATATTACATGTATCCTATAAAACAAAAATGATCTAATTCTCATATCTACATCCACCAAAGGAAATAATTTTCAAGACGTCGCATAATTATATGTAATACTTATATATATCATATAAAATGTGATGTTAGCTAATTAACATGTTTATAAGTGTGTACATTATTTATCTAATGAATTGTTTGTGGTTGAAAACCCAACTCAACATTAAAGCGAATGACATCATCTCTCATACCACTATAGGATATTCAGGAAAGGGGGCACTACGGGATAACAAAAAAATCTTCCCTTTAAACCCTAAATCTTAGGTGTTTCGTAGTAATAAAATTCATTGAACAAAAGACATAAGAAGGCATAAAGGTTATCCCTTAACAAACACTAGTTATCTAACAACTACAGCCATCTTTTATCAGTGAAGAACTTGATCCTTTGCATGCAAATCCAGATCCTCTAATAAGAAATCTTGTCAGATCAACAATAGTTCTAGATTGGTCACCAAGTTACTACACGGGTTTCATCTTTGCAGTACGTTATTGTTTACTTGCAGACTATGTTTTTTCAAGCCTTCTCATGTGTTCCTTGTTCTCTACTTTGTCTATGCTGATGAGAGAATGTGGTGCACTACCTTGTCCACCAAGTCAAAAAGGAATAGCAGTTTTCAACGTGCCAGTTGTGAGAACCCGTTACACTAAATAAGATTACTCAAAACATAAAACACAATTGATCACTAATTAATCACATACCCAAAAATATGGGTAAATTAAAACCGATTTCAACATCAAAACCCACTCAGAAACATTTACATAAGAGCCCAATATCTTTCTTGTATCCATACTATGACAAGAATTTGATACAAATTGTTCTATCACCTTAGCCACAACATATATACACAGGAGAACAATATTTTTATATGCCACACAAACAAGCATTAACATGCTCACAAAATTTTGATTTACTTGAAACACCATATACAAACATTTCATGCCCGGACCTAAGAGTACAGGGATGACTCTAGGACACACTAGACATCTAATCAACTTTCTCATAGATTCATTACTATAGCTCCTCTTTGCTATCACATGTTTATTTTTGTCACTTCTGATTACCTAAAAAGATGTGGCAAAATACAAGGGTGAGACCCATGTCCCACCAAGAGATTTAACCTCCAACAATGCTTATTGATTACAACATTTTAAATAATTAAATAGTTTTAAGCAGTTTAATCAGATATAACAAATAGGCTCAACAACATTGATGATTAACAAAATACATAAAGGAGGTGATAAGAATTGTCATCATCAAGCTGACTATCGTCATTTTCCTTATTAATCGTATTAGAGATTGAGTAGCATATGCATAACTAGCATAAGCAAGTCTAGTAGCATATCATCTCTATTAACATGAACAAGTATAGCATCATAAGCATGTCTAATAGTTTGAACATATCAATATCATAAGTAGAGCTAACAACATAAGCATGAGTATTTGCATAAGCATGATTAGCAGTATAGGCATTTCTAATTACAGAGGCACGGTTAGCATGCTAAACATAACTAACAACATGATATAGCTGGCATCATAATTATAATCAGTAGTAGAAATATAGATATCAACATAAGCATGGCTATTGTATGTACACATTTACAATCTTAAGTATATCCACAACATAAGTATATCTACTATATCTCAATTGCACTAAGCATCATCTTTATGTAAAGACAACAAACAAGGGTTATCATCCAATGTGAAGCATCGTGTATAACCCTAAACAGATATGCTATACGGTTATATTACATCTTTTATTATGCCCTGGGGAGTTTGAATCGTACCACCCAAAGTCCAACCGACCCATGTGAAGGGCTATTCGGTTCCGTACAAGATCTAGGAGTGTCGATATCCTAAGATCTCTTCCCCTCGGTCAATATGAGTAAAAAGGAAGTGACATATCAGTCAAAGCTACCACTATAGTGACATATAGTCAAGATGCTAACCACTAGTCTGCCCTTGGTATAGGTCACGACACTAGAAACCAAGATATACAAAACCCTCTAATCCAAGGTACAACTGTAGTTGTCCTTCATCACATCAAATGTCTGAGGCATGACTATGGCCAACCTCCATAACCTACATTGTGGATGATAAGGATATATCCTCAACTTTCCACCCCCACATACTCAACAGTATGCACTCCGAGTTTCCCTTAGGAATACTTGTTTCACCATCCAGTAAGTTCTGACACTGAAGATGGCTCTATAGTACAGGTCACTACATGATTAGAGTTGCACTTGATTAGTAATGCCAATTGGGTGAATTAAGGCTGCATCAAACAAGTGGACATACAAAACCTAATTCACTTTGAGCAAGCATATAAATATCACAAGTTCAAAAGATATAAAATGTGTGAAACATAATTTCTCATCTCATCATCACATGGTACTATTCACTTGCCATTCATGAGACTACACTAGTCATCATACTATCACAAGATATAAATCCTTTTCACAATATCATAGGGTATCAACACTTATCAACACAAGAGGATTACACCTCATTCAGGGCTCAACTATGCCCAATGGTCATTAAGACCATCATACTATTTCCTGTAAGATCATCATTATCTTTGCATGCCTTATAACAAGGTTCAACAACATCACTTACATATAATACACTGGATCAACACAATATTGCATTAATGAGCTAGGAGATATTCATAAACAATCATAACAGTATTATATTAACATTAAGAAAATTCCTTTATTACATCAACATGCCAGGAATCTAGATGATTAACCCTCATCATATTCATAATGCACATGTTTAGCATAAGAAATTATCAACCATTTGGCTATGATAACCACCAATTAACATATTAAGGTTATGATCATATTAAGGAGGTTATTTCACCATCATTCCATCATATAAGAATGTCAAACATGAATACTCATCTTTATCTATTTGCATTAGAATTAGGTTCAACAAGATAAATTATATTAATGTTACTAATCAGCACTTATACCCAAACCCTAACTCATGGCATCCCCATTGGATAATGGATGCATAAGGATAAGCATCACCATCACATTCCCTACTATTCTCAAGTATGAATAAACACATAAATCAAATTGTAACCATTAGGTTATAGCATACTAAGGTTTCAACAACAATAAGAGAGTACTCCATGATTGTATTAATCATCCAAGGACTATTCATACCCAATTACCATCATTTAGTTATATTAAAGCCAGGTATAACAAGCTATACCTCATTAGGGTTACCCATTAATTCATTATGGTGATTATAAATCATAATCATACGAGGGAAAGGATAATACTACAAGTTTAAGGCATTGAACCATCAAATTCTCATCATTAGAATCATAACATTACACTATGCGCTTCTCCCAAAACAATGGAAGTATTGAGGCATCAACTTCTAAACATTAAATTTTGAAAAGGTAAATCCATTGGTCGTTTACATAAGTAAACATCTTGAACAAACCACCTATGAAGTCATTGAGTTGTTCTCTAGAAAGAGTCACCATCTAACCCTAGACATCCCTTGATTAACAACATAAAAGTTCCATTGAGAGTATGGTAATACCCACAAGCGATTGTTTATTTAAAACAAATTGTCAGTAAATCAGCTTCTTAAGTTGATCTCATAAAGGAAATCATTTAAATAACTTTATTAGGACCAACATATTACATCAGGAATCATTCTAATTTATTGGATGAAGAATCATTAGATCTTAACCATTGGGTGAAGTTCATATATTAAAACTATCAATTGGAGTATAAGTCCAACCATTACATCAAATGACCCAAGAAACCATTGGTTTAAGGCTTAATTGATGCTACATATACATGCTTAACTCACAATAGGTTGTGGAGACCTGATCCACCATCAGTAGTGACCATTAAGTCAACATAGGTTGTTAGATTAGCACTATATTCGTTAATCACCATCAAATATCAAACTAATATCATCATTGATTGATAGCATCGTTAGGGTACTTAGTTGTTAATAAATAAGCTTCTAATTAGGCCAAAACCTGACCTAAGGGGTGAAATTCAATTGACACCCTTGGTTACCACCATCAGTTGTCATGAAGACAACACCATAGGGTTTTTGCAATGGTACCACCATCGGGTCATGGGTTTATAGAAGAAATCAACTTTAAACCCTAAAATTGACCATTGGTTGATAGGTGCTTAGCACCATAGGTTGTCAAACCAACCTGATCAAATTCATATTATACCTTAGGAAAAACATACATATGATCATAGGTTCATCTATAACTGAAATCATAACAGGGAACATTATAAAAATTGAAATCCAAGTCAAGCATAGCTTTTTAGTGCATGGATCATCATTTAAAGGCAAGAACATGAGCTAGCAAGCTTATGGTAAACAATAAACGTGGAACAAGTTATAAAACTTGCCTCTAATTAGAAGATAAACTCCCAAACATAAGAAAACATGAGCAGGTGGTGTAGAAAATCGAAGCATAAAATGTGAACTCATCCATCTAGCACCTTTCTTCATCAAATGAGCAAACCCTAAGCATAAGGAGCAAGAAAGGTAGGGTTTTAGAGAATTAGAGCAATTTATACCATGGAATAGAAAAGTTACGACCTAGATAAAGGTAGGAGGAAGGATAAAAAATAAATAAATGGATGAAAGAATGGGATTCTTACTCTTTTAGGTCAAGATCACTAGAAGGAAGCTTTTTAAACCCTAAAAGGAAGTCAATTGCAACCCTAGATTCTTTTTCTAAGAGGATCCCCTCTTTCTTCTTCCTTGGATAGGAAATTTACTACATAACAGAGGGAGAAGGAGGTTCGTAGAAGGAGGGAAGTGGTGGAGAGAAAATGGCTCATTTGGGTGCTTAGGGATAAGTATATGAAACTTTAAGATAAAGAAAAAGGAAAAGTTGAAGTTCTAGTATCTTTCCAAGTGTCCATGGCCTTAAACTATTAATAATATACAAGCACACACACAAGAAGATCCCAAACCATACATATATACCTTCTTAGCTCCCCTTTGTCAAATTTCCAAGCCAATCGAATAATTCATTAGTTGATAGCTACTAAAGGTAGCTCATCCATGAAGGGGTAAATCCTAAATACCCTTGAGGAAAACACCTTCAAAATAAGGTTTAAATAGGTGCCCCATGGATCAAAAGTCAATAATGATGAGATAATATCCAAGGAACATAATCCAACTGATAAATTGCAAATAAAACCTCTCAATTGGGTAAATTGTAGAAAAGTCCAAAATGTGCATAAAATTGCATAACTTGCACAAACAGTGTCCAAATTGGACCAAACTTAAACTTAAACTTAAGCTTGTATTATGATTCCAAATCATATTATAAGGTTATATTGTAGTTATAATAATTCAATTATGATAATTAAGCTTGTTCAACACTTTAAACAAGTTCAGGTGCCTTACAACTATAAACCCTTAACATGGATTTCACCCCCAAAATCCATGGTAAACAAGGATAGATACTTCTCATAGACCTCATACCCAGTCTTCCACATGGTAACTTTCATCTCATGATGATTTCACATTATTATCATAGAATTCATATTCTTTTCCCTCAACTTCTGCATGTGTCATCTTTGTTCAGCATAGGAATTATTGTACCACCAGTATAGGTCTGGTAGTATCTTTCAATTTTGGGACTCTACTATCATCTGAAACTATTATATATATTATATCACACACCACTCAGAGGGCATACTTATTGTCTCTTACCAAACATAGAATAACATGTATCTCTTATCATATGTAACTTTGCAAGGTTTCATCTCTATGAAACTTTGATGGTTGTTGTAATTAACAAGTCAATCAACCATGTAGGCATCCCCTAATTTTCAAGAACTATGAAGAATATGTTTTTAGAGGATTCTCCAATCATCTCAATGGTGGACTGACCATCTATTTGGTTGAGGAATCATACACTTGTCCACAATTGTTAACATATATAACTTCCTGATTGACATTGTTAGGGGTAGAGCAATGACATTGTCTTCATCTTATCCGGATTCACATAACATACTTAAAAAAGGTATCATAACTCCAAGAGGATATTTTAGTCAACACCAAACTCATTCTTGCTAGACTTGTCACACATAAGTACAGTTATTTCAACATTCTTAAGGTTTAGCAAATATGTTGACCATGTTACTGACCATCTCTGAAATACCTTGAGATGTCATCATTCAAAGCTTGCTACAACTGGTAAGACATGACATGAACACTCTAGTTCTCCTATTCATAAATTCTATTGGTACATTGGTTAATCTAAAGGACATAATCCTAAACTCATCATGGTCATGTAACTTGTGTCATCCACTCTAACTCTTATGTCTAAAGGATATTTTATCTTAAAGAAACACGGTAGCACATGTCTACTGATCAAAAAACCATCTATCCTTGGTAGTGGTCTTTCCCAGCTATCACTGAACCATACACAACATTATAGAATCACTTTTGTTTTTCCTTACAAACAACATCTATAGGGTCATCATCAACTCTCTCTCTCTCTAAGGGGGAGGAACACTTGGAATGTTCATTTAATAAACATCTCCAGCCTTTACATACTTACCATACTATTGATACATCTTGGATACTAGGATTCATTATGTTGGTATCCACCTCATGTTCTATAAGGAAATCACATCCTTATCTCATCCACTTTTACCAACATAACAAATATCAATACATATAAGAGGAGTCTTCCTAATTATTGGAAGGCTCAAAAGCAAACTCATTACAAAATTTATGATCTTAGAACCATAGTCCAAACAACCTTATGCTATAATAAGCTATCCACCCTCATGTTTACAACAAATCTACACATACAAAGTGGCAATGATCAACTTGAAAGTTGTGCCCTGGAAAAGAAAGAAACAAAGGGAAACAGACTTCCCACATCATAGCAATATTGTTCAAGGGTCACTAGCAAAAAAGGTAACTAATTCTATTTTCATTATGCAAGTTACAGCTTCTTATGTATCATTTTACCCTTTTCATTTTGGGTTCCTTGCCATTCGCATAAGAATCATCATGATTAACATATTTGATTACTCCTTCCTTGATGACTATTTATCACACATGGGTGTGTTCTCTTATTTTATTATGTTTTTCAACCACTTATCAACAGGTAAATCATCATATTCTTCATTTTCTTCATTAAATAGGGATCACCTCCCTTAGTTTCTTTCACATGCCATGCTGATTTTACATTAACACTTTCTTACATGCATAGGTTGGTCTAAGATTAACTCAAGTTCCACCTTATTCCTTTGTCACTGTTCCCATTTATCTTCTCATTTTTACCTATTATAGGAGTTCTCTCCATCTTATGTTGATTTCATACCTTGATTCACTTTATAAGCACGGACTTATCTATCTTTTACTTTATTTTCTTATTGAATCTCATCTTCAAGAACTCCTCTCTTTTTTATTTGTATTCAGATTTAGATTTCATGATGTTGTATCTTTCTCTTATAGTTACTAAACATTCAAGTTTTGATAGATAATGATGTAATTCTCATCTTCTCTTGAGGTAATATTGAGTTATTCAAACCATGATTTTTTATTCATTATGCTCTTTAGATTGTATCAAAATGATTACTTGATCAGAGTAATCAAAAATACAATAATCTAAGAGTTTCATACTTACCTTTTCTTCAATAATTGAATACTTGGCCAGGGCAACCCAAGTATTGAGATTAGGCAATATGCACCATGTTTATATGTCATGTTCCTAACTTAGACATCATCCTAGTCCTAAGTCCTAGTGTCCCTATAGACTCAATGAACCTAAAGCTCTTATACCAACTTGTGAGAACCCGTTACACTAAATGAGATTACTCAAAACATAAAACACAATCGATCACTAATTAATCAGATACCCAAAAATATGGGTAAATTAAAACCGATTTCAACATCAACACTCACTCAAAAACATTTGCATAAGAGCCCAATATCTTTCTTGTATCCATACTATGACAAGAATTCGATACAAATTGTTCTATCACCTTAGCCACAACATATATACACAGGAGAACAATATTTGTATATGCCACACAAACAAGCATTAACATGCTAACAAAATTTGGATTCATTTGAAACACCATATACAAACTTTTCCTACCCAGACCTGAGAGTACAGGGAAGACTCTAAGACACACTAGACATCTAATCAACCTTCTCACAGATTCATTATCGTAGCTCCTCTTTGCTTCCATAGGTTTTCTTTTATCACTTCTGATTACCTAAAAAGATGCGGTGAACCACGGGGTGAGACCCATGTCCCAACAAGAGATATAACCTCCAACAACGCTTATTGATTACAACATTTTAAATAATTAAATAGTTTTAAGAAGTTTAATCAGATATAACAAATAGGCTCAGCAACACTGATGATTAACAAAATACATAAAGGAGCGGATAACAATTATCATCATCAAGCTGACTATCGTCATTTTCCTTATTAACTGCAGAAGAGATTCTGTAGCATATGCATAACTAGCATAAGCAAGTCTAGTAGCATATTATCTCTATTAGCATGAATGAGTCAAGCATCATAAGCATATCTAACAACATTAGCATGTCTAACATTTTGAACAGATCAATATCATAAGTAGAGTTAACAACATAAGCACGAGTATTTGCATAAGCATGATTAATAGTATAGGCATTTCTAATTACAAAGGCATGGTTAGCATGCTAAACATAACTAAAAACATGATATATCTAGCATCATAATTATAATCAGTAGTAGTAGTATAGATATCAACATAAGCATGGCTAATGTATGTACACATTTACAATCTTAAGCATATCCACAACATAAGTATATCTACTATCTCTTAATTGCACTAAGCATCATCTTTATGTAAAGAGAACAAATAAGGGCTATCATTCAATGCGAAGCGTTGTGTATAACCCTAAAAAGATATGCTATACGGTTGTATTATATATTTTATTATGCCCTGGAGAGTTTGAGTCGTACCACCCAAAGTCCAACCGACCCCTGTAAAGGGCTATTCGGTTCCGTACAAGATCTAGGAATGTTGGTATCCTATGATCTCTTTCCCTCAGTCAGTACGAGTAAAAAGGCAGTGACATATCATTCAAAGCTACCACTACAGTGACATATAGTCAAGTTGCTAACCACTAATCCACCCTTGGTACAGGTCACGCCACTAGAAACTAGGGTATAAAAAACCCTCTAATCCAAGGTACAACCGTAGTTGTCCTCAATCACATCAAATATCTGAGGCATGATCATAGTCATCCTCCATAACCAACATTGTGGATGACAAGGATATATCCTTAACTTGCCACCCCCACCTACTCAAAAGTATGCACTCTGAGTTTCCCTTTGGAATACTCGTTTCACCATCCAGCAAGTTTTGACACTGAAGATGGCTCTACGGCACAGGGCACTACATGATTAGAGTTTCACTTGATTAGTTATGCCAATTGGGTGAATTAAGGTTGCATCAAACAAGTGGACATACAAACCCTAATTCAATTCTAGCAAGAATATAAATTTCACAACTTCAAAAGATATAAAATGTGTGAAACATAATTTCTCATCTCATCATCACATGGTACTATTCACTTGCCATTCATGAGACTACACTAGTCATCATACTATCACAAGATATAAATCCTTTTCACAATATCACAGGGTATCAACCCTTATCAACACAAGAGGATTACACCTCATTCAGGGCTCAACCATGCCCAAAGGTCATTAAGACCATCATACTATTCCCTATAATATCATCATTATCTTTGCATGCCTTATAACAAGGCTCAATAACATCACTTACATATAATACACCGAATCAACACAATATTGCATTAATGAGTTGGGAGATATTCCTAAACAATCATAGCAGGATTATATTAACATTAAGAACATTCCTTTATTACATCAACATGCAAGGAATCTAGATATGATTAACCCCCATCATATTCATAATGCACATGTTTAGCATAAGAAAGTATCAACCATGTGGCTATGATAACCACCAATTAACATATTAAGGTTTTGATCATATTAATGAGGTTATTTCACCATCATTCCATCATATAAGAATGTCAAACATGAATACTCATCTTTATCTATTTGCATTCGAGTTAGGTTCAACAAGATAAATTATATTAATGTTACTAATCAGCACTTATACCCAAACCCTAACTCATGGCATCTCCATTGGATCATGGATGCATAAGGTGAAGCATCACCATCACATTCCCTACTATTCTCAAGTATGAATCTACACATAAATCAAGGTGTAACCATCAGGTTATAGCATACTAAGGTTTCAACAACAATAAGAGAGTACTCCATGTTAGTATCAATCATTCAAGGACTATTCATACCCAATTACCATCATTTAGTTATATTAAAGCTAGGTATAACAAGCTATACCTGATTAGGGTTACCCATTAATTCATTATGGTGATTATAAATCATAATCATATGAGGAAAAGGTAAGACTACACGTTTAAGGCATTGAGCCATCAAATTCTCATCACTAAAATCATAACATTACACTATGCGCTTCACCTAAAACCATGGGAATATTGAGGCATCAACTTTTAACCATTAAATGTTGAAAAGGTAAATCCATTGGTCGTTTACATAAGTAAACATCTTGAACAAACCACTTATGAAGTCCTTGAGTTGTTCTCTAGAAAGAGTCGTCATCTAACCCTAGACATCCCTTGATTAACAACATAAAAGTTCCATTGAGAGTATGGTAAAACCCCCAAGCGATTGTTTATTTAAAACAAGTCGTCAGTAAATGAGCTTCTTAAGTTGATCTCATAAAGGAAACCATTTAAATCACTTTATTAGGACCAACATATTACATTAGGCATCATTCCAATTTATTGGATGAAGAATCATTAGAACTTAACCATTGGGTGAAGTTCATATATTAAAACCATCAATTGGAGTATAGGTCCAACCATTGCATCAAATGACCCAAGAAACTATTGGTTTAAGTCTTAATTGATGCTACATATACATGCTTAACTCACAATAGGTTGTGGAGACCTGATCCACCATCACTAGTGACCATTAGGTCACCATAGGTTGTTAGATGATCACTATATTCATTAATCTCCATCGAATATCAAACTAATATCATCATTGATTGATAGCATCATTAGGGTACTTAGTTGTCAATCACTAAGATTATAATTAGGCCAACACCGGACCTAAGGGGTGAACATCAGTTGACACCCTTGGTCACCACCATAAGTTGTCATGAAGACAACATTATAGGTATGTTGCAATGGTACCACCATCGGTTCATGGGTTTATAGAAGAAATCAGCTTTAAACCCTAAAATTGACCATTGGTTGATCGGTGCTTAGCACCATAGGTTGTAAAACCAACCTAATCCAAGTCATATTATACCTTAGGAATAACGTAAACATGATGACAGGTTCATCTATAACTGAAATCAGAATAGGGAACATTATACAAATCGAAATCCAAGTCAAGAATAACTTTTTAGTGTATGGATCATCATTTAAAAGCAAGAACATGAGCTAGCAAGCTTATGGTAAGAAATAAACGTGGAGAAAGTTATAAAACTTACCTCTTATTAGAATACAAACTCCCAAACATAAGAAAACACGAGCAGGTAAGGTATAAAATCTAAGCATAAGTTGTGAACTCGTACATCTAGCACCTTTCTTCATCAAATGAGCAAACCCTGAGCATAAGGAGCAAGAAATGTAGGGTTTTAGAGCTTTAGAGAAATTTCTACCACAGAACAGAAAGGTTCCAACCTAGAGAAAGGTAGGAGGAAGGATAACAAAGAAATAAACAGATAAAAGAAGGGGATTCTTACTCTTTTAGGTTAAGATCACTAGAAGGAAGCTTTTTAAACCCTAAACGGAAGTCAATTGCAACCCTATATTCTTTTTACAAGAATATCCCCTCTTTCTTCTTCTTTGGATAGGAAATTTGTAGAATAACAGAGGGAGAACGAGGTTCGTAGAAGGAGGGAATTGGTGGAGAGAAAATGGCTCTTTTGGGTGCTTAGAGATAAGTATATGAAACTTTAAGATAAAGAAAAAGAAAAAGTTGAAGTTCTAGTATCTTTCCAAGTGTCCATGGCCTTAAACTATTAAGAATATACAAGCACATACACAATCAGCTCCCCTACCATCCATATAGACCTGCTTATCTCTCTTTTTGCGAATTTTCAAGCCAATCAAATAATTCATTCATTGATAGCTACTAAAGGTAGCTCATCCATGAAGGGGTAAACCCTAAAATACCCTTGAGGAAAACACCTTCAAACCAAGGTTTAAATAGGAGCCCCATGGCTTAAAAAGCTCAAGAATGATGAGATAATATACAAGGAACATAATGAAAGTGATAAATTGCAAAGGAAACCTCTCAATTGGGTATATTGCAGAAAAGTTCAAAATGTGCATAAATTGCATAACTTGCACAGACAGTGTCCAACTTGGACCAAACTTAAACTTAAGCTTGTCTTATGATTCCAAATCATATTACAAGGTTATATTGTATTTATAATAATTTAAATTATGATAATTAATCTTGTTTAACACTTTAAACAAGTTCAGGGGCCTTACACTAGTTGTCTTGAAACTCCCTTTCTTCTCCTATATATCACATGCATCCATCCTTCGAGTTTCTTCTCTCTCCAAGAGATATATGGCATCCAATTTGTCTCATAATTTGTCTCAAAATATGTGCGTCCGACCATTTAGAAGGTGCTCCCTTTGTATAGGAGATTGGTGGCCTTGGAAAATCCTAATTACAATAATTCTAATTGATCAATCAGGGTCCTGTTGGGACTCAAAAAGCACTCCTATCAGCCAAGCAATTTACTTGATCGGCCGATTAGGTCAATCCAGATCCAAATCTTAACTTGCATTCCAAATTGAGGCCTTGCCTATTGGATTTTGATCGGTCAACCAGAATACTTGATCAGCCAACCGAGCCAGTCCAGTGCAAAGATAAATTGAAAACTAATTGATCCATTGAACTAACCAAATTGATCGGCTGACCATACACTCGAGTCGCTCAATTAGACAAGAAATCACCTTGTTTATGATTAAAAACCATTCTAATCATATGTTTGATTGTGAACTTATGTTCTCTTATGCATCCTTTTGTATGTGACATGATAGGTTCCTAATTATGTTGGTAGTGATGTTGAAAACAACACAAGCAAAGATTGGTGTCTAGACACACATCATTGCTACCCAAGTAATAGGAATGAGTTGGAGAACAACTATAACATGTAAAGTGACCAATCTCATCATGATTGTATAATATCTTTGTCGTAGATATCTTGAATGAAATTGAGGCATGGAATGTCATCCTCTTAATATTCAATCTATGTTCCTTGAACCATATTAGACTATTTGAGATATTGTGAGCTCAGTATCATATATTGACTCACATGAGCATGTCCATGTATTTCATAGTCACACTTATCAAGTGTCTAGGATATCATTCCTAAAGAGGAACATACTTCATCTACATTACTCATATTATTTCTGATTTGTCATAATGTGCCCAATCACAACATTTCTAGAAACCCTTATTTTAGAGTCACGTTGGGGTAGTGTCAAAGTACATAGAACAACATATGTTACTATAGTGACTTTAGGTCTATGGATCGGATTCACCATTGTAATGTTGGGGTATGACTTCGGCATGTCATTGCATGACTTTGATGTGTCAACTTCAATGTGGGTTTATGCAACACAACTTGTTCCCTAACAAGTACCCATGTATCTGAGTCGATATCCAATATCATTACTAAAGCGACATTGTCATCACTCGTCACACATGCTTGTTTTGTGTATTATCTTTGTCCTATATTATCCATAACAATAACTGACTAGGGGTATAATAAGAATAAGTACTCTTATTATACATATAATCTCATGTTCATGTCCTCATACCAAATCATATGCCATCGAGTTAAAATATTATTATGACATTATTAAGCTTATCCATTATCTCAATACTGAAGCAAACAGAACAAGTAGAATTGTCTTTTATTAATAACCAAATCAAGTTCAAAATATGTCTCTTACAATCATCACATGATATCTCTCAGGACATAACTATCAGAAAAAGGTCAAAGACATCAATTAGTGCCTTCTCTAAGAGCTATAATTCTTTGAAGCATGTTTCTTGAATATAATCGTCCATGATTTTGAGGAAACCACAAACCCAAAAGGATGTACGTTATTTATCCATAAATATACAATGAAGAAAATTGATGAAGTTGGTTTTTGTCGGGCTTTACCTGAGAAATCTCTCTTTATCGCTTTTTGTGTAACCCGTCCTGCTCTTTCCCTTATTAAGAAATATAATGTTATTTAGAGTCTGTTTGTAATATATCTAACTTTTGTTGCAATCTTAGTTCATTAGTTTTGTCTATGTCATTTAGTGAGGCATACATAAATATCAGTTCATTTTGATAAAGACATACGACATATTATGTTAGATTAATATTCTTGCCCACAATAATATATAAACTGCCACTCTTGAGAGGGTTCAATGTACTCTTGAAGTTTCTTTCATGTGTATCTACTTCTACATGTGATTGTAGTTGCACTTTATGGGTTATATCATATGTATGCCTTTGTTACTTATATAAATGAAGATGATCGTTGCTGAATTTTTCACACAAATCTTCTAATCCATGAGCAAAATGGTAGTGATTTATGCCAGTGGGTTTGGGATCTCTTATAAGGCAAAAAATTTACATATACATATGCCTTTTCATATAGTTGAACATACATAGTTAAGCATTCTTATAGATAAAGGATTGTAAAGAGGTGTATGCGCCCAATAAGACCCTCCTCTAGGTTGGCCATGTTTGCATCAAAGAAAAGCTCACACACACATGAAGTTGTCGCTACTATGGGCACAGACAATTTACCGCTAAGGCAGTTGAAGTTAAGATGGTCATGGATATTCTAAAGGACCTAACCATAATCACCATGGCATACAAAGAAACAGTCAAAGAGCCGAATGTTGCATATTTTATGGTTAAAAATAAAGATTTGTTTGCTTAAAAACTTGAAGTAAACACTCCCATATTTGAGCCATCCTGAGGTATGCCTCATAGTATGTCAACAAGACTTCTCTCTAGAATCGAGAAGTTAAACATGTCTTTGAACTTCTTTTTCAAAGGCATTTTTAGTCATTGATTGTTAATGCATTATATCTTTTGACTCCAAGGTATGTTGACGATATATTTGGCTTAACTATTGTTCCTGACATTTACATGTTAGGCAAATGATAAATGGGAAAGAAATCAAGAATGATTTGATGGTGATGAAAAGATTCTTTTTTGTTGGAATGTCTCCCATGTGTGATTTTAAACCAAAGTAACCCAAGAAAATTCTTATCAATTAAAATTTTGTTGAGGACATTTACTTTTCTCCAATGTATATAGGTCAAGGTATTACATAACTACTAATATATGCAATTCTAAATGACACTTCCTTATTGCATGTAAAATGTACACTGTTAAGACTTTTTTTGCTTCCCTTTTATTATACCGCTAGTGTTGACATACCATGTAGGCAATGTAGTACATTAATTTAGCATCTACAATCGACTTGTGTCATAGATATTGGTTACTTCTATGAGTGAGCAAACAATGTTGTGAACTTGTATTTGGCATCCTTAGTTACTTCTGAGTGAACACATGAATTGACAAGATTGAACCCTAGTCAAGAGTGCTAATTGTTCATGAAATTAGACATTGACAATTATTTCTCAATGTGAGTATAACCAAGCTATTCAAAGAATTCATGCCTAAATATTTCTTGATGGCTCCTAGTACTTGGAATAATTCAAGTCAATACATTTCCAAGACCTCAGATAAAATGGTAGACATTCTTGAGAAGCATCGGACTCTATATATAAAACCAACTTCACAATCAGACCTAAAGGAGTCCTTATAACCGAAACCATTCATGTTTTCTTATTTTCGTGGAAGATTCATATCTTGTTACTTTTTTTGACGTAGTAGATTTTGTATTGATCAAACAGGAAACATCCAGATTTAAACAATATGTGCATGTCATCTTTTGTGCATTTATCTGAAAAAGACATTTTGTGCTCACCCTGTACATTCTGACTTTTAATTTGTTCAAGGGTGCAAAGAACTACTCTGTCATTTAGGGAAGAGCTAGAATTCATTATCCTAATAAAACAGCTTCCACATCTCAACGGCATCAGTGTTAACTAGTGCCCATTTTTTATCAGATGGTTACAAAAATAAGACCCGTGTGCGATCCAATTAGCTCATGATTATAAAAACATCTAACTATGCCAGATTTACTAGTGTTGTTTGCTTTCATTGTTGTTTTTATTTAAGGAATGCGCCATAAAACCCATCTATGCATATCAATTGACTTCAGGACGGGAATTTCATCTCTCAGACCTGGGCACTAGTGAGATGCTAGTACCTCTATTCCAGACTCTGAAATCTGAAGCACAAAATTAGACACAAGACGTGACAATGGGTAAACCGGCGCGGTAGCTTATGCCTTCTTGGGGGACTTGGCGGCCTTCTTGGGAGATTTGGGGGCCTTCTCCTCGGAGTCAGTCTTGGACTTCTTAGGGAGTAGCACCTGGTGGATGTTGGGGAGGACACCGCCGTAGGGGATGGTGACACCAGAGAGCAGCTTGCCGAGCTCCTCGTCGTTCCTCACGGCCAGGAGGAGGTGGCGGGGGTTGATTCTGTTCTTCTTGTTGTCCCGAGCAGCGTTCCCAGCGAGCTCAAGGACTTCGGCGGTAAGGTACTCAAGGACGGCGGCGGCATAGATGGGGGCGCCGGAGCCGACACGCTGGGCGTAGCGGCCCTTCTTCAAGTAACGGGCAATCCTTCCGACGGGAAACTGGAGCCCGGCCTTGACGGTTTTGGACACCGCCTTCTTCCTCGCGCCGCCCTTGCGGCCAGCAGCACCCTTGGCAGCCTTTCCGCTCTCCATCTCGGCTGTGATCTAAAGTGGAGGTTCGCTGATGAACTGGGAGGGCTGGTGACGAGAGCCTGTAAAGATGTAGAAAACACACTGTACTGCGAATGTGTCGATGGAGATTGCCGCCCGCGCCGCGCTGCGTTTTGTAGGCATCCGGACTCCGGAGATCTGTTGATGCGAAGTTGAAATGAACAGCCAGGATCTTCTTGTGAGTTTTTTGCGATGGAGATTTAGCGCCCAGCACGATCCGTGGGATCAGACAATTAGCCAATAGGAAGGTGCCTGGGAGTGTACCTCCTCCCCCTTCCCGTTTTTGGATTTCCACAGGGCGGGTGGGGCAAATTACAGTGTGTGATTCAAAAAAAAAAAAAAAAAAACTGCCCACCACTAAACGTGGCACACGGGTAACCCACCACCACCCGTATGAACTTGGGGTTTGCTTGATTGGTATGGGTCTAATGTGGCCCTGCTTAAGAAGGCTTGAAAAATCAAAAGCTCTATTAGACACACATATTAACGATACGGACGCGGTTAGATGGTACTAGACCGTTGATCTTTAGTGTTTTTTCTTACTAATTATTCAAGATATTATTTAACTTTGTCTTGTGGTGCTAATAATTAAATGTAAGACTTTGGGAATATTGTTGCACAAGAAGCTATGTCTACATCCACTGATGTGATTTGTACGTGTATGTCCTATCTCGATCTTTTAACTCGGCATTCTTTACTTTACATTATGACTTGTTTAACTTATCAGTTATAATGTAATATTCTAAATTTGTCATTGTATCAAGAAAGCAATCTTCTTGTGTCACTTCATTCAATCTATTTAGAATCACTTCTACAACCTACCAAACCACTCCTAAGAATTGAAACATAAAGTCTTAATCTCTACTTTTTATTGTAACATATGTAAATATCTAAATTATGAAAAGTGGTACATCTTCACTTCGTTCATTTACAAAATAAGGTGTGAACACAACAACAATATATTATCGATTTGACATATGATCCATGTTCACTCTATTGTTATCCTCCTATCTTTCATGTGACAATACATTAGCTCTCATGATGTAAGCCTCTCTCCCTATGTGCATTCACGGTTCAGGATGATGATCTTGGATATGTTATGAAGACCCAAACCCTACTTAGTTGGGTAGTTGTAGTTACCATGTTCATTATGTGTTTAAAACTTTTAATACACAATAACTTATTTGACATGCCTTAAAATTAGTATGTCCTATATAAGTATTAGCAAGTTGGTTGGTATGGGCTCGGATAGGTTGAAGCCTAGTTGGGGACGAATTGAGGTTTAAGGGGATTTTTTTTTTATTTTCACGTGAACTGAAATGAAGAAATAACAAAATGGTCATAACTTAAGTATTTGTGGGTACTTTCATTAGATAGTTGGTGTTGTGCTTTGCAGGAAGGAGTGATGTGGAGCTGGCTTTTCTTTTCCAATCTTTTTTGTTTATACGTGATGGTTCTGGTTTGGAGTTGGATAGCTGAGATGGCCAAAAACTTCATGTCTAGCTACAGGCTGGCCTGCTAGTCTTTGCTCTATGTCAAGTTGCTATTACTATTTGTGGGTACGCAGAATGCATGTAATAGTGGTTTGTTGTAGTCTTCTTCTGGTTGGTCCGCCTGGACTTGGCTTGTCTAGTTTGTTTGGTTTTCTTAGTTTTGTTTTCACCTAGTTTGCTTGTGTGTCCCCCTGCGTGGGGATTTTGACTATTAAATGAGCTTTTAGCTCTTGTCGATGTAATGGGGTACTTAGTGCCCAAAGTTTTTGGTTTTAATAGTAACACGCCTTTTGACCGACCAACAAAAAAGTATGTATTATTCAGTTCTTAGGGATTCATAGCTCTTTAGGTTGCTAGTGAAGAGTTGATCGGTCCCTATAATGAGTTAAGGAGTTAGTTATTTTAGTGGTTTTAACTTGGGCTGACTAACCCACAAAATTGGTCAACTGACACTATGGTGATGGGCCTACTAGCAAACTTACATTGATAGTGGGGGTTAGTTGAGCACCTAATTTTAGCCAAGTCATCATGGAATTGATCAGCCGACTAAGCTCTATGTCTAGTTGGCTAATGGTGGTGAACCTATTTGATAACAATGTAGAGGTCTTGCCATTCATGTTTCAGGAATGGCTTAGGTAGACCAATAGTAGTGGATCAGCTAAGCTTAAATTTGGCTAACAATTAGTAATCTAACCAAAAAAGGAGGTGGGCTAACTGAAATTATCTCAAGAAGATCTGATGTCTTATAGAACAATATTAAATTCTAGAGAATACAAAGGGAATAAGCAGAAGGGGTGGTTTTTTAACCTAAATGAGATTTATGCCCTAATCAACTGTGGATGGTTGTCCCTATAGGCTTTAAGGTTGAATCAGGAAGATGAACCCTTCTAATAATGTGGTTCCCTATAATTCTATAACTTAACAAGTTGGGACTAGTCTTATTCTCCTTAGTTTTCCATGGATGAGTAAGGATGGTTGTTTAGCATTGATTCCCAACTTTGGTGACAATTAGTGAAGTTCTTAAGGAAGACATGGATTCACCTACTTACGGATCAATAGGTGAATTGATTAATCTTATCCTATCTAAACAATTATGCACATGGTCAATATTGATTGCAATGAAACAAGCATAAATATGACTTCATAAAAGTATCCCAAGGGTTTTTTGTTGAAATCAAAATAAATATGCAAAATTCTAATTTTATTGCTCTAAAGACTTCTTTGAATGAACAATTCATATGCTTGAGTAACTTCTAAGTGTAAGGACTCACTAAAGTAAACTTAGGAAGGATTTCTTTAATTAATTAAATATGTGTTGTGTGAAATGTGTTATATGTGGAGTGTCGAAACATACTCAAATTCTAGGTTTATAGGTTAATCCTCCCATTTTCTAACTCCTTTCATGTCACGATAACATCAAGTCTCTTTTTCCCCTGAACATAAATGTGTTAGGATTTATTTGTACAATTGTACCATTAATTCACAAATATAAACTATATGTGCTTACTTACAAAAATAACCAAAATAAATTAAATAGTAGTAATTGATGAAACAAATACAATGAGTTCAACTCTAGTTTAATAGTCTAGAATATCCCTGGGATTATAGAGTGGGAAAATTGAGAGAATATGAAAGACTTCATCTTAATTGTCTAATTAAATGGGAGTAAATACCCTAATTGACTGCTCAATGTACATATAAATAAATGTGATACATAAGATTTCTAATTGGAAAACTTACTGTGAAATCTGGTATTCTTTATAGTCAAATTAGGCTAGCTAGTAATTTTAAGGTCAGTTGAACATTAAGTACATACCTCAAAGTAATTAAGGAGTATAATATAGAGGCATAGCTAAATCAATTTAGTGCATGGTCGTGCCATAATTCTTTAATGTTTTTCTTATCTCAATTTGACCCAGTATGGAGTCTGTCCCACCTTCTTCCTCCCTAAAATGCACATCTTGCACTCTCTATTCAGTGAACGACCAGTTGTCAGTGTAACTAGAAGTGACTGGATGTGTTCTATCTCCTCTTCTCTTCCACCTCCCTCTCATATTTCTTATCATTTGTCCTTCTCTCTCTCTTAATAACCCTAGAGCAATGATCTCCATGTTCTTCTCTTATTCTTACGATCAGCCTTCTAACAAAGGAAGACCTAGTCACCATCCTGCTCAAATTCATTTATTATATTCCTCTTCTTCTTCCTTTTCTCTATTATTTATGCAATCATACCCCTAGTACCGACTAGTTCCGATTACCCTTGTGTGGACTATCAGTAGATGTCACCCTACAAACCACCGCCAACATAGAGGTCGCCTTTGGCTCCTACTCCTCTATAGACGTCACCCACTCTTGATATTCATGACACCATCCATCCTTTGCACCTCCGACATGCACCTACATGTGGGTAGCTAACACCAACTCCATGAGATACACCATCATTCTCTCTACATTTTTTTCTCTCTTTCCCCTTTAGCTCCTAAACCTTGTCTTGCCTCACCTCCATCTCCTTCTCCTTCCTCTTCTCCTTCACTTCTTTCTTCCTCCTTTTTTCCATTGGTCAGTTGGGTAGTGCCACCATGTAACACCACTAGGAGTAGTGCTACCACCAATTGCATATTTTCATAGCACCTTTTTCCTTTTCCACCTCTATTGCCTGACCATTTTCAACTCCATTCTTAGTGGTAGTGGTTGTGATTGGCACCATGGGTAGGTCGGAAACTACACTTTTAGATCTATGTTGCTTCTAGGGATGGGAAAGAAACCAAACCAGACTATTGAACTCAACCAAACCAAACCAAACTGAGCAGTTCAGTTTAGTTTAACTGGGGTGAATGGTTTGGTTTGGTTCCAAAAAATTTCAAACCATTAAACAACAATTTGCTTCAGTTTGTGGGTGCGGTTTAACCAAATCAAACTAAACCAATATATATCTTTATATATTATTAAAACATATACTTATATTATGAAAAATACTTATCTAAACTAATTTTTATGATACTTAATTATTTGTGTTTGTTAATATGTAAAAGTAATGTTAAATATATGAAACTAAGGCTTATAAAATTTACATTGTGTAGTATGAGGCATAGCTATGCAAAGTTAGTTAGACAATATCTACTTATATTTTATGTATGTGTTCTTGTATTACCAATTTGAATTAATGTCTTTGTATTATGAAGTTTGCTTATTGTTCACAATTTAGGCTAACGAGTTTCAATCCTAACAAGGATATTTTACCCAACTTAACCAATCTCCGTAAGTATACAGAGGTAGTGTAGTCGAGGTCGAACACAAGGAGCTTAAGTAATTAATTGAGTGCAACAACACTAAAATTCAACAATCTAGATCAGTTTTTAAAAGGATGGTAATTGATTATCTATTATAGAAATTTAGACTTAAACAAACAACGAAAAGATTTACTAAAAGGGGTTTAGATTCAGAGATCAAGGATCTTGGACATTAGAATTTCACTCACATATCATAGCACATCATAGGAACATGAAAGTTTAAACATACATAAGCACTTGTTTTAAAGGAAAGGTTGTGTTGCATTTCACCTCCCAGTGTAAGTGCAACGATCTCAACTCAAAGTCACATTCTCATGCATAAATTTCATTTTTTATCACAACATGTTCCTCAACTCATTTATCTCCACTCTCATGGTAGAAAAAGAGTTGCCAAGAAGAGCACCTTCATACATTCCTACCTATCTTCTCAGATCAAGCAAGAAAGCATAACACATGCACATAAAGTGGCCAGAAATACATGTAAGAAATGATAGAACCGGTACTTTCATGGTGGAAAAAACATGCAACATAGTATTTAATACGAGATTAACTTGTTTCATACATGCTATGACATGGGAGCTATTCTCCCATGCCCAAGAAAAGGGAATTACTCATCCATAATCATGCTTTGCATATTTGCTATAGAAAATTTAGGTTTTAACATGATCTAGAGGAAAAATAAAGAGATCCAAAAATGTAATCACAAGTAGGAGGAATTCTGGCTTGGGGATGAAATTCTCCTCCTTTAGTTGCTCCAAAATGAACTGACTCCTCTCTTGAGAAGCTGCACGAAGTTGGGGTAGCTTGGTTGCACCTTGGAGAAGACAATGGAGAAGAAGAGAAGAAGAAATGGGCTCCTTTGGTAAGAAACCACCTCCTTTCTCCTCTAAATCACCCTCCTCTGCTCTAGACTTTCTCTGGGACGAGAGAACTTTGAATTATGACCGTAGATAACTACCCATTTAGTTTCCCCCTTGTTTTAAACAAAGAGTCGGACTTTTCAAAATTCTAAAATTGAAAGAGACACGGTGTGCGTCCCAAGTGAACGTCGTGCAAGGCCTTCGACAGTTACTCCATAATGCAATGCGCACGATGTGAGCTGAAGAAATGCACGCCGTGTGACTTTCCAGTATATTTTGGTTTGCTTGTTACTCCAGTGCACATCGTGCATTTGATTTTCTACACTTTTCTGGAAACTCGCACGTTGTGCTCAAGACCCAAACACATTGTGCATTTTTGTTGTCTGGCTGAATGCATGGTTACTGGAAACTTGCACACCGTGCTTAGTGAAGACACGCCATGCAAGTTGTTGTTTCAGCAACCTTAAGCTCTGAAATCAATCTTCCTTGGAACATATCTGCAATGCAAGTTATGTGATAAGTAAAGTAACAAAAAGATGGCAAAAGTAATATGAAAAGAGGCTAAGTGATATCAAAATGAACCAAATTTGTGTGTGATAACATGTGAAAATATGATGTGGAAAACACACAACAAATCCCCCTAAGCTTGAACTATTGTTTGTCCTCAAGCAAAAAGAACATGGCTAAAATGAGGGTGAAAGAATATTTAAACTCATGCATGGATTAAATGAAAAGAAGATATGCAATCAGCTTAGCCAACCATGTACATTGTGTTTGTGTTCATTGTTATCTTCTTAGTTTAGACATCTAAGATAGAGAAATTAAGTTCAACAATGTTGGTTCCAAATCAAACGAAATAATCAACTAGACAACACTAAATAGAATTTGGATAATCGAGCCAAACAATTAGTGGATGTACATTACAAATTTTTAGTTCGTATGGATATAAGATGATGAAATTAGTGCTAACAATAACAAACTTAGTTGTACTCTTTTTCTCAAAAGATATGATGATAGAAATTTTTGGGTTTTCGGCACTCAACTGCTAATTTAGGCTTATGATCACGTGGAATGCCGGTTAGGGTGTTGTTTTTACCCTCTTTTTGATTTTCATATCACCTAACCATCATTTCCAGATCGGACTCACACTAGGCTAGCATGACATGTGGGCCATTTTCCATCCTTTTTTGGGTGAAGGTAAACAAATGATAGTGCAAGCATGGTAGAACACCAAAGAGTTAACAAGAATGTTAAGAATAGCAAGATTTCAATCATTCTTTTGAAAAATTTCACTGAAATATTGATTGTAAATGCACTAAGAGTTTGGCAAGACTATCATGTATTCTAGTAAGTGTTGCAAAGTTTATTTATTCACAAAAATTTGGAACTGTTACATGTATTGAGAATTCAAAGATGTAAAAATTGAGATTTCAAACCACAAACACAAAACAAGATCATGTACATGGGGACTTCCCTTTTTCATTTGATTCATGCATGCTCTTGAAAATCCTTTCATATAGACACAAGAAATAAAAAGGACATGATAGATCAAGCATGGGGTTCATTCTAACATGGTAGCCTCAAATCATATTAATATTGCCATCTAAGAAAACATAACATGAAATAAAATAGAAAACAAACTGACACAACTGACTCAACGAAAGGAAATGCAAAATGAAAACTACAATTACGGGCTGGTTGTGCCCCCCCAAGCTTGAAATCAGCAGTGTCCTCACTGCATCAATCGAACTTATGGAGTTCACAACTGGATATCTATCATGGATCAAATATCAAAATGGAGGGCCACTACCCTCCTGATCAGGGAAAAACTGGATGACGAGATCTGGAATGTCCATCAGCTGGTCTGCGGAGTCATGTTGTTGGGGAAACTAGGGTTGCTATGGAAACTCGGGCTATTGTGGTAGTGGTGACTAATACAACGGCGGGACGGAGTAATGGCCCTGAGATATATGCCAAGAGTCAATCTGGTGGACCATGTCGTGCAACGCAGTGTATCGCGTGCTCATCTGGTCCAAACAACCGTCGATGTGGTCAAACCACTGTTGAACATATCCATAAAGATGTCGGACATTGGGCATCACCTAAGCGTACTCTATCTGAGTACTAGTAGAGGGTGGAAGTGGTGTTGTAGCTATAGCAGTAGTTGCTTCTGCCCTAGAACTACTGGCGCCATGGGTGGGTGCCTCCTCTTCATCCTCGGGCTGTAACTCAACCTTCCAATTTTCTTTGTTTCTGAGGTCATTGTGGGCTGCATCGGGGACGACAATGAACTATTTCTTTGTAAGAAAAACCTTGAACTTGCTAGAGCTATCACCATGCCTTGAAATTAGGCCACAATAAATAAGATAATTGATGTCTACCAGGTTTTTCCCCAGTGCATGTTCTAGAGTAGCCACATCTAACCCTAGCTGCATAGTAAGTATAGTGAGCATCCCACCACACATGATATCACCTGCCTCTCTCTGCTTCTTCTTCTTGGCTTCTAGAAGTTTATTGACAATGTAGTAACCAGAACTAATTTGCTCATTTTTGACCATGCACTACAAGAAGAAAAGGTCAGTTTTGCCCACGACCCCTTGAGTTTCATTTTTGGCAAAAGGACCGGTACTTAGAAGGCGATGCAAAACTCTGAAAATTGGGTTATGGAGCGAAGAAGCTCGTGCCTGCCTAGCTTTGTGCACCTTTTCACTGGTAATTTCAAGCCAAAAAGTATCACTATGGAAGGCGGGCGGATAGTCAGTAGCCTCCATAGTTGCACCCAAGCAAAGTATAAAACTGACAAAGATCCATAGCAAAACATTTGTTTAGAAGATGAAAACTGATCTTCAAATACATCTCACGGAGGCTTTGGGGGTCGTCTTCCGCCTTAAAGGTGGTCAAAAATTCATAAACAAGGCAGAGGTAGGTCTTTGCAACTCTAGTGCAGAGTAGATGGAGACCTAAGAATCAAAGATACCCCATTATCTCATTCTTGAAGCCCAACTTGTCTAGAGCTTCTTCAGAAATGTAGCGGGAAGGCAATACCCACCTAGTGATGAGGAATTGGTAGTCTGCATCCTCCTCAGGGGTGACTTAGTATTGGGTGGAGGGTACAAATGCAGTTTCTTCAGAAGGTGTCATGGAAGATGAAGCTCCACCATGGCGTCTGCCAGAGCCTCTCTTGATTGGTGCCATGGCTTATCAGATAAAACACACGATGTGCAGAGATTGATCACATCGTGCACTTGAGCAATCACCTTCGGCCTGAACTATAGAGTGCATGGCGTGCGTCTGGAACAGAATCACAAATTGAATCGCCCGCCAGGAGGAGAAGAATTGAGAGGAAAAGGAGGCTCGAGGGCGATCAAGCAAGGGAGGGGTCTTGCTTGGGCATCTCGGCGGCAAGCTTGCTGAGAGAAGAGGAGTCAACGGAGGCTTGCTTTGGCAGAGAAGGAAAAGGTGGCTGGGTGTCTACTGCTGTCGGTTGAAGAAGAAGGTGTAAGCGGCTAGTGGTGCGATGGAAGGCACCGAAAGGGTGCGAGGGATGTTGGTCGCGTAGGGTCGTGGAGATGTGAGGCATTTGTGGAGGTTGGAGCAGCTTTGGCGGCAATGGCGGAGGTCGGTGGAGGTGCGAGCTACTTTGGTGGCGCACGACATGAGTGGGGGGCTGTGATGGCATGCAGGGGTGCACGGCTTTAGCGGGGAGGAAGATGGCGGTGCACAGTTGAAGGCATGGCTACTAGGGTTCTCTCGCATGATTGATTTCTCAAATGAGAAATTAGGTCGTGTGCCCCTCCTTTTTGGTCAAACTTTACAAAAAAAGACACAACGTGCATATGACATTCATGACGTATTCCTCTTTAATTTCCTCTTTTCAAATTGTCTTTTACGCCCACATGCACAACGTGTGTTAGGTATGCACGGCGTGCTCTGCTTTAAATTCACCTTGCAGACCTGACTTTGCACCCAGACACATGTGTATTAGTTGATTGCACGTCGTGCGAGTTTACAGAAACTCTTATTGCTTGGTGAAATATAGACACACGACGTGCATCGAATAAATGCATGCCGTGTATGATTCCAGTAACTTATTGTACCTTCCAGTTCCCAGGTACACAGCGTGCGTCGGTGCATGCACGCTGTGCAAGATCCCTGAAACCTTGTTGTTGAGTCGAAAAGCAAATGCACAATGTGCATCGAGTAAATGCACACCGTGTTAGTTTCCAGAAACATATTCGTGAATGGAACACGACGTGTTGGCAAAAAACACGCCGTGTACCTGGAGATGTATCCCGATGACAATATATTTCTACTAAGTTGCACCCGTGTCAAATAAAGACACGCCGTGCATTTTGGAATTTTTGTAGAAAATAGCAGTCAGTCAGCACAAAATAAAAATAGATATGGAGGAAATCAAGTCTAAATTATTACATTCATCCATATTAGTCTTATTGCCAAAATTAAAGAGTGTTTTTTACTCAAAGAACTTTAAAAGAAATATATCCTAATGTGGGGTCAACTCCCACAAGGTCCTCCATTTAGAGTTTGGAGTAAGACTCTCAATTCCTTCAAGCATTGTGGAGGGAGCAAGAGGCTCCCTTGTCTACTTCATCTCCACAAGAATAAATCTTGCAACGATATCCATTCACTTTGAAGTTGTAGTATTTGCCTTGGAGTTCCACAACTCCATATGGGAAAATCTTTAGCACAAGAAATGGGTCAGACCACTTTGATTTCAGCTTCCCTAGAAATAGCTTTAATCTAGAGTTGAATAGCAAGACTTTATCTCCTTTTAGAAGTCTTTCCTTTGAATCCCTTTGTCATGCCAAGCTTTTGTCCTCTCTTTGTACAGCCTTACATTCTCATGAGCATCAAGGCAAATTTCCTCAAGTTCCTACAACTGCAAAAGGTGCTTCTCCCCTGCCTTCTTCATATCAAAGTTCAAGAATTTAATGGCCCACAAAGCACGGTGCTCCAACTCTAGTGGAAGGTGATAGGGTTTGCCATAGATCAGCTTGAACGGAGTAGTTCCTATGTTAGTCTTGTAGGTTGTACGATACGCCCATAATGCATCATCAATCTTTAAAGCCCAATCTTTTCTTGAACTAGAAACAGTCTTTTCAAGGATGTTTTTTAGCTGCCAGTTTGAGACCTCTACCTGCCCGGAAGTTTGAGGATGATAAGGCGTAGAGATCTTATGAGTTACACCACATTTAGAGAGAAGGTTTTTGAATTGTTTTTTAGCAAAATGAGTGCCTCCATCTGAAATTACGGCTCGAGGAACTCCAAATTGAGGAAAGATGATCTTTTAAAAAAAATTTACTACTGAGGCATCCGGTGCTTGGGTTGGAATGGCCTCAACCCATTTGGATACATATTCACAAGCAACAAGAATGTATTGGTACCCGCAATAGAATGGGAATGGTTCCATGTAATCCACTCCCCATACATTAAACACCTCAACCTCTAAGATAGAGTTGAGGGGCATGTCATCATGACGGGATATACCTCTTGTTCTTTGACATCTATCACAAGATTTTACAAATAGATTGACGTCTTTGAATAATGTGGGCCAATAGAAGCCAGCTTGTAGTATCTTAGTAGCAGTCTTCTCTCCTCCGAAGTATCCTCCATAAGGAGAGGCATGGCATACAACAATAATGTTTGGGATTTCCTCTTCAACAAAACACTGGTGGATCATCCCATCACTTCCATGCTTGAATAACAATGGATCATCCCAATAATAGAATTTCACATCATGAAAGAATTTCTTCTTTTGTTGATACATCAAATCAGGTAGGAGTTATCTGGTAGCAAGAAAGTTGGCAATGTCTACAAACCATGGTACTTGAGTAGATGACAAAGCATAGAGCTTTTCAATGGGAAAATGATCTTCAATGGGTAATGGATCTCCAGCCTCCGTGGTTAATCTAGAAAGATGATCAGCAACATTGTTTTCTGTACCTTTCTTATCCCGGATCTCAAGATCAAATTCTTGTAGAAGCAAAATCCAGTGAATAAGACGTGGTTTGGCATCTTTCTTGTTCAACAAATACTTTATGGCAGCATGATCAGTGTAGACAATCACCTTAGATCCCACCAAATATTGTCAGAACTTGTTAAAAGCATATACATGGTTGTATAGTTGATCTGTGATTCATTAAGGGTCTTTCTTGCATAATAGATGGCATGGAGTTTCTTGTCCTTTCACTGTCCTAGAACAGCTCCCACTGCATAATCACTTGCATCACACATTAACTCAAAAGGAGAATCCCAATCCAAAGGTGGAATAATTGGGGCTGAAATGAGGGCATCCTTGACCTTAGAAAAGGTTACGTGGAAATCATCATCAAATACAAACTCGGCGTCTTTTGCAAGTAGGGAACACAGTGGATTCACAATCTTAGAGAAATCTTTAATGAATCTTCTATAAAAACCTGCATGTCCAAGAAAGTCGTGGATGTCTTTAACTGGAGATGGAGTAGACATCTTCTTAATGGATTCAACTTTTTCCCTATCTACTTCAATACCCTTGTTAGATACAACATGTCCTAGTACTACACCGGATTGTACCATGAAATGGCACTTCTCCCAGTTTAGCACTAGGTTAACCTTTTTACAGTGGGTTAAGACCAAAGCCAGGTTCAATAAACATTGATCAAAGGAATCACCATATACACTAAAGTCATCCATAAAAATCTCCATTCTATTTTCAATAAAATCATAGAATATGGCCATTTTACATTGCTAGAATGTCGTGGGAGTGTTGCGAAGACCGGATGGCATACATCGATAGGCATATGTTCCATAAGTACAAGTGAATGTGGTTTTATCTTGGTTGGGTGGATAAATAGGAATCTAAAAAAATCCAGAATACCCGTCCAAGTAACAAAAGTAAGAATGCTTAGCGAGGCGTTCAAGCATTAAATCAATGAAAGACAATGGAAAATGATCCTTGCGGGTTGCATTATTTAGGCGTCGGTAGTCAATACACATACATAAACCGATGACCATGCGTGTTTGTATTAACTCATCATTGTCTCCCTTAATGACAGTTGCACCCCCCTTCTTAGGAACCACGTGAATGGCACTAACCCAGGGGCTATCACTAATGGGATAAATGATTCCAACACCAATTAATTTGAAAAATTCTTTCTTTACCACTTCAAGCATATTTTGATTTAGGTGCCTAGGTGGTTCAACTGTTGGTTTAGCATCATCTTCCATGTTTATTATATGCATACAGATTGAGGGATGAATGCCTTTTAAATCATCTATGGAATAACCAATACGTCTTTATACAAACGTAGTTTAGCAAGTAATTTATTTTCTTGGTCGTTGGTTAATTCATCATTTATTATAACAGGGGATGTAGAATTTGGATCAATAAATGCATACCTCAGCCAGGGTGGAAGGGCTTTTAGTTCTACCTTTTTCCCTGTTGTACCTTCATCAACTTTGTCATCAACAAGTGGAGCATCTTCATTATTAGGTTGTGCTTTAGAAATAGGAAGTGGTCCAGAAATTTCAGATTTGTTGATTTTAGCCACATCATCATGAAAAAGATTAATCATCAAATTAGCAATATCATCATTATCCTCCTCAATTGGATCAATAGTATCTAACAAATAGATTTCTTCAACATGTGTGGGTGCTTTCATGGCATCATAAATAGAGAATTCCATCACTTTCTCACCAACACATAGAGTGAGCTTTCCTTCCCGAACATCGACAAGACATCCGACAATCCTCAAGAATGGTCTTCCAAAAAGAACAGGATTGGAAGGGGTCACCACCATATCAAGAACAACAAAATTACATGGTATATAGAACTTTCCTATCTACTCTAGTACATCCTCCACTATACCTTTTGGGTATTTAATAGAATGATCAACTAACTCAATAGCCATCTTTGTCGGCTTCAAATCTCCAAGATCTAGTTCTTGCCATAAGGTAGATGGAATGAGACTAATACTAGCACCAAGGTCTACTAGACCTTTGTCAAAAGCGGTATTGTTGATCTTACATGGCAGTGTAAAAGCTCCCAAATCATCAAGCTTTTGTGGAAGGTGGTTTTGAATAATAGAACTCACTCTCTCTGAAAGCATTACTATTTCAACTTGATCAACCTTTCTTCTTTTAGTTAAGATATCCTTTAGGAACTTAGCATAAGAAGGAATCTTGGCAATAACTTCAGCAAAAGGAAGATTGACATGTGGTTTATTGAGAATGTCCATAAATTTCCTAAACTTAAGATCCTCCTTCTTGTTGGCCAACCTTTGAGGAAAAGGTGCAGTAGCCTTGAAAGAAGGTGGTGTTTCAGACATACCTTTCTCCTTGCTACAATTAGGAGTGTTGGATTCATCTTCATCGACTACCTCCATGTTCTTCTCCTTGGATGGAGAAGATCTCTCAATTTCAGCTCCAATTCTCAGCGTAATTGCATTAGATTGTTGCCTTGGGTTCACTTCCGGTTGGCTTGGAAGAGAACTGGACTACGGATTCCTTTATTGTGCTAGATCTTGTTGTGCTATTTGGTTCTCCAACATCTTGGTATGAGTGGAAATGCCATCCACTTTTATGGAAAGTTGAGCAATAACATCTTTTAACAACTTGTCATTTCCCCGGAGTTCTTCATTCTGTTGCATTTGTGTAGACATAAATTTTTCCATCATGGCTTCTAGAGAAGAACTTTGGGGTTGTTGTGGCTGTTAATAACCCCTATTATTAAAACCCAGCGAATTCCCTTGTCAGTTGAAATGTTTTTGTTGTTGTGATTGCTGATGTCCTTGTTGGAAGTTCTGAGCATTGCTTGTGTTCCGGTAGGAGAAATTAGGATGATCTCTCCATCCCGAGTTATATGTGTTGGAATAGAGATTGTACTGCTTGTTCCCTTGCATTCCAATGGAATTGACCTGTTTAAAACTCCCTTCAATTGCATTAGTAGTGAAGCATGAAGAGGAAGTATGTCCTGCATTACCACAAGCTTCACATATTACTTCAACTGATTGGATTTGCAAAGTGGTCATCTTCTCAAACTTCTGTGTAAGAACATCAAGTTTGGCAGCAATAAGATCAACGACATCAATAGTATGTTTCCCTCCTTGCTTCCCAGTCGAAGAACTAGCTGTAGATGTTGATTTTACTCCCCTATCTGATCCCCATTGGCAATGATTAAGCAATATGTCTTCAATAATGTCATAAGCCTCAAGATATGACTTAGTCATCAATGCGTTGTTAGCTACTGCATCTAGTGTCAACCGGGTGTTGTAGAACAGTCCATTATAGAAAGTTTGAAGTAGTATCCAGTTGGTAAAACCATGGTGCGGGCAAAGGCGTTGAAGATCCTTAAACCGTTACCATGTGTCATATAGAGTTTCTTCTTTATTTTGAGAAAAATTAGTGAGCTGATTTCTTAATTGGTCTGTCTTGCTAGGCGGGAAGTACTTTGCAAGAAAAGCATTTAAGAATTGGTCCCAACTTTTGATTGACTTCTTTAGAAGAGACAAAAGCCACACCTTGGCTCTATCTCTTAGGGTGAAAGGGAATAACATAAGTCTTACTCCTTCGGTAGATACCTTGTTGATTTGGAAAGTATTCAGATATTTCAAGAACTCGACAACATGAAGACTTGGATCTTCATTAGTTGTACCTCCAAAACGATTCTGCTATATCATCTGCATCATAGAAGGAGCAATAGAAAAAACTGTTCGCTTCTACTGCAGGTAGGTCAATGCCCCCACAAATGTTTATGGCGACCGACATTGCGATCCTTCAAAGGACGGTCATCCTCCATGGTTGGATCACTTGGTGTAGCTTCTTCTAAGGGTGAAGAAGATGAAGATGGAGATGATGGTGATGGTGGAGTACCTCCTAGCAGCGGTGGTCCTACTCTCCTTGCTCTTCTTAAGCTTGAAAGAGTACGCTCAATTTCAAGGTCTAACAACATAGAAGTTTGAAGACCCCTTTGTGAGCGACACATACAACTTGAAAAATAGCAAGAGGAATTAAGAACACAACTAAAAAGTACAAGAAAATTTGAAAAATGGAAATGGTGATCTAGTCTCGAATACTAATTAGCACTTATCTAATTCGATTACTATAGCTCCCTGGCAACGACGCCAAAAACTTGTTGGTTATTTAGGCTAACGAGTTTCAATCCTAACAAGGATAGTTTACCTAACTTAACCAATCTCTGTAAGTATACATAGGTAGTGTAGTCGAGGTCGAACACAAGGAGCTTAAGTAATTAATTGAGCGCAACAACACTAAAATTCAACAATCTAGATCGATTTTTAAAAGGATGGTAATTGATTATCTATTACAGAAATTTAGACTTAAACCAACAACGAAAAGATTTACTAAAAGAGGTTTATATTCAGAGATCAAGGATCTTGGACATTAGAATTTCACTCACATATCATAGCACATCATAGGAACATGAAAATTTAAACATACATAAATACTTGTTTTAAAGGAAAGGTTGTGTTGCATTTCACCTCCCGGTGTAAGTGCAACGATCTCAACTCAAAGTCACATTCTCATGAATAAATTTTATTTTTTATCACAACCTATTCCTCAACTCATTTATCTCAACTCTCATGGTAGAAAAAGAGTTGCCAAGAAGAGCACCTCCATACATTCCTACCTATCTTCTCAGATCAAGCAAGAAAGCATAACACATGCACATAAAGTGGCCAGCAATACATGCAAGAAATGATAGAACTGGTACTTTCATGGTGGAAAAAACAAGCAACATAGTATTTAGTATGAGATTAACTTGTTCCATACATGCTATGACATGGGAGCTACTCTCCCATGCCCAAGAAAAGGGAATTACTCGTCCATAATCATGCTTCACATATTTGCTACAGAAAATACAGGTTTTAACATGATCTAGAGGAGGAAAAACAAAGAGACCCAAAAATGTAACCATAAGAAGGAGGAATTCCAGATTAGGTATGAAATTATCCTCCTTTAGCTGCTCGAAAACGAACTGGATCCTCTCCTGAGAAGCTGCACGAAGTTGGGGAAGCTTGGTTGCACCTTGGAGAAGACAATGGAGAAGAAGAGAAGAAGAAATGGGCTCCTTCGATAAGAAACCACCTCCTTTCTCCTCAAAATCACCCTCCTCTACTCTAGACTTGATTTGGGACAAGAGAACTTTGAATTATGACTGTAGATAACCACTCATTAAGTTCCCTCCTTATTTTAAACAAAGAGTCACACTTTTCAAAATTCTAAAACTGACAGAGACATGGCGTGCGTCCCAAGTGCACGCCTTGCAAGGCCTTCAACAGTTACTCCAGAATGCACTGCGCACGGCATGAGCTGAAGAAATGCATGTCGTGTGACTTTCTAGTAGATTTTGGTTTGCTTGAAACTCTAGGTGCACGTCGTGCATTTGAGTGCATGCCGTACATCTGCTTTTTTGTACTTTTCTAGAAACTCACACGCTGTGCTCAAAACCCGAACACGTCGTGCATTTTTGATATCTGGCTGAACGCATGGTTACTGGAAACTCGCACACTGTGGTTCGTGAAAGCATGCCATGCAAGTTGTTGTTTTAGCAACATTAAGCTCCAAAATCAGTCTTCCTTGGAACATATCTACAATGCAAGTTATACGATAAGTAAAGTAACAAAAAGATGGCAAAAGTAATATGAAAAGAGGCTAAGTGATATCAAAATGAACAAAATTTGTGTGTGATAACATATAAAAAGATGATGTGGAAAACACACAACACTTATCATGCTAGATGCATTCAATAATGTGATGAAAAATGGTTGAATTTTCATTAAAAAACTTAGTATAAAGATATATAATTTCTCCTGTAATAGATTGAAATCAAACCAAACCACAAATTAATAGTTCAATTTGGTTTGGTTTCAGACTAGTTATGGTTTGATCAATTTGAAAATTTTACAAGCCGATATGTATGGTTTAGTTTGTAGTTTTAGTGGTAAACCGAACCAAACTAAACAATGTCCACCCTTAGTTGCTTCCATCTAATCCACCTATATAAAAATCCATGCTAACCATGGACGCCCCTCCATCCTCTCCTACCTTGCTCCTGCCACCAAGGCCGCAAGGCATGACCGCCACCTCTAGTGTCCAGTGGCAGATCTACAATCCCACCGTCCTTACACCTAACCTCGATGGACACACTTCTCCTCTTTGTTTTATCTCTCTTCATCCCCTACTCTATGCCACAACAACCTCCGACAACCCCAAAATGTTGTGAAGGAATGAAAGTGTTCCACACAAAGATCTATTTGGGAATGAATCTAATCAAAGAAGACAATGGCATGGAGACCTCGATGATGAAGTCCAAGCCAACCAAGGTAACTTGAAAGTTTGTGTTCATCCTTTTGTAATTCTAGTGTTGGGAAACTAGTCGTTGATAGGATAATGAGTTATGTTTTATATATAATCTACTTTCCTAGAATATGAACTTAGTTACATGATAATCCATGCTTGCTTAATTATCCACACAATCATATTACTATGCACATAAAAGGGTATAAGTACTATAATTTGTAATATGAGAACTCAGTAAGTACTTTATCATTTCAGATTTCAAGAATCTAATTAGTAAATATGTGTAAGGTTTAAGATTAGATAATAACTAGAACATGTTTTATATATGAATATGGTCACAATGATAATATAACTTAGTTGATATATTACCTTAATGTTGGTCATACATGATATTACAACCCTAGATACCTCAATAAGTATTAGATGATAATTAGAAATACATATGGGTCTATAGAACATGCTTATCTAGGTTGATCAATGTTTGTACAAAAGAGCACATGAAATATGTACAAGAATGTATCTTTTTAAATGTAAGTTTGGGTGAGATGTTGATTAAGTCTACATAAAAATCTATATTAAATATTGGTATTCATGACATATCCAATAACAATATAATGCAATGAGTATACACACTAATATGCATGCTATATATGATGTTAGGAAGAATTCAAAAACATATAGTATTAGAAAGATACTGACATTATAAAACATAATTGGAATAATGCATGTGTAACTTAGATATACTTTGACTTTTAGGACTATATATATATATATATATATAATGAATCATATGTTCACTTAAAAACATTAAAAACTCTAACAGGTCATTAGGTGATAATCATTTGGATAAGGGCTATATATATATAATAGGAGTGGATACACATGTATGCTTTGGTTTGACTAACATACCTAATATGTTCATAGGATGAAAACTCAACTTTGTGGACCAATTGTATAGAATGAGTTAAGCATTAGCTATGAAGATCATGTATGTACAATCCTTATTTTATTTTGGGCATTATCATGACTGTGATATAACTTCCTATATTGATGCATTTACTTGACCACTATCCCTTTTTGGAAAACCAAAGGTTAACATCCATATTTACTGATTTGAAATCATATGAATTCTTTTAAACAATGAATGATTCTATTTAAATGGGGCATTTGACCTCTCTTGATATGATTTCAATATCTGATGTGAATTGTGATTGATTTATAGTCTTGACACTTTATTTGTGCAAGGTAAATATTTGACTAGAATATGTAGGATAGTGGTACTTGTGTATAACTATAGTTATAAAGGGTGTGTGTATTCCGCCCAGGGTGTATGTTTCCAATCCTTACTTCTTAGGTCGTAATCTTATGATTATGGTCATGTTTTAAGTTTAATTAATCTACATTGTTTATGCATGCAAATATATTATTTATTCACATATAGTGAATGTTGTTATGGCAAGACATTTCTTTTATGTCAAATATTGCTTTCCACAAATAATATGCCTCAATATCTTGATTTGACTCTTGTTGTGATTACGTACTTTTAAATGGCCCCTTTTTCTGAAGAACATCCCTTTATACTTCTAATCTGATATAATGCCCAAATGTTTATATATGCACATGCTCAGTATTTATTGATAAATGCCTTTATTTCATATTTTCTAGGTGACGTTCCCCTTCCACCCAGGTGTAGGTATGTTAGATAATGAGGACTCAAGGAGACCATATTCATGATTTTGAACTTGAAGATGGCTTGGAATGTCCAAGTTGTTCTCTGCAATGGGCCTCATATATTATTAGTTTTACTAGATGTATACCTTTGCTAAATCACCTTGTATGGTGAGGAACAATTGTATATGAAATAAGTTGTAAGTTTGTAATATTTTTGTTTTGGTTAATTCATCATTACATGGATTTTTATATTGTACCATTTGAGTGGACCCTCTTTTGGGTCCCAGTCTTTACACCTTCAAAGGTAGTGCGATCCAACAAGTATATGGCTACTTTTCAATGAAGAGTGAAACTTGGCAACTTCTACAAGAAGGGCAAACCCAAGTGTTATGAATGTATGGCTACTTCTCTATGAAGAGTGAACCTTGGCCACTTCTAGAAGAAGGATGAATCCAACTATTATGAGTGCATGGCTACTTATCTATGAAGAGTGAATCTTGTTTTACTAATGTATGTCTACTTCTCAATGAAGATAAAACCTTGTGTTAAGAATGTATGCCTACTTATTTATGAAGATAAAACCTTGACCATTTCTATAAGAAGGGTGATCCCCAACAAAATGGAAGTTCCTTTATTCTTTTATGTTTTAAGTTTGATAAACATACATATATGACATATAGAAGATTACTCGGTAGGAAACAGAGTATCTCAAACAAAAGAATAACCAAGAATTAGACTCATACATATAGTACGCAACCAAAAATATCATAATCAAGTTAATTATAGGAGGGAAGCATACCTTTACCCAAGAGAAGCTATCTTTGCACAATATGGAGTTTCAAGATTTGACTAGAACCTGATTCAACAGAAAATAGTGGCCAAACATAGGTTTTCAAATTTATATGTCATAATGACCAAACCATTAGGGTTTTGGATCCTTATAGTGATTTTATGTGGTCTACTCATCCTTGATCCAAAATAAAAAATTCGAGGTATCACTATTCATATCTAACATAATATTCATCATCATTTTAAAGGATGGTATCCACTTAAATCATTAAGAATAAATCCCCTAGTCATCAATAATAGGACCAATGTAAGTCCAAGGGTCGATAGTTATGATCAAATCTACAAGATTATCCAATTAGTAAAAAAATATAGAGTTTCATAAACTTTTCAACATGATTTTTAGGTCTTGAGAGGGGAAATAATAAGATTTAAAAACCCTCAGATTCAAACATCTTTACCTACGTGTAGAACCCATCATTAAGATCCATCATATTTTCATGATCATATGTATTAATTTAGGGTAAGCAATTGATTTACAATCTCCAAAAGACATCATGATTAGGCTCTCATTCCAAAAACAGTCAAGATCAGTTCACAATGGTTTAGAGCCTCAAAAGGTAATCATTAGAGTCAAAATTAGGTTTTTAGATATTTAATAATGATAATAAAGTCAAATGATGATTTAGGATATTGATGAAAAATCATATAGAATCGGGATTCACAACTATTTTTACATGAATGCTTATGATTTTTTGATCAAAATGGACTATGGGATCTTATTTTTTGGGTATAGGAATTGAAAGTATTATTTTCAAAAGACTTGAACACATAATTAGAATTTTGGAGTAGAGATAAGGGAAGTACTTGGAAAAGTGAGAAAAAAAAGGAAAAGAGATGGTTGTTGATCAACCAGTCAAACACTGGCAAAGACCACAATTTTGCGACTGGGAGGGTGCCATCTCCCTGTCAAGGAGGGGTCTAGATGTGGCCATTCATTGGTGGGTTTGATCAAGGGTCAACCGTGATCCAATGATCATGATTTTGTGAATCATCCAAAGTAGACATCACACATAGCAGTGACTCCATGACAACACTTGGATGGACAAAAAAAGGGAGGAGAAAATGAGAGACGAAGAGGAACAATGAGGGTGCCACTAATTATTGTGCACCCATGCTGAAGCTAAAGGGGGTGTTTATGGAATAAGGTGGTATGGGTTAGGGTTTCAAAGGCTGTAGACTTAGGCAATATGGTGGCATGAGTCCTTGGCTTCCAAGCCATGATTTCAAGAAATTAGAGGGTGGGGAATATATGACAAGGTGAGAGGAAGGCAAAGTGAAGAAAATCGGGGCATGTGGGGTGCTATTTGGTGCTCGAGTTGTGTCTAGGGCTAGTCAGGCTTGGACACTCCACTCTATCTCATCCACCAAAAGGAAGCAAACCTTAGGTCAAGGAAGCAAGAAAGAGGTGTTCTTCAACCACTATATTAAGCTCCAACCATGGATCCAACCAAGACAAAAGAGAAGAAGATAGTACAACAAGAAAAATGAAGGAAAATAGAGATATCTCACATACCTAGGCTAAGGAACCAAGCAAGGAAGCACCAAACAATCTCTACTAGGGTAGATCCAAACCCTAGGTGCACATGTAAGCTAGATTGGATACCTTCTTCAACCTTGAACTCCTTCTTCTCAACCAACAAGGGGGAGGGGGAGATCTCTAAGCACAATGAAGAAGAGAGAGAGCTAGGTGTCTAAAGAACTTGCTTGCATGTAAGGAGGGAGGTATATATAGGGTTAGGGTGAGAGAGAGGAAACTACAGTTGTCTAACCATGCATGCCATGTGTCCAAGGTCGACACATCTCGTCCAATCCAACATCACATCCATGCTACCAGTAGGGTTGTCAATGGGGAGGGTATTACCCGTTTACCCTTTAACCATATCCTACAAGGTAAGGGTAAGGGTAAATTTTTTTGTTACCCGTTCCCCATTTCCCCACCTAAATGGGGGGGGGGGTGAGGTATGGACATTATCCATACCCTTTTACCCGCATTTATTTGATAAATATATACAACTATATAGAAACTTCTACTTCATTTTCCATCCTATTTTTCTAATAGGAAAGCTTGTGGATTGTGGCCTTCTTCCCATACCCACTCACACTCAAATTCTTATAGTATATTATTATTAAATGTTGAACATTTTGATGGGGTCATGGAACAATGGGGAAAAATGACCATGCTACCTCAATTATTTAGGGACCAATGTGTAAACATATTATGCAAGTTTAACATTGTCCTTCTTATATTCACATTTGTAAAAATACAAGTGAAGAAATATATGACTTGATTCTTATCACCCTACACACCACCTTAAAATATGTTAGATTTTAATTAAGTTCATATTATATAAAAATTCCCCTTTTACCCTTACCATACATGTTTAAATTGTGGGGAAGAGGGTAAGGGTAAGGGGAGGGTAAGGTGATTATTAAGAAGGGTAATTATCCTTACCCTTACCCGCTACCGTATGGAGGGTAAGGGTCAGGGTAAGGGTAGAGCCTTACCCTACCCATACCCTCCCGTTGATATCCCTAGCAACTAGGTTGGACATGTTGACCCAAAGTCATCAACCACAATAAGAAAACTTAGTGGCCAAGGTGATCAGAAAACCTAGCGACCACATTGGATTCTTAGCGACCAAGATGAGTCAAAATTCTCATCGACCGCCAACCCTAGGAAATTTTGTCACCAAGAGAGTTCCAAACCTCATACACCACTATCCCTAGGTGACCACCAACCCTAGGTGGCTCAACATCCAAGGTCAACCATGTGAGTTACGACATCCATGAGGGCAAACCCTAATCTCAACATATGGCTAGATGTCACCACTCAAACCAAGGTGTAACAAGGCACCCCAAAGCATCACTAACTCAATATTGATTTGAAAACATGCGAGGAACAACAAGCATGTGACAAATTGCAAGGAAAACCCTAGAGATGGGTAAATTGCATAAAAGCAAAAACAAGCATATAAATGCATAACTTGCTCAAACAATGTTCAAACTGGACCAAACTTGAAACTTAAGCTTGTCACATGATATTAGAGCATATATTAGGGTTTAATTAAGGTTATAAGAATGTAATTATGTTAAGAAAGCATGTTCAACCACAAACCAAGGTCAGGGGCCTTACAACCATAAACCCTTAATAAGGATTTTGCCCTACGCGAACAAGGATGGGTACTTCCTACACATCTCATCCTATAAATACCATGTGGCCTCTTCCACACCTCGATGGTTCCACAAAACCTTCACTAAGGATATATCCTTCTTTTTTAACTTCTTCAATCTCCTATCCAGGATCAACATAGGAACCTCAACATATGACACATCCTCCTTCAACTAAAGATGGGTACTTCCTACACATCTCATCCTATAAATACCATGTGGCCTCTTCCACACCTCGATGGTGCCACAAAAACTTCACTAAGGATATATCCTTCTTATTTAACTTCTTCAATCTCCTATCTAGGATCAACATAGGAACCTCAACATATGACACATCCTCCTTCAACTAAACCTCCATTGGTTGCAACATCTGTTCTGTATCAGGGTGACACTTTCTCAACATGGAGACATGGAAGACATTATGCAACCTGTGCATCTCTGATAGTAACTCCAACTTGTATGCCACATTCCCAACACGTGCCAAAATAGGGTATGGTCCCATAAACCTTGGAGCCAACTTACCCTTCTTACCAAACCTCAGCACACCCTTCCAAGGGGAAACCTTAAGTACACATGGTCTCCAACTTGGAACTTTGACGGTTTGTGATGGTTATTGGCATATGACTTATGTCTATCCTGGGCTTCCTACAACTATTATTGTATCACCTCGATCTTCTCTATAGTCTGTAACACTAGCTCAGGACCCAAAAGTTGATACTCACCTGCCTCATACCAATAAAGGGGTGACTGACAACGTCTCCCATACAAAGATTCATATGGTTCCATATGTATGCTTCTTTGGTAACTGTTGTTGTAGACAAACTCTATCAAACTCATATGTATATCCCAATTGTTAAGAAACTGTAGGATACGAGCTCTCAACAGATCCTCCAATATTTTAATGGTCCTCTCTGTCTGACCATCTATCTCAGGGTGAAAAGCCATGCTAAACCTCAATTGTATCCCCATAGTTGTATGCAGATGTTCCCAAAACTGACTCATAAATTTTGGACCTCTATTAGACACTATGGTCACTAGAATACCACAAACAATCTCATCCACTAGATATGTGCCAACTTATCTGATGTGTATGTTGTTTTGACTGGAAGAAAGGGAGCTGACTTGGTCGACCTATTCACTATCACTCAAATGGAATCATGACCCTTGGTTGTCCTATGAAGACCAACCACAAAGTCTATGGTAATATGATCCCATTTTTACTGTGGTATCAGCAAAGGTTGTAATGTCCTTGCGGGCTTCTGATGCCCTGCCTTGACCTGCTAAGAAACTGGACACTTAACAATGAACTCTGCCACATCATGCTTTAGACCTGGCCACTGGTATAGATCCTTCAGATTGTGGTACATCTTGGTACTACCAGGGTGCATCACATACATTAAGGAATGAGCCTCATCAAGCACCATCTTCCTCAAGCTCTCAGTATCTGGAACCACTATCATGTTGTGAAAGCAAACTTTCCCATCATATGACTCATGAAAGACATCATACTTATTGCTACCAAACTATGACCTGATGTTCAGTACCATGGTATCATTTTGTAACGTCTCTAATCTGCTGTATCAAGGTAGGGTTCATCTACAACTGTGCTAACAACACCGTCAATAGAGATATTTCCAACTACACATTCATCCAACGAAGAGACACTAACATGTCTCGTTGTGACATACTAGAGAGTGTAATTGTGCCTTGTCTAAAGTTGATGTCGAAGATTACTTCCTACTCAATGCATCGACCACTACATTCGCCTTCCCTGAATGATAGTATATTGTGCAGTCATAGTCTTTGATCAACTCCACTCATCTCCTCTGCCTCATGTTCAGCTCCTACTTCAAGAAGATATACTGAAGGTTGTTATGATCAATAGAGATCTGACAATTCTCTATGTACATATAGTGCCTCTAAATATTCAACGTATGGATGACTGCTACTAGCTCCAAATCATGTATTGGGTACTTCTCCTCATGTTCCTTAAGTTATCGTGAAGCAAAAGAAATCACATTCTTGTCCTGCATCAGCACACATCCCAAGCCAATCTTCAAAGCATCATAGAAGGCAATGTAACCTTCCCCTTACTCTGGTAGAACTAACACTTTTGCACTGGTTAACTTCTCGTTCAACAACTGGCAAGAAATTTGACACTTGTCATCCCAAACAAACAGAACACCTTTACTGGTCAACTTGGTTAGGGGTAACGTTACAATATGAAAATTCTCAATGAATCTCCTTAAGTAACCTGCCAAACCCAGGAAACTTCAAACCTTCTTCGGTGTCTTGGGTTGTTCCCACTCCATTACTGACTGCACCTTCTTTGGGTCTACACAAATACCTTAAGCAGATATGATGTGATGTGACCTAGAAAAGATACTTTTGTCAACCAAAACTCACACTTTCCGAACGTGGCATACAACTAGTGCTGCTTCAACAACGTCAACGGCGGGCAAAGTTGTTGATCATGCTATTGTCTATCTTTGGAGTAAATCAAGATATCATATATAAACCCAACTACGAACTGATCCAGATACGGTCTAAACACCTTGTTCATCAGATCCATGAAAGTTTTTGGTGTGTTGGTCAACCCGAATGACATGACCACAAACTCATAGTGACCACACCTAATCCTCAAAGCTATCTTAGGTATGTTGTCTATCTTGATCCTTAGCCGGTGATATCATGATCTCAGATCTATCTTCGATAATACTATATCACCTCTCAACTGGTCAAATTGTAGCGGACACAATAAAGTTTTTCTCCACATACCCTACTAGCAGATCTCGTTGATAACAACATATTTGAAAAGAGGTTGTGTAGGATATACCTCATCGTGGAGCAAGTCCAGTGACTTCCCTTCATGTGGTGATGTGTGTTGCTCCTATCATGCACAGACGATCGTCGTCAATGTCCTCCAAACATAAGCACTTTAGCGTCTGTGTCGCTACTTCATCAACACAGATGGACTGGAACTCTAGTTGCACTTCTCAAGAGGCAGGAAGGAGTCACTTTCTACTTGACGACGTGCTAGCGTCGTGATTTCTCCCCTTCTCTCTCTCATGGGAAAGATGACAATTAGGGTTATCATACAAGAGCATTGTTGAGCATCTCCTTAAAATATGGTCATCATGCCCCTATAAATAGTAGAGGAAAGGAAGTAGAGTTTCCCAAAACTATAGGAACAAAAGACTACATTTCCATTTATAACAAGCCACCTATGGACTAATAAAAGAGTATTTTGGAATCAATTAAACAACCACTTAATCATATTAATTGATTAACTCATTTTCATCATCTGGCTCTAGTGAATCACTCAGGATTAGCCAAACAACTTAGAAATTTTAATCTAATTAATTGGATTAAACATTTTAACCAATTAACTTAGATGATATTCCGATATTATTCTAGTAAATTACCTAAACATTGTAGTAACCAATTCTAATACAGAACTTTTCCAATCATGCCCACAATTATACTTCTATTCCAATACATCCTATGTGTATGACCTGGTAGGCTCCAAATTATGTTGGCAGTAATATTCATAATCATATTATGATTTCATAAGTAATGATTAGTATCTAGAAAGACTTCATTGCTACCCAAGTAATTGGAGAAGTCAGAGAACAAATTCAACCTACAATATGTGATTAGTGTTCAATGAATGTATAATTCCTTTGTCTCTGATATCCAGATTAAAATCAAGGCATGGAATCATCATCCTCTTCAATGGTCAATGCATGTTACTTGAACTAGATCTGACTGTCTGAGATAGGAGTAAGCTCAATGTCACATTTTGACTCACACTAGCATGGTCATGCATGTCTCAGTCTTGCATACCAAGTGTCCATGATATCAAACTCATGTAGGAGGGATAAATCCCATCTACATCACTCATAGTCATCCCCATGTGTCATAGTGCACCCGAGCACCACCTTTATGGCAACCCTTATTCAGGATCACAGTGGATGATTTCAAAGTACACCAAATGACATGTGTGAGTGAAGTGATTTTAGGTCTAAGAACCACAATCACCACCATCACTATGAGAGATGACTCTGACTACCAATCATGGTTTCCATGTATCACTCTCAACGTGGTTCTGTCTAATACACTATTCTCTAACAAGTATCTATGTGCATGGTTTGATATCACATATCATGACTAATTGGATTCTGTCATCAACCAATACACACTCTAGTCTTAAATGTTGTTGCTATCTATTGGCCTTCCACAATAACATCCAACGAGGGACATAACAAGAATGCATAAACTCTTGACATCCATACGATCTCATCATCTAGGTCTTCAATCTGAAGACATACATCATTGAGCAATATCATTATTTAAAATTTATTATGTTACATCATTATCTCATAACTGAATAAACATAACACATTGGAAGATTGCCTATATTATTAATCAAATCATTTACAATATATATCATTACAATCATCATATGATTGGCTCTATGGGCATACATACCAACACTAGGGCCTTGGGCAGTGAGAACGGTTGTTACACATAGAGATTCTTCTGCATATTTTAACAATAAATGTACAAACATATGGTAAAGAAAATGTAGAAACACATATACTAACAATGATAGAATTTTGAATATTCATTATGTGTGTGTGTATATTTAGAAATATTCTAGGCGGGAGGGGGCATGTGCCCCTCTTGGCTCTGTGACTGAAAGTCAGGGGAGGTGGAGTATGTGGTTTCTCTAAAGTGTTGATTTTGCAAAGCAAATGTGTGGTGATGTCATTAATGCCTTGAAGCAATCTTTGGTCTCTTAGACCTATGGGAGTTAACTTTGGTTCCCTCTTTATCTATTATTCTCTTCTACCTTCTTCATCTTCCTTAACATAGTGTATGGTGCAGTATTAGCATTTGAATTGATGTAGACAAAACTAAATAAGACATAAGTAGTGTATTATATGACAATATACAACATTTTCTCCTCTAACTAACAAGTCATGTAGTGCCATGTTTAAGGTCTTTGAAGTAATTTTCTATTCTCAAGCCCATGCAACACAAAATTCTTGTCTAGCTATTTATAAATGGCCATGGGACATATTTTACCATATTGATTTTTTTAATTTTAGATGGATGCTTCTATTTTGCAAATAAATAAGTAATATATATATATATATATATATATATATATATATATATGTGTGTGTGTGTGTGTGTGTGTGTGTGTGTGTGTGTGTGAAGAGTCGTGGAGGGTAGGATGAAATGTTTAGTATTTTTATTTAGATTTATAGATAAATTGTGCTATTGTACAACTAGAATATAAGTGCAAGAGGTATATACATAGTGGGAGAATTGTACTAACCCAACATGATCCAACATGGCATCCAAACCCACATAACTCAACCCCAATCTTGACCTTTTATTTTAGTTTTAAAATTAATTTATATTTCGCTATATTATATGACTTAGTTACTTCTATACTACATACAAAATTCCATGTAGGGTAGGATGAAATTTATGATTCTATGTATTAATGTATGGACAAGACCTTCTATTCTATAACTTAATCTATACTATGCACGATGAGTTGTAGAAAGCATGATATGCAATTTACACTACTAATACTTAGAACTAATGACAAGCCTTTCTATTCTATAACTGACTACGAAGAGTTGGGGGCATACAAAGGGTGAACATTGGACTTGGATGCCAAGATATGAACCTTGTCTTGACCCATATAACTCGACACACATCCAAAATGCATCATCAAATTTAAAAGGTAGAATTAAGGATAAGCCCTTCTGTTTTATAACTAACTTACCAATAATTGAGGGTATCTAAAGGTGAGCGTTGATTTTGCTATCCCAATCTGACCCTTTTCCTAATCCATATCCAACCCACATGCAACCTATATTATTAGTTTCCAAAAGTATGAACATGATCTTATATTCTATAACAATTGTTAACTGTGATGGAAGGGGTGTATATAGGTTGAATGTCATGCCAAAGCGACATGATCCATCACATGTCTCGACCCACATAACCTGAAATGAATATGACCCATTAAACTTATATTGGTGGGTCAAGCAAAAATCTTAACCCACAATTTTATACATTTTTCGATTTGGTCGAGATAAACCCATGCTCAAAAGCCAAATGCTCATATTTATTTCATATGCAATTAATATATATATATATATATATATATATATAAATTTTCCAATTTAACCTACTAAATCTATTTTGGATTATATTGCTCTTTTTTTATGATAATCTAATGTTTTTCCATGACAGTTAATGATTTACGCCTATTCTTGTGTTTATAAGAATATTATGCTTAATAATAATGTAAAGTGCCTACATGAAATGTAATATACCCAAACCTTAATTATGTAATAAGTTTGAGTTGATAAACCCTAATTGGACTAGGATGTGGGCATCAAGGGTGAAGCCATAATTTGATGAGCATGGTGTGAATGTTGAGATATGTGAAACCTTAAGAGATAACATAAGAGATAGGAGATGTTTTTGCATGTTGATCTTTCTTCTTGTGTATATAGTTGATAACTTAGGGTTCTCAGTCTTTATGTATGTATACATGGATAAGCATAGGTTAGGAATTTAGTATGGAGTTTGTATATCTTGATGCATGTTGTCATTTCTTGACCCTTCAACTTGTCTGAGTTGTGTGGAAATAGGTTGAGTTGCTGAAATTTGTTGGTTTCTACTTGGGTTTAAATTGGTAGAGTTGAGATAAACTCTATTAGGCTTCTTGGACTCAAACAAGTTCAACAAAACTGGCTGAGTTTTGTTGGCATGTGGTTCAATTCATGGGATGGTTGATAGAGGTGTGGTTGAGTTGAAAAGTTATCCAAATCAATCAAGTTCCCTTGAATTCTAGCCAAGTTCCCAATTGGACCAGTTGAGTTTTTTTTCTTTTGCATTGGTATCTTGTTGTCTAAGTGATCCCATCTATCTTAGAAATTGGGCTGACACCCCCCTAACTCAATCGAATTTCCTTTTATTTATATTGTTTACCTAATATAGTGGTAGTTATGATGTTGGTTTATATAATCCGGTATCTCCCTTTATCCATGAGGAAAGCTCTATTTCTCCCTATTAAAAGTGCTAGATCTTAGACAGGTGATAGAGAGATAGTCTAGAGATAATATGACCTCCTTTCCATGGAGAGGGCTATTCTTGGATAGTTCTTGGTGGAGAAACATCCTTTGAGGTAGTAGTTCCCTCATATTCAATTTTCCTTCTTTTTTTCCTCTTCTTGGCAACATGGATGATCTATTCTTGGTTGGATCTGAGAATCTCAAGCTTTCTTCTCTTCTAGCCTCATTTCTTGGTGCTTTGTTTAGGATCAATGTAGAACTTGAAGACAATATCCTTGAGCTTGCTATAGCCTATGTGTTCTTGGGTTGGTTGTGAGGGGGTATCTTGTTGCTATTTGGAGGCCAATTCTTAGAAAAGAAGGTGGTTCTTGGTGTTGGTCATTAGAGCTCAAGGAGAAGAGGTTGTTTGGCACGTGTGAGGTGATTGGATACTTCTTCCACACTAGATATGTGTCAATATGGGACCGGGGAGGAATATGCATATGAACTCTATGCGATCCTTCTCTATGGTTTCATGTCAGATTCACATGATTTTGTCATGGATATGTTTATTGTTTTCCTATGTTATGAATTTACATAAATAGATTGAGTAGTAAAAGGTTTGGATCTCCCTTCCTTGCATCCTGAATTCCAAGTAAAGGTTGATTGCCTCTTTCCCCGTACATACACTATTAATTGTTCATGGAATCTTAATTGCTCATCTTATTTTACATGATGTATGCCTTAATATGTAACTATCCTAATTTATGAACTAAAGTATTGGGTTTCTCTAGGATTATTGCCCGGACCATGCTTATGTTATACATAGACAATGATAATTTTCAGTTGTAATCCATAATGATACTTAGTGGATCTTGCTTACTGTACCGTAGTGATGTCACTATCCATGTATTTGCACAATCAATATGCATTGAATGATGAACGCCCTTGTGTAATCCTCATTAGTATATCTTTTTATTGTTGATATTTTTATGCTTGTTAATCATATGATATTTCACTACTATAGAAATGACCTACAACGTCACATACAAAACTGATGCCAAATGATACAATGTCAGCTTAAAACAACAACTGACACCTATATGTGAAGGCCGGCCGATTTACAAAAGACACAGGTATCACTTTTTCTATAATGTTGGTTGTTTGACAAAAAACTGACGTCCATAATCACCCGCAAAATATAATTTTTTAGGGAAAATATTTGCCTCCAAAAATTTTCAAATCAGGGTCGGTTGTTTTGTAAGGAACTGACGATGAAAGATCCTCTGCGAGGCGAAATTCATCCCCTTATTTGTTGTCGGTTTGAGAAGACAAACCGATGAGGATGTGTGTTTGTGCACTACCCCCATGAAAAACTTTTTGCATATTAGGCGTCGGTTTTAGGTTCCCAAACGACAACTATGGTTGTAACTCGAACAATATTTTTGTTGGCATATTTGAATAGATGTCGGTTGTTGTATGTTGAAATGATGACGAAAGATCCTCCGCGAGACAAATTCATCCCCTTATTTGTCGTCGATTCGAGAAGATGAACCGACGAGGATGTGTGTTCGCACACTACCCCATGAAAAGTTCTCGAACCGACGAGGATGTGTGTTCACGCACTACCCCGCAAAAAACTTTTCGCATATTAGGCATCAGTTTTAGGTTCCCAACCGACAACTATGGTTGTAACTCGAACAATTTTTTTTGTTGGCATATTTGAATAGACGTCAGTTGTTGTATGTTGAAATCGACGACTAAAATGAACTTAGGTGTCAATTTCTGAAATAACTGACGACTATGGAAAACTTAAAAGCACCCACGTGAAACAGACTCTTCCCCATTCTCTGTTTCATCGCGATTTCACTAGGTCTGGTGATTCTGGTGACTCTGTCCACCGCCGTTGTCCTTGTTGGTCCTCCACCGCTGCCATCCCTATTGGTCCTCCACCACCATCCTTGCTGCTAGCTTCTCCTCCAGCTGTCATCCCTGCTGCTAGCTGGTCCTCCAATCACCGGCCGTCCCTACTGCTAGCTGCTCCTCTGCCACTGTCCCTACTGCTAGCTGCTCCTCCAGCCACCGTCGTCACTGTTAGCTGCTCCTCCATCCACCGTCATCACTGTTAGCTGCTCCTCCATCCACCGTCACTTAGCCGCTGTTGCTGCTCCTCCAACCGGAGCTGCTACCGCCTCTGCCTTCTTCTCTCTGACAAGGTTGGTCCTTCTCTACTTTTTTGCATTGATTATATTGTTGTGATAAAAATGCATGTAATGTATTTGATTAGAGTTGGAATTATGTATAAATTCTAATATGTTTTTGTCCTAAATCTAATTATATTATGATGATTGTATGAAAATGCATATATGTAACTATGTATTTTATTGGAATTGAAAATTATTTGTAAACCATAATATGTTGTGACGAATTGTAATGAGATTGTGATGAATTGTAAACCCTAAAATTATATTGTGATGAATTGTAATGAGATTGTGATGAATTGTAATTATATTGTCAAGAATGGGATAGGTGGTACACAGTTATTATATATAAGACCTTAAACCCTAATCTTTTAATCGTAGACCCTAATATTTTAACCCTAGACCCTAACATATACTTATTTTCTCTTTGATCATAGAATGGATAGATCATTATAGGATTTAATGTTTAGTATTTACTGATAAGCATGATTAAATCATGTTACGCAAAACTTAAGATATGAATGATGAAACTAGGATTGTAGGTATAAGAATGACAACATACATGCATTTGTTGGCCTAGAAACCCATCCAAGATTTACTCATTAGGAGTAAATCTTGGATAGTCCCCGGTTTGGGACTATTCTTGAACACTTAATCTCACTTAGGATGTAAACGTATAATGTGTATTGGGTTTTCAAGAAAATTTCGGTAGCATTTCCCCGTTTGTTCTGTAAGTACATATGTACTTGGAGAACAGTGGGGAAATGCTGTCAAAATTTTCTTGAAAACCCAATACACATTATACACTTACTAGTGAGATTAGGTGTTCAAGAATGGGATAGGTGGTACACATTTATTATATATAAGACCTTAAACCCTAAACTTTTAACCATAAACCCTAATCTTTTAACCCTATACCCTAATCTTTTAATCCTAAACCCTAATATATACTTGTTTTCTCTTTGATCATAGAATGGATAGATCATGGATGTCCATTCCAAATCACTGCATCCCAGAGTTTATTTCTGGTCTTGATCAATTTATTAGATTTTCCGAGGAATATAGGAAACAACCTAGAGATAGGTTGTACTGTCCATGTAGGCGTTGCGGCAACAACTTGAAAGTCAGCACTGGTGACGAAATCAAAAGTCATGTCATGTGCAATGGGATTGTACAAGGCTATACAGAATGGCACTGGCATGGAGAGATTTCAAACCTAAAATCAATGGATGTCGATAGCAGTGCTTCTGTGGAAGAAGAAATTGCCTCCGATGATGTAGATGTGAATAAACCAGTTCTAGTAGACATCGTTGATGCGATGTTGGATAGTTGTGGGGTAGAGCACACCAATCCACCTCCCATGTTTAGAAACATTGTGCATGATGTTGAGATACCATTATATATAGGTTGTACTAAGTTTACGAAGCTTAGCGTTGTGTTGAGATTATATAAGCTGAAAGCTAACAATAGATGGAGCGACAAAAGCTTCACGTCATTGTTGTCTTTGTTGAAAGAAATTCTTCCTGAAGGAAACGAGCTGCCAATGTCAACATACCAGTTAAACAAATTGTTGTGCCCAATGGGAATGGAGGCCAAGAAGATACATGCATGCCCAAATGATTGTGTATTATTTCAAAAGGACTATGTGGATTTGAAAGATTTTCCAAAATGTGGTGCGTCAAGCTATAAATTGACAACTTCGGGGGAGTCCAAAATTGGTTCTCTTGCCAAGGTGATGTGGTATCTACCTATAATATCATGGTTTCAACGCTTGTTTGCCAATTTGATAGATGTGAAGAATTTGAGGTGGCATGCAGATGTTAAGAAAAATAATGATGGGATCCTATGACATGCGTCTGATTCCCCACAGTGGAAGAAGATTGATTTATTGTACCCTAAATTTGGTGAAGAAGTCAGGAATCTAAGACTTGGGCTTTGTACAGATGGGATGAATATGTACAGGACATTGAGCAGCCAACATAACACTTGGCCAGTTATGCTTGTTATATACAATCTTCCTCCCTAGTTGTGTATGAAAAATAAGTACGTTATGCTGTCGTTGTTGATATCGAGCCCTAAAAACTTGGAAATTGTAACATCCCTGACCTAGGTTATGAACTAACCCTAGATTTTTTGCTTAAAATATGATTAGAGGCTTGTGATTACCCCCTTGATATGTCATTAAGCTTTAGAAGAATCTATAATTTCATTTCTGTCCTTTTAAAACAATCTTATTGTAACATCCCTGACCTGGGTTATGAACTAACCCTAGGTGTTTTGCTTAATTATGTAATTAGATACTTGTGATTATCTTTTGGTATGTAATTAAATCTCCTAAGGAACATACATTTCCATTTCTGTCCCTTTTGAACAATGTTGTAATATTGTTTTGTAATATAGGGACCTATGTGCAAATTACCCAATTAAAAGGGGTTAACTTACAAATTGCACATGTTAAGATGTTCCTTTGGTGTTGATACGTCATAATAATGAATATGATAAAGTATGATGGATTCTCCAAGCTTGGGCACCAAGATGCAGCTTGTGGAGCAATCCTTGTACTTAAAACTCTAGTTTTGGTGTAAAGTGCAATTTACCCAAAATATGGGGTGCAACTTGTAAAATACACCTTCTAGAGTATCTTTTATGACTCTTGGCATCATTAAGAGTAATAATAATGAAGAGGTCACTTCAATTGAATAATTAAATAAGAATGATAACCCTTATAAATTAAATGATCAAGTTATAAGTCTAATAACCCTTCTATATGTGCAACTTAGTAAGAAGTTGGCTTTCTTCACCTTTAGACCTTGGGTTTAAGATGAGTTTTGCTTAAGTATGGAAGGGAGAAACGTGGTTTATAATAAGGGAAGGACCTAGAGGAGAAATGGAGAAACAAGTTGTCCTTATGTTGAAATTTCACCTAAAGTATATATACACCTTTTCTCACTTAGCAAGTATCGTTTCCTTCACTTCCTTTCTTATCCCCTTGCTTAGACCAACTTAGGACAGAGCTCTGGAGAAGAGGAGAACGGCCAAGCAGTTCTAGGTAAGCTTTGATCATCATCTTGCTCGAATTCATGGAGGAATTCATGGTGCAAGGTTGGTTTTATGGTCTTCCTTACTTGTTTCTTCTTTCTAGCCATCTTTTCCCAACCTTTCCTTGGAGAAACACCCTTGGAAGACCTGTGGAGCTCAAGACACCATTAAAGACTTGAAGCTTGGAAACGTGGAGCTCAAGGAACGACCTTAAGGTGGGTTTTATAACTCTAAACCTTTTGCTTTCTTATGCATATCTTTGTACTTGCAAAAGTAGCTTGTTCTTCTTTCCCCCATCCTTCCTTGCTTTCTTGCATCTAAAACCATGGGGAACAGACCTGGATCTGAAGGTAGAAGAAGGGGGGCGTGAATACCTATGTAACTTTAGCAAACGGTCTTGCACCCTTGGCCAAACGGTTTGTAAAACCGTTTGGGGGTTTTGCAAAACCGTTTGAGGGACAAACGGTTTCACACGGTCAGTTGGAGAAAACGGTCTCCAAGACAGTTTGAGGGCGTTGACCAAGCATGGACCGTTTGGGATTTCTGTTCATAATTATGTAGGCTAATGACCCACCAAATTTGAGGGGTTAACTCTAATGGAATCGTAGGTTAAAGGCCAATCAATTAGGCAAATCAAATTGAATTAAGTGCTGATTTTCCAATCTGTTTAACTTGAACTTCTTGGGAAAACGGTCTCAAACCGTTTGAGTGCGTTGACCAAGAGTGGACCGTTTGGTATTACTGTTCCTAATGATTTGGTATAATAACACACCAAATTTTATAGGTTAACTCCCAAGGAATCATGAGTTAAAGGCTAAACAATTGGATTAAGTGCTGATTTTCCAATTTGATTAATTGAACTTTTTGGGAAAACGGTCTCAAGACCGTTTGAGGGTATTGACCAAGCATTGACCGTTTGGTATTCCTGTTCATAATCATGTTAGTTAATAACCCTCCAAATTTTAGGGATTAAATCCCAAGGAATCGAGAGTTGAAGGCTAAACAATTGGATAAACCTAATTGGATTAAGTGCTGATTTTCCAATTTGATTAATTGAACTTTTTGGGCAAACGGTCTCAAGACTGTTTGAGGGCGTTGACCAAGCATTGACCGTTTGGTATTCCTGTTCATAATCATGTTAGTTAATAACCCTCCAAATTTGAGGGATTAACTCCAAAGGAATCGTGAGTTGAAGGCTAATCAATTATGTAAACCCTAATTGGATTAAGTGCAGCCTTTCAACTTGATTGATATGACTTTTTGGGTTTTCTTGCCCAAACGGTCTCAAGACCATTTGGGGATCACCGAAACGGTCTCAAGACCGTTTGGAGGTCACCAAGACCGTTTGGAGGTCTAGGGTTGGATATGGTTAAGTGTTTGAAGGACAAAAGATATGGTGTTAACCCTAATCGACTAAGTGTTGGATTTGCATTGAATTGAGTTGATTGTTTGGGGTTGCTTGGCCCAAACGGTCTCAAGACCATTTGGGGATCACCCAAACGGTCTCAAGACCGTTTGGAGGTCACTCAAGACCGTTTGGAGGTCCGGGGTCAAGTATAGTTGACCAATTGAAGGTCCAAAGGTACACAATTACAAGGCAATCAATTGCTGATTTGACGATCAACTCAATAGCTCAAACCCTAATGATTTTTCACTAGAATCCAAGGGTTGGGTGAGACAAACGGTCTCAAGACCATTTGGAACTCATCCAAACGGTCTCAAGACCGTTTGGAGGTCACCCAAGACCGTTTGGAGGTCTAGGGGTGAGTATGGTTAAGCAATTGATGATCCAATGATACTAAGTTGGAATGTAATCAATTGTTGTTTTGGTGATTCATCCAATGATCCAAACCTTAATTGTTTGACTTGGATTTTGATGATATGATGGGAAAACGGTCTCAAGTCCGTTTGGAGGTCATCCAAACGACCTCAAGACCGTTTGGGGTCAGGTCATGTCCCAATGTAATGATGGTTCAATAGGTTCAAATCAATTAGTCCCACATTGAAATATGTTGAAGGGTTATTGATTCCAATCCCTAATTCAATTGAGTTAAACCCTAATTGATGGTCAATTGAGGGTCAAGTGAGGGACAAATCAGTTGAAGGTTGACCTATTAAACTCAATTAAGGTATGAGTATAGGTCCAATTGATGATTGGTTCCATGAATTTAATGATTGAAGGAATCAACATTGGAAACCCTAATTCAATTGGATACCTTATGAAGTGGAGGTCCAATGTGATTAAATCCTTGAGAATTAAGTTGATGAATGTTCTATTGATCCAATAATGATTAGTAATGATAATCAATGAAGGTGTGAAGGTTGAAACCCTAATAATACCTAAGTGATTAAGAACCGATTAAAGGGAGAATTCTTAATTGTTTATAGGATTAATAGCTTGATACACTATGTTAACCATAGTAGCATGTACTTTATTGAAGGGTTGATGTGACCTAATCAAGTTAAAAGAATGAAAGATTAGAATACATATATTTATATATATATATATAAATATGAATCATGGAATGATCTTATGTAGCACGACCGTGCAAGGGAGCACGGCCGTGGTAGCCTTAGCTTGCATGACCGTGCAAGGGAGCACGGCCGTGGTAGTCTTACTTTGCACGACCGTGCAAGGTGGCACGGTCGTGGTGTCCTATTATGAAATTGAGAAGTTTTGGTATTGTGCTGACATTGTTATATATGCATGTCCTTATTTGTATAAGTCATACAAGTTGATATTATGAGGTAATCATAGCCAGGTATGAGTTATGATGTCATATTCCTTGAAAACAATTATAAGCTTTTAGAGTAATGATATGTGAAAAGTATATACATTGCTTCAATCAAGGTCATGCTAATAGATGACTTGATGCTGATATGGCACTTGATAGCAAGTGTTATGATGATATAAGGGTGTGAGCATCCATGTTCTTGAATCATAGTGATAAGATGATTAAGAATTGATATCCAGTTGATAACTGATATGAGTTATACTTGTACATTTAGTATTCTTCTGTTATAGCCATGTTTAGTACTTGAATGTTTGGAAACGTGTATGATGCTAAAAGAATACTGATATGTACCTAATAATCAAGTATAATCATACCATGTAGAGCCCTGATCATAGATCCATCATTGTCAGAATTTAAATAATAGTGAAACAGGTTTTACAAAGGGAAATCCTGGATCACATACTTTAGAGTATGTGGGAGTATATGGAATAACTGATAAAAGTTAAGCTTGACATGTTTCATATAGAGGTGATCAGATCCAGGTAAGATTTATAATGCTAATTGCATTAAGAACACTTGTTACCTATAATTCAAGAGTATAACTAAATGTCATGTTATCTGGTAAGTGATAACATATGAGCTTGATAGGTTGAATGAGCCACGAGTAATATGATTTGTTGATCTTCAAAGGTCATATTATTTAGATAACTAGATAAAATGAGATGTTACTTGGTAACAAATGCTATGATTAGTCCAGGGGTTTGAACTCCCACATTCCGAATTTCATATTAATAAGATGGTTAGGGATTGATATCCCAATATTAAAAATATGAGGTATGACCTAAACCAAAGTGTTTCTATGTGAAATTCTATTATGGAATAATCCTATGAAAAGCTTAACTACAGACTAATGGGTTATGAATGTAAATAACCCTTGCATTACATAAGTAATGTTAAGTCTGATATCATATGTACAAGTTATGCAGATATGTTGTGGAGTTGGAATCCTAACACTTTGGGAGAAGGAGTATGGCTACAAGACATCCTTTCCCAAATAATAATGCCAGACAATGGATATATGATCCAAGTCTGAAGGGAGTTAGTGATGTGATAAGTGACTTGTGATTTTATCAATTTATAGTTGCATTGCTTTTTGTAGAAAGAATAGTTTAATCTGTTAAACATTGTTTTAACTACTCTCAAATATACATAACTTCTTTGTGTACATTTATTCTCTTATGCTGCAATAATTATGCTTCTGGTGAAGAGTTATATCTCTCACTGGGATGATTTTTATAATTGTCTCACCCCGTAGATTTCAATCTTTAGGTGGACGTGGGCGAGGAGGCAGAAATCCTTCAATAGGTGAAGGGCAGCATCAGCAGTACCAAGGACAGCAGTGAAGCTTCAGGTGGAGGCATTGGCTGCTATGTCATGTGTAGATAGTGTTAGAGTCCTATATGTCGTCTCTGTACTCTCAGGTCCTCAGAGTAATAGTTAGTGCTTTCGATTTTTTGGTCCAGTCCTTAGAGACTTTTGTATCTTGCCTTACAGAGTTTTACTGATGGATCAGTTGTAAACAATTTATCATGTTGCTTTATGAGAAAGCTTTACCTTTAAAGGATCTCTTCGTAAAAAGTTTAAAATTTTTAGTGATTTCTGGTAATCCGATGCTTAGTGAACGCTTCCGCATTAGTTAATCTTGTTTTCTCGAAATAGACGTTTCAATTAGTGGTATCAGAGCTCTAGGTTCGCTGAGTCTACAGAGACATAGGACTAAGATTGTAGAGTCTATTCTAAGTGTTTTCTAGATTATCTGATAGTATCTGCTGCTCACATAGGAGGAGAAGAACTTGAAGATGTTTGGACCACGTGAAGAGCATGCCGATGAGGGCAGTTCTGCTGCACCAGGAGGAGGTGCAGGAGACCAGAATAGGGAAGGGCCTGTACCTGAACAGCCCCAGTTTGACCCAGCTGAGATAGAAAATCCAGCTACTTATGCTTTATTTGATAAGTTTCTGGCAGCCATAACACACATAGCAGATAGGGTGCCACCATCTGCATCTAGGGCACCAGCCCATCAGGAAGGTTATGGAACCGGCAAGACTTTCGAGAGACTTCGCCGGGTGGGAGCCATAGACTATGCTGGTACATCTGATCCAGCAGATGCTGATCTATGGTTGACAGAGCTGGAAAAAGCTTTCAGGATCCTTGATATTCCTGAAGCTGAAAAGGTTAAGCATGCGGTATACCTCCTAAAAGGAAGTGCTGGTAATTGGTGGATGATAGAGTAAGATAAGAGACCAGGTGAAGAAATAGGATGGGAGGTTTTCCGATGAGAACTCTTCAATAGATACTTCCCTAAGACGTATCTAGATGAGAAGATCTCTCAATTTGATAAGATCACACAAGGACTGATGAACGTTAGCGAATATGAAGCTAAGTTCATGGAGTTACTACAGTTTTGTCCACAGATGGCAGTTAGTGATGAAGAAAGAATTCAGCGTTTTGAGAAAGGATTGAATGTTGAACTAGCCACTCCTATGTCTGCCTTGGAGAACAGAGAAAAGTTTGCCACCTTTGTGGAGTCAGTAAGAAGGATAGAGAGGTCGGAAACCGTGAAACAACAGACAAGTAGTAAGAAGATGTACACCCAGCCTCAAGAACAAAGGCCTAAAAGTTTTAAGAAGCCAAGATTTTCTACACCAACGGAAATATCAGAATTCCCTACCCAGACACAATGGGTGTCAAGTGGAAATAGGGACCATAGTAGTATTCCAAGAAGACCCTCCGACATAGCCTCAGCATCGGTAACTGGATCGTATAGACACCTTGCACCCAGGATCTGTTACTTATGTAGACAACCGGGACATCTGGCAAGGGATTGTCCAGATAGGAATGCAATAATGACTCGACCTCAAGGACAGAGTTTGCAAGGCCCACAAGGGAGGCAATATAATAATAGAGGACGTGGACAAACATCCCATACAGGTCAGATGAAATAAGTATTGTTTTATTATTACATATTAGGATTCTATGTGTTAAAGATATGGAAGTTAGCTGCTTTTGAATTTCTTGACTAAGTCCTAGAAGGACACAAGAAAGATAAGAATTCATATCTTACTCAATATTCTTTAAAACAATTTATAATCTCCCTTAACTGTGTATTAAAAGGATGAGATATAGATGTGATACCTGAAGAATAACCTAGAGTGATAAATTCTGCGTGTATAATGATATGAAAAGCAAAGGATAGGATGATAAGTAAAATACATACTACCTAATCTCAATACTTATATACCCTGGCCAGGTATATGGTTATTGTAGATAAGGCAAGTATGAAACTCTTAGATTGTTATCTTTTGATTACTCTGATCAGGTAATTATTTTGAAACAATCTAAGGAGTATAAGAAAAATTAAATGAGAGGATCTTAGTGAATACTTAGTGAACATACTTTGTGAACATACTTAGTGAATATACTTAGTGAATTTCCTCAGTGAATACTTAGTGATCATACTCAGTGAATTTCCTCAGTGAATACTTAGTGAACATACTTTGTAAACATACTTAGTGAATATACTTAGTGAACTTCCTCAGTGAATACTTAGTGATCATACTCAGTGAATATACTCAGTGAATACTCAGTGAACATACTCAGTGAATATACTCAGTGAATACTCAGTGAACATACTTAGTGAATATACTCAGTGAATACTCAGTGAACATACTTAGTGAATATACTCAGTGAATACTCAGTGAACATACTTAGTGAATATACTCAGTGAACTTACTCAGTGAATACATAGTGAGCAAACTTAGTGAATGTACTTAGTGAATATACTCAGTGAACTTACTCAGTGAATACTTAGTGAGCAAACTTAGTGAACATACTTAGTGAATATACTCAGTAAACTTACTCAGTGAATACTTAGTGAGAAACTTAGTGAACATACTTAGTGAATATACTCAGTAAACTTACTCAGTGAATACTTAGTGAGCAAACTTAGTGAATATACTTAGTGAATATACTTAACGAACTCTTTCAGTAAAAGCCTTTGAAACAATACCCTTAGTAAATTTACTTAGTGAAATCCTCCAAGACAAATTGCTTAGTGAACCTTCTCAGTGAATGTTTCCAAATTAGTTGATTAGCAAGATATGATACTTAAATAATATCTGCTTCCTTTTATCTGAGATTTCTAGGACGAAATCCTTGTTAGGGGGATATAATTTGTAACATCCCTGACCTAGGTTATGAACTAACCCTAGATGTTTTGCTTAAAATATGATTAGAGGCTTGTGATTACCCCCTTGATATGTCATTAAGCTTTAGAAGAATCTATAATTTCATTTCTGTCCTTTTAAAACAATCTTGTTGTAACATCCCTGACCTGGGTTATGAACTAACCCTAGGTGTTTTGCTTAATTATGTAATTAGATACTTGTGATTATCTTTTGGTATGTAATTAAATCTCCTAAATAACATACATTTCCATTTTTGTCCCTTTTGAACAATGTTGTAATATTGTTTTGTAATACATGGACCTATGTGCAAATTACCCAATTAAAAGGGGTTAACTTACAAATTGCACATGTTAAGATGTTCCTTTGGTGTTGATACATCATAAGAATGAATATGATAAAGTATGATGGATTCTCCAAGCTTGGGCACCAAGATGCAGCTTGTGGAGCAATCCTTGTACTTAAAACTCTAGTTTTGGTGTAAAGTGCAATTTACCCAAAATATGGGGTGCAACTTGTAAAATACACCTTCTAGAGTATCTTTTATGACTCTTGGCATCATTAAGAGTAAGAGTGATGAAGAGGTCACTTCAATTGAATAATTAAATAAGAATGATAACCCTTATAAATTAAATGATCAAGTTATAAGTCTAATAACCCTTCTATATGTGCAACTTAGTAAGAAGTTGGCTTTCTTCACCTTTAGACCTTGGGTTTAAGATGAGTTTTGCTTAAGTATGGAAGGGAGAAATGTGGTTTATAATAAGGGAAGGACCTAGAGGAGAAATGGAGAAACAAGTTGTCCTTATGTTGAAATTTCACCTAAAGTATATATACACCTTTTCTCACTTAGCAAGTATCGTTTCCTTCACTTCCTTTCTTATCCCCTTGCTTAGACAGACTTAGGACAGAGCTCGGGAGAAGAGGAGAACGGCCAAGCAGTTCTAGGTAAGCTTTGATCACCATCTTGCTCGAATTCATGGAGGAATTCATGGTGCAAGGTTGGTTTTATGGTCTTCCTTACTTGTTTCTTCTTTCTAGCCATCTTTTCCCAACCTTTCCTTGGAGAAACACCCTTGGCCGACCTGTGGAGCTCAAGACACCATTAAATACTTGAAGCTTGGAAGCGTGGAGCTCAAGGAACGACCTTAAGGTGGGTTTTATAACTCTAAACCTTTTGCTTTCTTATGCATATCTTTGTACTTGCAAAAGTAGCTTGTTCTTCTTTCCCCCATCCTTCCTTGCTTTCTTGCATCTAAAACCATGGGGAACAGACCTGGATCTGAAGGTAGAAGAAGGGGGGGCGTGAATACCTATGTAACTTTAGCAAACGGTCTTGCACCCTTGGCCAAACGGTTTGTAAAACCGTTTGGGGGTTTTGCAAAACCGTTTGAGGGACAAACGGTTTCACACGGTCAGTTGGAGAAAACGGTCTCCAAGACCGTTTGAGGGCGTTGACCAAGCATGTACCGTTTGGGATTTCTGTTCATAATTATGTAGGCTAATGACCCACCAAATTTTAGGGGTTTACTCCAAAGGAATCGTAGGTTAAAGGCCAATCAATTAGGCCAATCAAATTGAATTAAGTGCTGATTTTCCAATCTGTTTAACTTGAACTTCTTGGGAAAACGGTCTCAAACCGTTTGAGTGCGTTGACCAAGCGTGGACCGTTTGGGATTACTGTTCCTAATGATGTTCTCTAATAACACACCAAATTTTATAGGTTAAATCCCAAGGAATCATGAGTTAAAGGCTAAACAATTGGATAAACCTAATTGGATTAAGTGCTGATTTTCCAATTTGATTAATTGAACTTTTTGGGAAAACGGTCTCAAGACCATTTGAGGGCGTTGACCAAGCGTTGACAATTTGGGATTCCTATTCATAATCATGTTAGTTAATAACCCTCCAAATTTGAGGGATTAACTCCCAAGTAATCGAGAGTTGAAGGCTAAACAATTGGATAAACCTAATTGGATTAAGTGCTGATTTTCCAATTTGATTAATTGAACTTTTTGGACAAACGGTTTCAAGACCGTTTTAGGGCGTTGACCAAGCATTGACCGTTTGGGATTCCTGTTCATAATCATGTTAGTTAATAACCCTCCAAATTTGAGGGATTAAATCCAAAGGAATCGTGAGTTGAAGGCCAATCAATTATGTAAACCCTAATTGGATTAAGTGCTGCCTTTCAACTTGATTGATATGACTTTTTGGGTTTTCTTGCCCAAACGGTCTCAAGACCGTTTGGGGATCACCCAAACGGTCTCAAGACCGTTTGGAGGTCACCCAAGACCGTTTGGAGGTCTAGGTTTGGATATGGTTAAGTGTTTGAAGGACAAAAGATATGGTGTTAACCCTAATCGAGTAAGTGTTGGATTTGCATTGAATTGAGTTGATTGTTTGGGGTTGATTGGCCCAAACGGTCTCAAGACCGTTTGGGGATCACCAAAACGGTCTCAAGACCGTTTGGAGGTCACTCAAGACCGTTTGTAGGTCTGGGGTCAAGTATAGTTGACCAATTGAAGGTCCAAAGGTACACAATTACAAGGCAATCAATTGCTGATTTGACGATCAACTCAATAGCTCAAACCCTAATGATTTTTCACTAGAATCCAAGGGTTGGGTGAGCCAAACGGTCTCAAGACCGTTTGTAACTCATCCAAATGGTCTCAAGACCGTTTGGAGGTCACCCAATACTGTTTGGAGGTCTAGGGGTGAGTATGGTTAAGCAATTGATGATCCAATGATACTAAGTTGGAATGTAATCAATTGTTGTTTTGGTGATCAATCCAATGATCCAAACCTTAATTGGTTGACTTGGATTTTGATGATATGATGGGAAAACGGTCTCAAGTCCGTTTGTAGGTCATCCAAACGACCTCAAGACCGTTTGGGGTCATGTCATGTCCCAATGTAATGATGGTTCAATAGGTTCAAATCAATTAGTCCCACATTGAAATATGTTGAAGGGTTATTGATTCCAATCCCTAATTCAATTGAGTTAAACCCTAATTGATGGTCAATTGAGGGTCAAGTGAGGGACAAATCAGTTTAAGGTTGACCTATTAAACTCAATTAAGGTATGAGTATAGGTCCAATTGATGATTGGTTCCATGAATTCAAAGATTGAAGGAATCAACATTGGAAACCCTAATTCAATTGGATACCTTATGAAGTGGAGGTCCAATGTGATTGAATCCTTGAGAATTAAGATGATGAATGTTCTATTGATCCAATAATGATTATTAATGATAATCAATGAAGGTGTGAAGGTTGAAACCCTAATAATACCTAAGTGATTAAGAACCAATTAAAGGGAGAATTCTTAATTGTTTATAGGATTAATAGCTTGATACACTATGTTAACCATAGTAGCATGTACTTGATTGAAGGGTTGATGTGACCTAATCAAGTTAAAAGAATGAAAGATTAGAATACATATATTTATATATATATATATATATATATATATATATATATATATATGAATCATGGAATGATCTTATGTAGCACGACCGTGCAAGGGAGCACGGCCGTGGTAGTCTTACTTTGCACGACCGTGCAAGGTGGCACGGCCGTGGTGTCCTATTATGAAATTGAGAAGTTTTGGTATTGTGATGACATTGTTATATATGCATGTCCTTATTTGTATAAGTCATACAAGTTGATATTAAGAGGTAATCATATCCAGGTATGAGTTATGATGTCATATTCCCTGAAAACAATTATAAGCTTTTAGAGTAATGATATGTGAAAAGTATATACATTGCTTCAATCAAGGTCATGCTAATAGATGACTTGATGCTGATATGGCACTTGATAGCAAGTGTTATGATGATATAAGGGTGTGAGCACCCATGTTCTTGAATCATAGTGATAAGATGATTAAGAATTGATATCCAGTTGATAACTGATATGAGTTATACTTGTACATTTAGTATTCTTCTGTTATAGCCATGTTTAGTACTTGAATGTTTGGAAACGTGTATGATGCTAAAAGAATACTGATATGTACCTAATAATAAAGTATAATCATACCATGTAGAGCCCTGATCATAGATCCATCATTGTCAGAATTTAAATAATAGTGAAACAGGTTTTACAAAGGGAACTCCTGGATCACATAATTTAGAGTATGTGGGAGTATTTGGAATAACTGATAAAATTTAAGCTTGACATGTTTCATATAGAGGTGATCAGATCTAGGTAAGATTTATAATGCTAATTGCATTAAGAACACTTGTTACCTATAATTCAAGAGTATAACTAAATGTCATGTTATCTGGTAAGTGATAACATATGAGCTTGATAGGTTGAATGAGCCACGAGTAATATGATTTGTTGATCTTCAAAGGTCATATTATTTAGATAACTAGATAAAATGAGATGTTACTTGGTAACAAATGCTATGATTAGTCCAGGGGTTTGAACTCCCACATTCCGGATTTCATATTAATAAGATGGTTAGGGATTGATATCCCAATATTAAAAATATGAGGTATGACCTAAACCAAAGTGTTTCTATGTGAAATTCTATTACGGAATAATCCTATGAAAAGCTTAACTACAGACTAATGGGTTATGAATGTAAATAACCCTTGTATTACATAAGTAATGTTAAGTCTGATATCATATGTACAAGTTATGCAGATATGTTGTGGAGTTGGAATCCTAACACTTTGGGAGAAGGAGTATGGCTACAGGCCATCCTTTCCCAAATAATAATGCCAGGCAATGGATATATGATCCAAGTCTGAAGGGAGTTAGTGATGTGATAAGTGACATGTGATTTTATCAATTTATAGTTGCATTGCTTTTTGTAGAAAGAATAGTTTAATCTGTTAAACATTGTTTTAACTACTCTCAAATATACATAACTTCTTTGTGTACATTTATTCTCTTATGCTGCAATAATTATGCTTCTGGCGAAGAGTTATATCTCTCGCTGGGACGATTTTTATAATTGTCTCACCCCGTAGATTTCAACCTTTAGGTGGATGTGGGCGAGGAGGCAGAAATCCTTCAATAGGTGAAGGGAAGCATCAGTAGTACCAAGGACAGCAGTGAAGCTTCAGGTGGAGGCATTGGCTGCTATGTCATGTGTAGATAGTGTTAGAGTCCTATATGTCGTCTCTGTACTCTCAGGTCCTTAGAGTAATAGTTAGTGCTTTCGAGTTTTTGGTCCAGTCCTTAGAGACTTTTGTATCTTGCCTTACAGAGTTTTACTGATGGATCAGTTGTAAACAACTTATCATGTTGCTTTATGAGAAAGCTTTACCTTTAAAGGATCTCTTCGTAAAAAGTTTAAAATTTTTAGTGATTTCTGGTAATCTGATGCTTAGTGAACGCTTCCGCATTAGTTAATCTTGTTTTCTCGAAATAGACATTTCAGAAATGATATTGACATTTATCTTGAACCTCTGATTGATGACTTAAAGAAACTCTGGGGTGAAGGTGTGATGACCTATGATGCTTCACGAAGAGAGACATTTCGTTTGCACGCTATGTTGTTTTGCACTGTTAATGACTTTCCATCATATGGGAATTTGTCTGGATATAGTGTCAAAGGATATAAAGTGTGTCCTATATGTGAAGAGAACACTGATTCAATACGACTAAAACATGGCGGCAAGACTGTATATCTTGGTCATCAAAGGTTTCTTCCAAAATTCCATCCGTATCGTAGGTTGCGCAAAACATTCAATGGACAGAACGAGGAACAGAGTACACCTAAACCTATACTAGGGGAGGTTGTTTATGAAAGAGTAAAAGACTTTGCCAATGAGTTTGATAAGAGATCACAATGTACCATGGCCACATGGAGTGACAAATATTTATTGAAGAAGAATTCAATATTTTGGGATCTTCCTTATTGGAGTTCTTTGCCAGTCAGGCATTATATCAATGTCATGCACGTTGAGAAAAATGTATGTGATAGCGTCATTGGTACTCTGTTGAATATACTAGGTAAGACTAAAGATGGGATAAAATCTATAATGGACCTACGTGAAATGGGAATAAGGACAAAACTAACAGAAGTAGTTAGTAGCGATCGGAGAATATACTTACCTCCCGCTTGTTACACGTTGTCTAGAAAGGAGAAGAAAGCTTTTTGTGAATGCTTGGTAAATGTTAAGGTGCCACAGGGTTACTCATCCAACATCTCTAGATTGGTATCAATGAAAGATTTGAAGTTGATAGGTCTTAAATCTCATGTTTGTCACACTCTAATGCAAGAAATATTACCCGTGGCCATTTGATCTATATTGTCGAAGCATGTAAGGTTTGCAATCACTAGACTTTGTTTCTTTTTCAAAAGTCTATGTAGCAAAGTTATTGACCCAAATACTCCTGATAAATTGCAAAGAGAAGTGGTTGTTACCCTATGTCAGCTTGACATGTATTTTTCTCCTTTTTTCTTTGATATCATGGCACATCTTGTTGTCTACTTGACTAGGAAAGTGAAAATGTTGGGACCAGTTTTCTTGCATTGGATGTATCCCTTTGAACGACACATGAGCGTTTTTAAAGGTGATGTTTGAAACCGTTATCGTCCTGAAGGGAGTATTATTGAGGGTTATGTGGCGAGAGAGGTTATGGATTTTTACAATGACTTTCTGAGTGGTAATGACACTCTTGTTAATGATAAGAATATTGAGGAGTATTCCGGCAAAGGAATTTTGGGATCACAGATGAAAGTAATCAGTCATGAGCAGTTGGAACAAGGTCACTTGTATATTTTACACGACATCGATGAAGTGAGTGTTTATATCGAGGAACATACCAATTTCATCAAGAGACAATATCCTCGAGCCAATTCAATATGGCTTGCTAGAGAGCATAATAAGACATTTATTATGTGGTTTGAAAATAAAGTCTTACATCAACTATCTCAAACACCAAATAATCTTACTAAAACTATCAAATGCCTCTCCTTTAAACCAAAATTGAATGTTATGTCTTATGAAGGGTTTGACATAAATGGATTCTCATATTATACAAGGTGTCAAGATGATAAGAGTGTCATCCAAAATAGTGGGGTCACCCTTCAAGTGTCTTCATTGTTTTTTGCAAGTGCAAAGGATAAGAGTCCACGTGAAGCTAAAATGTCATATTACGGTGTCATTGAAGACATATGGGAGTTTGACTACGTAGATTTCAGAATTTCGCTCTTCAAATGTAACTGGGTTGATAACACCAAAGGAGTTATAGTGGATGAATTGGGTTTCACGATAGTGAACTTTGAAAAGATTGGTGAGAAGGGTGAACCATTCATATTGACATCACAGGAGAAATAAGTATTTTATATCGATGATCCTGCAAATGATAAATGGTCAGTTGTTCTTCATGGTAAAACACAATTCATTGAAGATCCTATAGATGAAGAAGAGTACTATGATAAGTATGATGACTCCATTCCATTCTCAATTGGGTTGCCAACACCACCAAATATTGAAGCTAATGATGACTTGTATGTGCACGGATATCACAATGAAGGAATGTTAATTGATAAAAGATCGTAATATTAGAGGCATGCATGTTTATATTTTTTATATGTTTTATTATCTTCTAGTTATGTTAAATGCTAAATGTTTGATTTCAGATGGCTGAGCATGATGACCATGATGATGATTACCGTGAGGGTGAGGATATCAATGTGCCACCTCACAATGTAAGTTTCAAAAATATATCCTATATTTCTATCTATATGTCCATTTATAGTTATATCTTGTAAGTGTGTTTATTTTGTCAAATTTTAGGTTGATGATGTACCCCCTGAAGAACTTGGGGCACTTGATGAGCAGCAAAAAAAATTTGAAAAAGTGAGGGGCATCACTATGATGAACAAGTTACTACAACAAAAGGGCAATGGCCCAAACTGGCTGTGGATTTTGATCATGTAGGAAATCCAGTTGGAGTGAACCGCAACTCATTTTTTCATATCTTGGGGTTCTTACTCGTAGCCATTGTAGTCCTAATGTAGACTCTTGGCATAAAATTCCTAAGGAGAAGAAAGATTTAGTATGGAAGGAATTATGCGTGAGTTTTTATTATTTGCAATTCTATTTTGTAGATTACTAATTTTTAGGATACTAGTTAATAACAATTCTATTTTGCAGAGTATATTTGAACTAGATGAAAAGCTACATCGTAAATGTGTGATGCAATGTTGTGGGAGGGTCCTAAGGAGCTATAGGACAAATCTCACCTGAGATTACATACGAGATGCTGAGAAGAGGAAGAAGTCAGCCACTAAGCAATGAAACTACCTAGACCCCGATGACTGGGAGGAGTTTGTTATCAAAAGAAAAATTGATGAATTCAAGGTATTAAGCACCACTCCCAATTTAATTAATATACGTTCTTATGTATTTACCTATTCAAGATTAACCTTTAGTGTTACTAACCAAATCAATGTGCTTACTAATAAGGCTATCAGCGATGCTCAAAGAGCAAGGCGTGCACTGAATGTGCATGACCACACGATGGGTCCAAAAGGCTATGCAGGCGTTCGCCAAAGACTATAGGCTGAGTCTACTGCTCATTCTGCTGCTACTCAGGAGATTGCGAAGTCCTCTACTATTGCTCCCACACCTCTGCCTCACCATGATATGTGGATAGCTGGGAGGCAAAACAAGAAAGGAGATATAACCAAGCTCACAACTGTTGAGGCGGCTACAAAAATGGTAAAATTCAACTCTTAGAGCAATCAATATTTATTATTGTTATGTTTACTTACCAATTTCTATTGATTGCAATTAGCGGGAGCTTCATGAGTAGAGGAAGGAAGGCAAGTTCATCCCTGAGGGCACAAAGGATGAATTGACAATTGCTCTTAGTAACCCAAAGCATCCTGGATGTGTTAGGGGTGCATGTGCTGGTGTGGACATAAAAGCATTCTTTGGGCCATCACAGTGCAAAATTATCCCAAAAGTGGGATTTTCACAAGCTGAGGTAACCTATTATTTTTTTAGAATGTTATTGTGAAAGGAAATTCAATAATAAGAAGCGTTTCTTTTATCCATGTATAGGTAGATGAGTTAATTATTAGGAGAGTCGAGGAAGCACTTGATAAGAGACTCCATGAAGCAATTAGCAAGTGGTAGGCATATCACACTGCCACTCAGATAGTACTTGTGGCATGCCACTCTTCTCCTACTATAGAGGTTGGGAGTAATCCTATGGACCCACCACCTAGCTCATCTGTTTTAAGTATTTTTATGACATAGTAGCTAGTCTTTTGAAGATGATATGTTTATGTATATATGTATATAACATTCTTTACGTAAATTTGTAGGGGTTGAAGCCATGTCGTCTAAAAAGCAAAGAATTTATCGTTACAGAGGCTGAGGCTTACCCACCCCTTCCAGGAGACACGTTTCATGGGACTCCAGTACCAGATGGTGTGGTTCATGTGAGCCTGATACTTGTACTCCCCAATTGGAGGGATCATCCATTGCCATATGCCCACACAGATTCTGAAATTCTTGGTGAAGCAGAAGGCAGAGTGATATTGTGGCCAATACAGATGTTGTCTATACTGATATTGTATGGTAAATTTACATTATGTTAATTTATTAGTGTGTATATATGAGTCAATTGATCTGAAATTATATATACAGGTCAAAAGGAAGAAACCCGCTACATCTCGGCCTCCACCTCCACCTCCTGAAGTACCTAGTTGGCTTCCAAGGGACCTATACACCTCGTTCGGTCCTAATTGTAAGGGTATGGAAGTATGGATAGGCGATCATAACCCAAATTTTCCTATAAAAGTTTCTATTCCAGTGGATGCTGTAGGTGAATCATATGATAACAATCTATTTATATAAGATATTTTGGAGTTGTTTCGTTATGATTGGTTGAATACATCTATGATAGAGTTATGGATATGGTGAGATCTTGTTTATACATCCATATACCTTGTTTTATATACAATGATCTAGTTTCTTATATATTAATGCATACGTAATACATGTTTAGTAGCCACTTACACACGATCTGTAAAGATTTTTTATTTTCCCATGTGGGATTTCTAGTTCCATCTTTGATTAATCTCGTAGATAAAGATCCTTCATCAGTTACCTCATACTGCTCTGTTACTTTTAATTATTTTGGTACAAAAAAGAAGTCGGTGATAATAGCTCCATTCAATGTTGAGTAAGTTTACTTTTCTTATAATTTGGACTTAAGAAAATTACATTTTTATTGTGTATTTTGAGTTATTAATTTTTAACTTTCTTACCTCTAGTGGTAGGCATTGGGAGTTACTGGTTATTGTCCCCAAGACGTTCACTGTTTATTATCTAGATCCTGTGGGGAAGGAATTGGACACATTATATGGACACCCAATGAAAAGGGCATTATTCACGTGAGAAATATTTCATATTTTTATATCTGTTAACATCTGTTATTATATTACTATTTAATATGAAATTTAATGTGTTACATTAACATGTAGGGCTTTAAGAGAGTTCAAAAAAGCTGGAGGAAACATCTCCAAGAAAAAGAAACAGTTACTAATTTGGGAGAATGTGAAAGTAATTTCCCGACTCCAATGTATATATTATTTATGTAAACTGTGTTGTTTGTATTTTTGAAAATTTCGTATGTTTCAATTTATAGTGTACTAAACAAGACAACGACTGGGCATGTGCATACTATGTGATGCGATATATGGATCTAATTATCAAACATGCTGCAATGGAAATTGATACCATACAACATGTATTATATATAGTCTCATTATATAATATGAAATATATCAATCTTAATATATATATTAATTATATATATACACATCATTCTCTTTGCATGTGTTTAAAACCAATGACTTCACTACATGTGAACAATTATTAGATGTACATACTCCCTATACGATGGAAGAATTAGATGATGTAAGAAAACAATGGGCAAAAGCCTTACAAGTAGTGGGGATTTTAGATTATGATTGGAATACTGATGATGATAATGATGATGATGATAATAATAAAGAACGACATTTCTAAACTTTGTTCTCATAATTATTTTTGTATTTGATGACATGTGAAACTTTTATATATACATGTCTGAATGAATTTTTTTGAGTTGTCATATGTGTGAATGCGAAGATGAATACATGAATGTTTCTACATGTGTCTGAATGTGAAAAGAGATGAAATGAATGGAGCTGCAGGTTGCTAAATGTGTGTGAAAATGGAGGAAATTTGAAATGGAACTACTGGTTTCTACATGTGTGTGATGAAAAATAATATGAATTAAATGTGCTTATACATGTGTGTGAATCACATGATCATAAATTATTGTCTATCCTTGTTAATTTAGCAGGTTTGTGGCCTGTTGTTGGCTGAAATCAAAGGGTGTTGTAAACCTACAGTTCCAAACTGAACTACAAGTTCTGCATCCTGCTGACCAGCCAGACAACAGGCCTGCAAACTGATAAGAAAAAATAATCAGAACATAGGTGTCAGTTATTAGTATAAAACCGACAACAAAACCTTACTACGTCAGTTATTAGTATAACATCGACGTCTTTATCCCTTTCCGGGGGCTGGTTTTTTTTATTCGAGATGGGGTATGGCGTCAGTTATTCGTATAAAGCCGATGTCTTTAGCAAAGATATAGTGTCAGTTATCGATGTAAACCGATGCCTATGGTGCCCTTACTGATGTGTTTTATTGGTGGCGGGAAGGGATATGGTGTCAGATATGAAACTGACGCTGAAAGTGTATACTTTTATCGGCGCCCACTTGGGTGTCATTTGGAAACCGACGCCAAAAGGCTTATATAACTGACACTAAAGGACATTTCTGTACTAGTGTGTAGGTTATGTGTATCCCTAATATAATGATAACCATATTGTTAAATGATGAATATGAGTCTTAATGAATGAAGATAACCTCATGCGAAAATGAGCATAAGAATGACGGTGACAATGATGACTTAGGGCAATGAAGAAACGCATACCTTGTATATGTGATAATGGTTTGGTGAATATACATAATCTCAATTTATGTTCATGCTTAATGACTAGTGAGAGGTGAATGCTTAACCTGTAGGTTATTGATGGATGCAAACTATAACATGAAAATGAGATAGGTTATGTAGGCTATGTGATGATTACGATGCTAAGGCATTTAAACGGAGTATGGGCTTTATGGCTAAGTAAGATTCCTAGTAGCGATGTGTTTGGGTTAGAGGAAGTCCCATAGAGATGGAGCATGTCCCCAACCCCGAGGATTAGTAGAAGTCCCACATATATGGGAGTGAGACCTCAATCCTATAGGATTAAGGGAAGTCCTACACATATAAGAACGAGACCCCAATCACCTATCTTGAGATGATGTGTGGGCTAGGAGAAGTCCCATAATAATGGGAGAGAGACTCCAACCTTAAGGATTGGCAGAAACCCACATAGATAGGAGTGAGACCCTGATCTTAAGGATTCGTGGAAATCCCACAGAGATTGGAGCGAGACCCGATTGCATGTTGTGTGTGGTGGTTACATGGTTTCACATAGGAAGGGAGCAAATAGATGTCATATGAGCTTAATGCAAATAAAATGTATATAAGGAATATGCTTAGAAAGATGAGATAATGATTTAAGATAAACATGATATGGTGTGTATGTGATTGTGAATTGGACATCTCTTTATCAATCTTGTTCAAAATATATTCCTTCATGCTTATGTAATTGTTCAATAATACAAAAAATAATAATAAGCATAACATGACTATACCCATCTTGTGGGTGGGAAGTACCCACTCACTAAGGGAACAACAACTCAAAAAAATGTTATCAATCTTTTGCATGTGTCAAAGTTTCACAATGGATGTGTGGTGTTTGGTGAGGGGTTGTTGTGGAGGCTATGGTGGAATTGTGTTAGTTAGTTAGACCCCATTCACATTTCGTCCTTGTAAAATTGGGAGATGTTGTATCTTCCTTATCATATATCTTGGTATGGCTCTCACGCCTAATGATCATGTTGTAATCATAAGAGAAAGATGTCATGTGATATAATGTGTTTAGAGAAGCATGTACTTGTTGATGTTATATAGGAAAGATGCCTTATCATGATACCTTATATATGAGAACTATGCTCTTATGTGCAATGAACCTTCTCATCCTAATCAATGCTTATGAGTTGATGCCATCCTTATATTTCGTTGTATATAACATGTTTGTTTTGAATTGAGCCCATCTAAGACGTGGCATGTTTTGTGTGTATGCTTTCGTAGAGTTTGCTGATCTTGCTAGGGTTTTATCGAGCAATGTCTTGGAATTTGTTAGCGAATTTTATGTTAGTTACCTCTTTATCCTCGTTTTTGGGTTTAAATATCTTAACCGCCTCATAGAAATTTTCCAAAAGGTCCATTTTTTGTAAAAGATATTTTTGATTAGATTTAACTAAATATAGGTATCTATATATCAGTTTTGAAAATATTTAGCTTTTTGTGTTATAGAGATAGACCAGAACCCGAACCAAAACCCAAATTTCTTATGCGGGGTGGGCATAAGTAAATAAATCCAAACATATTTGTTCCAAGTCATATTGGTTTACACACATTTATGAACCGGACCCGTGATCATCATCCAATATACATAAAATGTCTTTCATATTACATATGGTCATGTTGCTTATTGAGCTTACCCCATATGCCATTGTTCCAACTATACATCATGAAAATCAATAATATGCACGTTAGCCTTTCGACTACTCTTGAACTTATTACCAATCATCTACACCTATCATGTGTCAACAAACATCCTATTATAATTACCATATAAGCAATACTTTTATAAAAAAATATCTGCTTATGTCTTTAATCACCGCAAACAACCATTCATATTTTAACGAGTAGTTTGTTTGATAAGTAGATCATAAAATGCGTAAAGCAAAAATTGTTGCTCGAAGATTTTAAGTTCCAAGAATGTTTTGAAGCTCATGCATCGTATGGGTTTAACACATTAGAAAATTTGTATTTAGTTGTGTCTAACAAAATATATAAATATATAAACATGTGATTTATGTACATATTTATGTAACGAATATGGGAATCTGGTTTTTTAAATCTGGCTATACCTTGGCCCTGTATCATCTCATGTAAACATCCGGGTCAATTATCTTGTCCCGGCCCCGCCCATGTAAAAACATAGTGCCATCTAGGTCAAATTATGCAGGTTGGCATGGGCAAGACTGAGCCAGTGAGCCGGGTCATATACTCATCCAATTCAGAAGTGCTTACCTGTTTTACGTATGAATGGTTGTACTCATTAAAAGCTGAATAAATTTTCGCATCTTGCGTGCGCTATTTGCCGTGCAGGTTGTGTCTCCCGCCTAGCTGAAATACTGAAACGGGAAGGTGGGGCATGCACACTAGCCAGCGCCATCCTATTGGCTGAAGGCTTAAAGCCACGGATCGTCTTATACGTTAATCCGGTCCGCTCAAAACATATCAGAAGATCGCCAACCGTCCGTTTGAACTTCACCCTAACGGATCACCGGATGCCTATAATACGCATCATGGCGCGGAAGGCAATTTCCATCGTCGCATTCGCAGATCAGATCTTCTGCAGACCAACCCTCAGCCAGCCATCAGCTAACCTCCACACCACTTTCCATTACATTAGATATGGAGAGCGGAAAGGCTACCAAGGGCGCTGCTGGCCGCAAGGGCGGCGCGAGGAAGAAGGCAGTGTCCAAGACCGTCAAGGCCGGTCTCCAGTTCCCCGTCGGAAGGATTGCCCGTTACTTGAAGAAGGGCCGCTACGCCCAGCGCGTCGGCTCCGGCGCACCCATCTACGCCGCCGCCGTCCTTGAGTACCTTACTGCCGAAGTCCTTGAGCTCGCCGGGAACGCTGCCCGTGACAACAAGAAGAACAGAATCAACCCCCGCCACCTCCTCCTGGCCGTGAGGAACGATGAGGAGCTCGGCAAGCTGCTTTCTGGTGTTACCATCCCCTACGGCGGTGTCCTCCCCAACATCCACCAGGTGCTCCTCCCTAAGAAGTCCAAGACGGACTCCGAGGAAAAGGCCCCCAAATCTCCAAAGAAGGCTGCCAAGTCTCCCAAGAAGGCATAAGCTCTCGTCGGTTTCTAAACTTGTACTTCCATGCCCGGAATTTAGTATAGAGGTACTAGCATCTCACTAGTGCCCAGATCACGGAGATGTAACTCCTATCTCGAAGTCAATTCAAATGAATGGATTAGTTGGATGACACATTTGACTTGTCAAGTGGTCTTATGCAATTTTAGGGGCCGTAGTTGTATACGTAGGCCATCGTACAAACCAAATAATTGTGATCTAGTAATAAGGCATATAATTTTTTCCAGGGTAGACAAAAGGAGGCATTCTAAATCTCGCAGAACAGGTAGATTCTGAACCACCTAAATCTGTAGCTTGCAGTGAGGACTGCTGCGTTCCCATTCAAAATTTTGGGATTTTGATTTTTTTATTCCAAACTAGGACTTAGGTTTTTACTTTGTAAGGACATGAACAATCTTAAATGATATGAAATAATTTATAGAAAGTTACATAAAGTAAACAAAAAGTAGGTCCTAAGACCACCATTATGGCATCTTCTAGGATTGGGTGGGTGGGTTGGGGAAGGGGAGTGTTAAAGCGTTGATAATACATGATGCTCTGCCTCCACTTGGTGGAATTCGCAAAAACACTCATAACTTAGTATAGAAACTACGAACAATATACCTCTACATTCCTTCCCTTTGCTTTGTTAACTATTCTTTGAGTAACGAATGCCTTAAGGCTAGTAAAACTAGACTTGAATCGAAATGAATTGTTTAAGAAGATTAGGGTGTAAGTTTTTTTTTTCATTCTGACTTGTATTAGACTCGAACATGAAGAACTTGAAAGTATAGGGTTGCGCTTGATTTTGGACTTTAGAATCTAACTAACCTCATTGACCAGACATTAACAGTTATATATTTTAATTAAATAAAAAAGATATTAAAATTGAACCTACCCGCGACCTATTAAATTGCTAACTCATAATGTTTATGTTTACAATTCTACATAGTTTTGTTTGCTTTGTATTAGTTTTTGATTTTTTTATATTATCTTAGACATTTTATATATTTTATTATGCTATTCTTTATAGATTTGTGTATAAATTCTTGTATAAACTAAATTAGTTCTTAGTGCAGTTTTAGTCACGTTTTGGGTATTTTTACATTGAAATCCATTGACGATACTAATATTTATTCATTATACTTTATTATTTCCAAGAACTAGATAAATTATAGCTTTACTTTTGCAACCTGCTATTAAATTTTTTTAGATTTAAGGGTTAGACTAGATAGCCAAAAAATATATTTTATGTCCCAATTAGGGTCAATTGTTATAACCTGAAATTCATCTTTTACAAATTTAGGGTCTAGTCAAAAGGTGTTGACCCACAATAATTTTAGTCAACCCGAATCTGATTGCCACTCCTACTAGTATTGCTTTCGAGTTAAGTTGTTTTTAACCAATGTTACCACCAAATGAAGTGTTAAGCTGGCTCCTACTTATCTAAACCTCCTCATTTACTTCTCAATTCAGCTTAAATGAGTTGGATACCTAACTAGAGCTGCCAAGCTCTACTTAATTGACTATTGACTTGGTCTACAAGAAGTATTAAGTTGCATTTATTGCATTTTGACCACAATTTTGCCACTTTGCACTTCTCCAGTGCATAATGCAAACATTTCTTATATGCATGAGACTTTTTTTTACCATAGGTCTTCCCACAAAAGTTAGTTGCACCGCACAAGCTATCAACAAAATAACACCTTCTACTTACCCTTACTCATCTCTTTTAAATGCACTTGAAGGTAATGCCAAAGTTAATCCTTAGAACCCCTCCAGTGGGCATATTCCATCACGTTATATGCAGGGGCAGATATGCTTAGGCTAAAGCTTCTCATCTTTTAAAAACTATATTATTACTATTATACTATATACCCATATTATTTTTTAACACATTTTATTACTCATTACATATTGTGATTGCCCATTTTATTAATTTGTCACTCCTATTGTCTTTGCATTTGTATATAGCCTAATTTGGACCGATTTTTTAACTTAAAGACCAATTTTGACGTGGATACAATTACTTCATCTAGATATTCTCATATAGAATTAATTTGATACCAAATCAATGAAATCAATTGGGTTTTGAGTCAGTCATGTGCTTATTTTGACGTTACCTGTGGAAATTACACCTTGTTGCAGTTTGAATGGTTCTATGTTATTTACCATTATTGCTAGTATAAGAACTTTATTGTGCTTTTCTACCCCTCCCCCCAGTTTTCGATATGACAAAGGGGCAAAAGACCTAGATATATTGATATGATTCTCAATTACTTCTTTGAGAATGTTTGTCTATGCATGATTTCTGTTTGGAGTATTTCACTTGTGTTAAGACACATATCGTTCTATCTACTATGTTGTCTTTGTGAGGACTAACGAACATGGTAAGTAAGCATTAATTGAGTAGGATCTTGTTAATTGAATTCTTAGTAAGCCCCCCTCCCCCCCACCCCCAATATTCAAAGATGAAAAACTCGAATTCTTGTATTTCAATATATTTAAGAAAGGTTTGTTATCTTTAAAAATGAGAGAATGTTGACTCTGTAGTTTATACTAACCACATTCTGATAATGATTTTTTCATTCTATTTTTTGTGTCAAGTGTTTCTGCTGAGACCATTTCAGACAATGGTACATTTTTGACATGTAGCGTCACTTTGTTTAATGTCAATTTTAACATTAAATCGACACTATAAGCCTATGTCGTCGGTTGGTAAAACACAAATATCACTGTTGGTCAAATATTACCGATTAAGAAAAGATATGGATTTCTGGTGTACAATTGACATCACAAACATCCATCAAAATTCTAGTTTTAGGAGAAAAGTTTAATATGGGTGTTTAGCGTCAGTTATATAGGAAAAGACGATGCATCCCTTCCCAAAAAATAATTTTTGACTCCAGAAATCCTCTATCATCAATTTTTCTTTATAACAACAGACGTCGTAGCTCACATCCACCATGATTTTTTTTTTTTATCTTCAAAAAATTAGTGGTGTCAGTTCCTTAAAGAATCAACGACACGAGATTTGCAACACATGCCTTGTGAAAAATATTTCTCCCAAAATTTGATTGTGTCAACGATTTTTGTAAAAAAAAATCAATGACCATGTCTTAGTGAGCTTGATGTTTTTAATAGAGATAAGTACATGTATTGTCGAATTTACTGGGATAGGTATATACGTCGTAAGTTTGCAAACTGATGGTAAGGGTATGTAGGTGGATGGAAAGGACTCTGACTAGTAATGACAAATTTTGTCTGAACCAATGAATACGGTCTAGTCTGACTCGGGAAACATTGGGCTTAGTTTTGAATTTTATCTTTCCAGATTGAATCCGATTTTGAATATTGATATCTAAATTGAAACCAGGTCGGTTTTGAGTGGTGATTTGTTCAACTCAGATTGAATCTGGGCTGACAAATTTGAAAAATACAAAGTCAAATTATATACATGTTACTATATTTCATGTCTAATTAACAAAAGTATATGATCATGTTTGATTCCGGGTTACAAATAATGAAACTGGGTCCGGCTTCAGATGTATCAACTTAAAAAAAAAGTTTTGGATCGATACTATTTTGAAGTAACTTTTATTAATCCGATTGTCTACCTGGAACTGACCTGAGGTCGGTTTTTTGGCATTCATAAATATAATTCTGACTATTTGTTTTTAGTAAAAAATGAAACGATTAGTTATGATATGGTCGTCATTTATGATAAGTTTGTAAAGAAGAGTAAACGTGGTGTCTTTTTACGAAACGAGCAAATAATACGCGCTAAGCACGTATTATACGAATAAAATAATCTATTATATATAGTATTGTAAATTTTAAAAAAATCTAGAAAAACTACAATAGATAGCTTGGAAATACGTGTTACACAATTGAATTAACATGGCTACTATATATGTAAAAAATATTTATCTAGAAAATAATAAAATAATTAGAATCAACTAATTAGTGACAACCATTATCAAACAAATGAAATGTAAAGAAAAAAAAACTGTTTCAAATAAACATGGTAGTTGTTGGAAATTATGGAGCATAATTTTTTTGCAAGGTGTTCCAATCAAACATGACTGGAAAAAGCTAGCAAATAAGATGGTATAAAAAACACATGCTCATTTTTATAGTGTAGTTAGATATATATAGTCACAATAATTACATACAACCATCGAAAAAAGAACAACTCAATTGACTGTCAATTGATTTTTTTTCCAATATATAGTGTCACAATCAAAATTACACGCACTTTCCTTATTAGGCATGTGACTATTGACGATTAATATATAATTAGTAATTCTAATAATTTTAATATAAACCACTAAAAGAGAACAAGTCAATGAATCATCAACTAACTCCCTTCACTTGTACCGTGCCATTATCAAAATTGTGTGTTTGTTGGTGGATACTATAAAATTATACTAGAAATAATTTACATACAACCAACTAAAAGATAAAATATTAATACACATACTAAAAATGCTCATTTTGTGAAATAATTAGACATAGATCCATAGTAATTTATATATACAACTCAATTAACTAACAATTGACACTCTTCAACCTATAGTTTCTCCACTAAATTTACATGTGCTCCCCTTCCCGAATTTGTTTTGTAATACACACACCGACATAACATATGTAGTTTAAAATAATATAGTAGAAATAATAAAGCCGACACGACAAGATGATTTTTCCTCTTCAAATCTATCTATTGCAGCTATCTAGAAAATCAAACATTGCAGAAAGACAAAGGTAACCGTTCAAACTACACTTATCTTTTCTAGAATTATTATTATTATTTTGAAACTTATCTGCATACATATACTCCAGTAGTTATGCCTTTGACGTGTGACACTTTATGATAGACTTTTCACAAGAAAACAATTGTTGATGGGTAGAGCGACGGGTAAAAAAGTTAGCAGCTCCAAAATAATTAAATGAAACAGTTGTAGACAGTGAGCGTCCGGTAACCAAGCAGCTGAAAAAAAGCAGTTGTGCATTCACTCTTTTCAGAGTTAAATTTCTTGACGCTCACCTGCCGTGACACGCATTTTGACGCGCTGGGAAAACCATTCCACGGCCTGTCAGCCTACCTGCCAGTCCTCTGCCCCCTTGTGCCTGCCACCTGTAAATGTGTCAGAACTTTTATTTTTTTTTGTTTGTTTTGTTTGTAACTTTTACACCAAAAAGATTTTTTTTTAATGAAATAAAATACATTACAATCCTTATTAAAAGTACATTCCAACAAGACCAATATTGACATATTTTTAAATAAAAAAGAAGAGAAAAATATTGAGGGAATAAAAGGAGAGAGGAGGGAAGTAAAAAATAAAATAAATTTTTGCTCGAATGAGCCCACTATAGACCTCAATACACAATTTTTTATTGAACGTACTTATTATTTGCTTCAATGCACTAACTTTTACTTTAATGCACCCACTATTTCCTGAATGCGCACACTATTACATCAAAACGCCCACTTTTGTTTGAATGTGTCCACAATTGCTTGAATGTGCCCAATATTGCTTCAATTGCATCCAATTTTACATGAATGCGCCCACTATTATTCTGAATGCGCCTACTTTTACTTGATTGTGCCTACTACAGCCTCAATGCGCCCAATTTTGCGTGAATGCACCACTATTGTGCTAAATGCGTCTACTTTTGCTTGAATGCACCTACTACAGCCTAAATGCGCTCAGTTTTCCGTGAATGCACCTATTATTGTGCTGAATGTGCCTACTACAGCTTCAACGCGCCCAATTTTTGTTTGAATGCGCCCATTATTGTTGTTGAATGCGTCTGATTTTACTTGAATGTGCCCATTGCATCTCTCAATGCGCCCATTATTGCTTAAATGCGTCCATTGCTTCAATGCCCCACTATTGCTTGAATGTGCCCACTTTTTCTTGAATACACTCACTATTATCCAGAATGCACCCACTATTGCTTGAATGCACTCACTTTTATTTGAATGCGACCACTATTGTCCACAATTCACCCACTATCACCTGAATGCGCCCACTTTTGCTTGAATGCACCCATTATTGTCTAAAATGCGCCCACTATTGTCTAAAATGCACCTACTTTTGTTTGAATGCACCTACTACAGCTTCAATGTGCCCAATTTTACGTGAATGCACCCACTATTGCTTGAATGCGCTCACTTTTGTTTGAATGCGACCACTATTATCCACAATTCACCCACTATCACCTGAATGCACCCGCTTTTTCTTGAATGCGCCCATTATTGTCCAGAATGCGCCCACTATTGCCTAAAATGCATCTACTATAGCTTCAATGCACCCAATTTTACGTGAATGCACCCATTATTATACTGAATGCGTCTACTTTTGCTTGAATACACCCATTACATCTCTCAATGTGCCCATTATTGCTTGAATGCGCCCACTGCTTCAATGCTCCACTATTGCTTAAATGTGCCCATTTTTACTTGAATGTGCCTACTATTATCCAGAATGCATCCACGATTACTTGAATACATCCACTTTTGCTTAAATGCACCAACTATTATTCAGAATGCACCCACTATTACTTGAATGCTCTAGCTTTTGTTTGAATGCGTCCACTTTTACTTGAATGCACCCACTTTTACTGGAATGTACCCCTTTACATCCCTCATGCGTACATGTTTGCTTGAATACACCTACTACAACCCTCAATGCGTCCAATTTTAGTTGAATGTGTCCACCGCGCCCACTACTTCCCTCCTCACTTCTTTCCTTTCCTCTCTTTACTTCCTTCCTTTTTTTTAATTCTCATGTGTCTTTTTTTATTTGTTTTCTCACTTCTCTTACTTATCTTCTCATACCGATGTATATTATTTTCTCAAAATATGATAATATTGGTTTTGTTGAAATGTAATTTTTATAACAAATCCAACCGTTTTTATTTCATCAAAAAATTCATTACGGATCAAAAGTTATACACAAAATAAATTTTACTTTCAATTTACTCTTAATATACATGTGTAATATTTTCTCAAAAATATGTTAATATTGGTCTTGTTAGAATATATTTTTTTTATAACAAATCTAACAGTTTTTATTTCGTCAAAAAATTCATTATAGATCAAATTTATATACAAAACAAAATTTTCTTTATATTTCTCTCCACAGACCTATCAAATCAGCCCACTAGTCACCCTTACCTACCCCATGCCACTTCAACCCCAAAACCATCCACTCCCTATCAAAACAATCCCACCTTGGGTCCTATCCTGGAAAACCAGCCACAGAAGTGTGTTTTCACACGCGTCACGCCCCAAGCGCGTCCTGAACTCATTACCATTTTTTATAAGGGTATAGATTCACCCGGTAACTTACATACCCATTCACGCCCCAGTCGCGTCCTGGACTCATTACGCTACCCACAATAACTTACATACCCATTCACGTACCCAGTTCTTGGGAGCCTACAAAAGGATGGCCCAACCGTTTTCTCTCATACACATTAACTGCATACCAATTAACTCCATGCAGAAGTTGAAGGACCATCCGTTTTCTCTCATACACATTAACTGCACACCAATTAACTCCATGCAGAAGTTGAAGGATCCCAAAATTCTCTCTTCACTTCTCTCACCAACCCTAATTTTTAAAAATTCATTTTTTCTCTTACAACTACACTCTCCAAATCCATTTCACCCCATTAACGGTCCCGCACTAGTACAGTAAGTACGTTTATGGTTGAAAGTATTGTATTTTTTGTACATATTTTTGTCAAATGTTGCATTTTGAATGTATACAAAATGTGGCGGTTAGTATTATATTCTTGTACAATGTGGTTGTTAGTATTGTACTTCTTGTGTGAATTTTTGACAAGCGCTACATTGTAATGTATGTAAAATGTATTCTTGTAATATTACATGCTCATATTGTACGTCTCATATTGTACGTCTAAATGTATTATCAAATGATATTAATATTGTACTCTCACACTGTTCGTCTTGTACTGTACCAATACAAATATGTGATGTGATGGTGGTAACAAGATTTGAAGGCTACACGTAATATTCTGTCGCTAGTACTATGCGTCTTGTACTATACGTCTTTTACCGTACATATTTTGCTGTTAATCGTTTACTGTACGTAACAATTGAGTTAGAATGATAATCATTATGCATGAATGCAATATGTAACGTTGGGTAAAATACTGTATATATGATTAAAATTTAAAAATTATATTGTTGTGTATATATAAGATATTAGACACAACATATAAAATAAGTTTCAACAAAATATCAATAAATATTTGTACAATACGTGCATTTACAGTACATGATTACAGTATGTGAGTTGAAAGTAATTACAAACGAATATAAATCTAATTCTAAACATTTTTCGTAATCTGTGGTGGAATTAAGATATTACAGGTGTAATTATTCAGAAAATGAATACAATACTACACTTTGCATGACTATTCAATGGACAATAATGACTGCAGGTGGAATAACTCTCAGATGTATTAAATCTCATTTTTCCTTGCATGAACAATAATGGCTGCAGGCCGAATAATTCTTAGATGTATTAAATCTCATTTTCCCCTATGTTTCGGGTATGCCAGCGGGTGGACACGGCTAGATTTTTCCAAAAAATAACCGCACACTGCAAGCTACTTGCACCGCCCGCGACCCGACCAAAACCGGAAGGTGGAGAAGGTACACTGCCCGACACATTCCTATTGGCTGAATGCCTAAACGCACAGATCATGATACAAACTAATCCGATCTGTTTAAAACACAGAAGAAGATCAAAGCTATCATTTTAAACTTTATTTCAAGAGATCACCTGATGCCTATAAATGCAGCATGGGGGCGGACTTGAATAGCATTCAGGGGCGGAACTAGAGGGGGGCTGCCCAGGCTGAAGCCCCCCTCCAAAAAAAATATTTTCGCGTATTACTATGATACTATGTATAGATTTGTATTTTGTAAAAATAATTTATTATACCATACAAAATGTGACTTTTAATCTTATGATTTAAATAAATCCTATCATCTTTCTTTATATGAACTACTTAGTGATTAAAGTTAATATATTTGTGGATTATGTGTATTATCTCCTTACAAATTATAACATTTACAGTCCTAATTTTAATGCCATCAATATGGATTCAAGAAATTATATCTTTGGTTTCTCTCATACTAAAATTTACTTAATAATATTATATTAATTGTGTAAAATTTATACAAAGTGGGGATCTATAAAGACCAGGGGCCATATACCCTTAATATATCAAAATTATTTATATAAAATGAAGTTTACCAAAATATATCATGCATCATGTTGACGTATTAATTGGAATCGAATGCAATATAATTGACTCATTAATTGGTAAATATTATTAGCTTTGTAAGTTCACCAATTATAATTATACACCATTGGAAAAAATGATAACCATACATATACATCTAATCACCTTCTATTTATATATTTTCTTTTCAAACTTTTATTGGTCAATTACTCTCAAACTAAGAAAAGATCCATATTACTATATAGAAATAGATCCAAATAATATTTGTTGTTACATGGTATTTCACAAACTTTTAGTTACATAATATTTAGATATTATAAGTTTAAACCAAATAAGAATTATTATAAATTGACAGAAACTTGAGACGATAATGACAATATTTCAATCTATAAAAGAAAAGAAAACAATTGAAGTGGCATAAGGTAAAAAAAGAGTAGGAAAAAATATGTAAAATGTGGGGTACTAAGGAGAAGAAAAGGTAAGAAAAACCATATTGTAGATATAATTTTAATCAAATGGAGAGAGAAAAGTGAGAATGAAATGTAAAATGAAAGTGAATAAAATTATATAATTATTTCTTTCACATTCTCTCTGCTTTAACTTTTAAATAAAAACAATAAATATATGTATGGATCTTTTTTCTTCATTGTATTCACTTTTCTTTTTCCAATTTTCTTCTCCTTCATATGTTATTTATACAACCACATTAAATATTTTTCTTCTTTCTTTCTGAAGTCTCCTTCATACTGATCATTATGTCAAGATCTTAAAATCAATTGACAGTATGTAGTATCTTATACTTATATCATAGTATAATATTTGACTGCCACAATGTTTTGTATCTTCCAGTGTGACACCATCTTCTAGATGGTGTCATATTATTTTTTATATTTGTTCTCCACTTAAAAGATGAGTTTGTTCTCATTTTTAATATAACTAGTACTTTTCTTATGCATTAACAATTTTATGCACATTGCACTGATCAAATGACTGTAAATTATGATTATATTGTTGATCATCTAGTTATTTAATCTGAAAGACATGGTCAAATAATGAGTTATTTATGACCTTAAACATTTAACAAATTTATTATTTTGATATATGAATAATATCATGTCACTCATGTTAAAAAATTTATTTTTTATAAATAGCTTATTTGTGTATGTTGGAGACAATGTGACATTACATTAGGTATATTTTTCTTCAAAATGTTTTATATAAGTATTATTTTTCCCACGTGTAGTCAATATTTGTAATATACTCTAGCCCCACGATGACAGTCCCTCGTGACCTTATAAGTCAATCTCCACTTCAACAGTAGCACATATGGACAGCGGAAAGGCTACCAACGGTGCTGCTGGCCGCGCGCGGCGCGAGGAAGAAGGCAGTGTCCAAGACCGTCAAGGCCGGGCTCCTGTTCCCCGTTGGAAGGATTGCCCGTTACTTGAAGAAGGACCGCTACGCCCAGCGCGTCGGCTCCGGCGCACCCATCTATGCCGCCGCCGTCCTTGAATACCGTACCGCCGAAGTCCTTGATCTCGCCGGGAACGCTGCCCGCGACAACAAGTAAGAACAGAATCAACCCCCGCCACCTCCTTCTGGCCGTGAGGAACGACGACGAGATCGGCAAGCTGCTCTCTGGTGTCACCATCCCCTACGGTGGTGTCCTCCCCAACATCCACCAGGTGCTCCTCCCTAAGAAGTCCAAGACCGACTCTGAGGAGAAGACGCCCAAATCTCCCAAGAAGGCCGCCAAGTCCCCTAAGAAGGCATAATGTCCGATCCCTGCAGGTTCACCAGTTGTAACGTCTTATGTACTAGCATCTCACTAGTAACCCGGTCACGTAACTCCTAATCTGAAGTCAATTGGTATGGATAGACCGATTCAGATCTGCTGTTGCTGTAGTTGCATTTAATCATAACTTTATGTTTATTCCAAAACCCAACTCCTAAAAAAGATAATGGGGTCTTTTAACCACGATTACATGGAACAGCGTGTAGTGTAACAACGTTTCCGGAACAACAAAGTTGAACCGTGCATAGACGGCTAATTGTTCGACACATTTCTTCAAAACGTGGATGTAAACAAAATGCTATATGTTAAGTCAAGGGCAATTTCATACTTCTGGTTTGTTGCATAAAGACATGAGAAATCTTATATTATATGAAATAATATTGCTGGGTGCCGCCATTACAGCCTTGACGGTTGACGATCATGGTGGGGTTTTATTTTTTGAGTTTTTCCCATTTAATCCCTCACCTTTCCCAAAATTCCAAAAAACGTCCTATCCTTTACCTAATCACACTAACCCCCTCTTTCTTTCCCATTATGCCGTCTAACCCCCTCACCATCACTTTCCGTCACGACAAGTCTATTCACTCCAATTCTTATATATATATATATATATATATATATATATATATATATATATATATATATATGAGGTGATCTTTGTTGCCCACGCGGGTAACCAAAAGAAGCTACCCGTCACAGTGACATGGTGACAGAATGGTAAATAATTCAAAATGAAAAAAGAGTGAAAGTTGGCGAGAAAATAAGCGGAAAGACAGAAGGCAAAAAAAACCCCCAAATCGACAGTTCCGTTCCTCGCTGCTCTGTGCGATTACTCAATTTTCGCTGAAACCACCGTCGTCCGATCAACCCCCACCCCCAACCCCCCAGTCTCCAGTTGCTCTGACGTCGACGGAATTTCGGTCTCCGTCCGCTTCACTTCTCCATCTATGTTCTCCACTCTTTTACTGCCACTCGATTTTACAGCGCAACTGCTCCGCTCTTCAGACATGGTGTGGACGAAGAAGTCATCGCGAAAGAGCACAACAATGCCACCCTAGAGAAAGAATCTTAAGACCGTAACTGAAGACAAAGACGACTTCGTATTGAAGCACTACGAAGTCGACGAGCCGATGGTAAAACAACCAGATGAAGCGACAAAAGAACTGGATGTGGAAGGAGAGAAAGAAGGGGCTACAACTCTTCTGAGGAATGTGAGAGGGAAGAAAGAAAGGGCTGCAATTCCTCCAAAGAGACCATCTTCAACAAAGAAAGGGAATGTCAGTAAAGAAGGTACTGGGACTAAAGAACCTCTGCGTGATGAAGCGGAGAATGAAGAATGACGAGGTAATTTATGTTTACATATACATTACAACGAAACATAAATAAAGGATTTCGAATACAAAGTAACAATGTATGATAAAAGAGCAACTGGTATGACAAGTAGAGTAACTCGACAATGCCTAGAGTAACTATAGGAACATTGGAGTAACTATATGATAGGCTAGAGTAACTATCTTAAAGCTGGAGTAACTATTTCATAAGAAAAAGTAACTCGTACACTAGATATAACAATTAAACTGAAAAATATATTTTGTTCAACTAAAGAGTACAATTTTTGAGTAAATGTGTTTGTATGCAAGAGAAGATAGGATAGCGTCTGATGACAATACAAAAGAATATCTGCAAAGGAATGGGGAAGAAAATGCTACTGCTGATGAAGAAGAATTGTAAAGAAGTAAAAGGAAACAAAAGGGGAAAGAAAAGGCTGAAGCAAGCAAGGAGAAAAAAAAAGCTACTACTGACGAAGGAGAAGTGCAAAAAGGTAAAAGGAAGCAGAAGGGGAAAGGAAAGGCTACTGATGAGGAAGGAGAAGAGGAAAGAAGGAAGAGGAAAGAGAAGGGGAAAGGAAAGGCTGATGCAAGTAAGGATAAAGAAAAAGCTACTGATCAGGAAGGAGAAGAGGAAAGAAGGAAGAGGAAGGAGAAGGGAAAAGCAAAGGCTGATGAAGGTAAGCTTGCATGAATTTATAATTGTGTTGATTTGCTATTACTTTCATAGGACACTTAATAACACTTATAGTTTAGAAAGTTGCTATTACAATAACAGTTAAATTTAAAATGTGATCAACCTACCATGTATAGTAAATTGTGAAAAATATAAGAGTAACTGGACTGACTAAAAAGTAATAAGCAAAAAAAAAACCTAAGAGTACTTTTTGATATGTTTGCAGTTGGCATTAAAAGGATATACCACAGATGCTACATCAAGAGCTACATCACCATCAACAACAGCGTGATGTTTACAAAGAATCAGATTAGAATGATGAGGTCAACAACCTTTGCAAATATGATAAAGATGCCAAATATTACGGTAGACGTAGTACTTTTAGAGGATTTAATAGCAATATATGTGGAGGATGACCGATTCTTGTTGGCAAAGGGAGTGGAAAGAAGAATGACAATTGAGGATGTGGGGGTAATCCTAGGTATCCCTAGATAGCAAAGGTATGGATATCATACCTAGGAAAAACTCTGGCATGGTGAGCTCAATTTATGAAAAATTCGCTAGGGCAACAAGTAGACATGGCAATGAAGGTGAGACCTCGAAAAGGTTGAAGGAGAAGGATGTCTTGCACAAGGATAACTTGGAAAATCTTTGACAACAATATGCCAAGACAGACGGCCCCGCCGATAATCAAAACATGTGCCGGGCGTGGATGTTGCACTTGCTTGCAACATTCCTACTCCCAAATACCAGCTATTACACGTACCCCAATTTACATCATGCACTACTTAGATGATGTAACCGCCACTGGGCAAATGAATTGGGCAAAGATGGTTCATGGGAGTATCTTTAAGAATATGAAGATGTTGAAGGAGAATGTTGAGCTGAGGAGGAGAGGGGAGAAGGGAAAGACCACACTCTACACGACAGGGTGTGTCATGTGCCTATGCATAAGTGAACAAATTTATTTTCATCTAGATTGTTACAATGATGCCTAGGGGCGTTTACTTATGCATTATATTTTTCTCTATTACATGCAGGTTTGGGCATATGAGATGATGAAAATGGCAAAGCCAACCTTCCTTGATGCCAAGCCAAGGATAAAAAAGTGGGCTGCGCCGGTCGAGAAAGTGATGGAAATAGAGACTGTAAACCTTAGAGATGTAAGGATATTTCTTCTTTGTTACAAAGCTAATATACAACATAATCCTATATGTTTGAATTGTGACACATTGTTTGATTTATTTGGACAAGTTTGTCAAAGGATGAAGCTAGATCAGGGAGATGATTGGCGAGCTGCAAGAAGAGTAGATGACTTACCCTATTACCTAGCGGCAAAAAGGGCAAAAAGTAAGCCAATGGCAGATAAGGCGCCAACAAAGCCAATCATTGACAAAGGAGTAACTGCTGAGAATTCCACCCTGGAGGGAAGAATCCACCGACTGGAGGAGGAGCTAAAGATGCAGAAGGAGATCTGCACAAAGATAGATGTTAAAGCATTTAGTGACCTAAAGAAGGAGAAAAAGAGGATAGAAAAATGAATAGTCAAACTAGAGGAAGAAAACAGAGTTATGAAGAGGAAGGTGGGAGATGAAAGTGACAAAGCATGGTCACCTACAAGTGGGTTCGAACAATTTGCTGAGGGGTTTGCCTCAGTAAATGTTGATGAACCCAAAGATAGGTCTGAGGTGCTTCGAAATAAGGATATGGACATGCCGGACAAAGAAGAGAAAGAAGGTGTGGAGAAGGGATGCACACCGAGAAAACCAAGCAAGCTGAGGCTGAAAAGAAAGTATGTGGAACAAAAAGAATATGAAGAAGAGAGTGCTGATGAACAAACTGGTGCTGTAGAGAAAAAGCACAAAGAAAAAGCTGTTGATGGCTCTGCCCAAGCAAGATGTGCACGAGATGCAGAAGAAAAAGGCAAAGAAAAAACGGAACATGCAAAGAAATCAAGCCAAGAAGAAGAAGGGAAGAAGGAAGAGCCCAGAAAAAATTTGACAAAGAGAAAGAAGATGATAGAGACTATAATAGGGAACATAGAGAAGAACATCAAAAAAAGGAGGAAAAGGTAAGGTTGGATTTATTTTTAAGTATATCAGTACTTGAGTATCTATATGAACATAAAGAGTAACTATTTGAATTAGTAGAGTAACTATGTGACATAGTAGAGTAACCGTAGGAATATAAAGAGTAACTATACGATTGATAGAGTAACTATGTGACATAAAAAGTAACTATATGATTGATAGAGTAACTATACGATTGATAGATTGACTATAGGAATAAAGATGGATTCTAACATTGAATGCACTTTGTTGTTTACAACACAAGATGACAAATTTCATAGGTTTTAAGCATTTCAAAACAAAGGAAACCAAAGAAATTATCCATCACTTCATGGACAATATCGAAGAAATGTAAGAATTGGTTATTTTATCAAGTGTACAAAATAACACATTACTTATTCAATATCTAACTCATATGTATCACATCTATGAATGATTGGCAGGTCAAAACGAGAGTAGAAATTCAGCGATAATGTTTGGTGCACAGGGAAGGACCTCGCTGCCCTATTATACAAAGATCAAATGACACAAGCACCTGTAAGAACCAAAATGTAGTGTAACTGTTTGAAATAATAATTTGGATTGCTAAAGAAAAAAGCTTATGGTTTTTTTTAGGTTCTGGACTGCTTTGTGTAGATGCTCAGGGCGAGCACAAGCAAGCGGAGGAAGAAGGGTTTGACGTGGCACTGTATGAGCACTTATGCTCCGGTAAGACAAGCAAACTTGGTATACAAAATTACATCAAATTACAAAATAGAAACACAAACTGAAACTTATAGATGTGCATTTTTAAATTCTACATTTATAGTAGAAACTGGCATTTGATGTTGAAAACATCACCCTAGAGCAGATTGCCATGCTATCTCCACTCTTCAACGTTCCGTTGAAAGATTGGGACACAATGGACTTGATGTTCACCATACTAAAGAACGACATCCAATGGAACTTGTATGAAGCAAGCTTCAAGGATGGAGCGCACCGGTCTTATAACTCAATGAGTGGAAATAGCAAGTCAAAAAAAGATTTCATTAGATGGGTAAGCGATGAAAAAAGTAACTGTGTTAGTAATGGGTTGAAAGGATTAATGTTTGTTGATTAATAATTAATAAAAGTTGTGTTTTTTTCCTATAGGTGGGTATTGTGCACGAATTCTTCAGGGGGGCACCAAAAAAAGGAAGCCAACTGTCACAGTGGGAGCGGGAGTACCCACTATGCCCACAACAGCAAGAAGACTCACTTGACTGTGGGGTCTTCGTGATGAAGTACCTTGAATGCCTAGTTAATGAAAAGCATATAGACTTCACTTACAAAGACATGCCAATAATAAGGGTTGACATTTTTCAAAGAATGATGGCTAGGGGGCAGCTGCAGCCAGTATAAGAAGATGAAAAGAATGCAAGTGATGACACCAATGAAGGTCCAGCTAAACAGCACAAGGAAGAAGCAGATAAGGGTCAGAAAAAGCAAGAAGGAGAGCAGAAACAAGCAACAGATAGAGATGTACAGGAATAAAAAGGCACGGAGGAAGAAGCTGTTTCAAGCCTTGACAGATGGCTGAATTCGAGCTGAATACTGATTTATTAAGTGAAATGTTAAATTTGAACAATTTGGTTCTGGAGTTATGATATGTAACTGCTATGAGATACATTTACTTATGTGCTGCAAGCATGAAAATACATTTACTCTAAATCATATTATAAATAGGAGTATTTCTAGGTTTAATAGATAACGTTCTATGCTTTGTCTGTGGTATTCTTGCATGAATAGCTGCTGTGGTTTTGTATGAAGATATATACTTTCAGTTAGCATGTCAAAATAAACTAACTCAGGAGGAAGAGTGATGATCTTGTAACTGATAAAGTAATTATAAGAACACTAAGGGTAACTGTAAGAACACTAAGAGTTACTGTAACTAAGAGTAACTGTAAGAACATTAAGTGTAACTGTGACAGCAGAGAAAAGTAACCCTGTGATTCAAAAAAGTAACTCTTATACTTTGTAAAAGTAACTCTAACAGAGGAAGGTAAAACACATATCACAAAAACAATGTGTATGGAACACAGAGTACACATGGACATCTTGTAAGTAACTATACGAACACAAAAGCAAGTGTTCTATTCCAAAAAAAGTATCTTTATCAGAACTCACTGACAAATAAAAGAGATGAACTCGTCATCGATAAAGTAATTATAAGAACACCCAGAGTAACTGTAAGAGAACTACGAGTAACTGTGACAACATAAAAGTAACTCTATGCATTCAAAAAGTAACTGTTATACTTTGTAAAGTAACTCTTGAGGAGGACAGTAAGTCAAATAGATGAAACCGGTGTATGTGAATCACATAGTAACAAACAGACATTTTGTAAGTAACTGTACAAACATGAAAGTAACTATTCTAATCCAAAAATGTAAGTATTTCATAACAAAGAGTATTCATTGGACACAAAGAGAGACAAATATTCTTCAAAGAGTAACATATGATCAGAAAGGATTCTAACATAATCAATGTATACATACAACTTCTGGAGCTCAAGGTAACACAACAATAGATTCCAGACACAAGTCAAAATACAGGAAGGATTACAAATCAATTTCAAATTACTACATAAGAACAACCCATTACAGATTTGAATATGCCTCACTCACACACTAATCAACTACAACTATACTAAAAAACAACCATCCATCAAGAGTAGTAGCAACAGCAGTAGCTCCCACCGCATGATATCAGAAAAAAGAGCAACACACTTAATAGCACCAAGATGCTCCCAATCAACATCAACAGCAGAAAGGAAGGGTTAGCAGCCCCAACAGTTCGAAGAACAGAAATAGTAACAACAAAATAAGATAATGAATATACACATCCAACATTAACAGAACACACGAGTAGCACCATAGATAATCGTTGAGCAGAAAACAACAACAACACAAAGTCCAAAAAGAGTATCTATGAAGAATGAACTACTTCTTCATAGGGTAGTTTATGCTATCATGATTGACTCCAAACTCTAAGCAATTCTTACACTACCTCTTTCTTTTAGACTGAGCAATTTCAACTCCATATTTAAACCTCACATCAGTCGATTTGGGTCTCCCTTTAGTTTTAGAAATACTAGGGATATGGACCTTGACAGTAGAAGAAGAAGCTGTGTTAGAAGTGGTAACCCCAACACCAGCACCAGTATCAACAAGATCCAAATCTAAGAGCTCCTTTTACAAAGCTAACAATTTTTCATGGCAAAGATCTATAGCATCGTTCCTACACGCTATGTTGACAATTGAATTGCAGGCAAAACCAAGCTAAAGTGTCCTCCCAATGGATGGATGCTTAACCGATGCTTTGCCAAAAATCAAAGGGTGTTCTCTATATCCTTTAGTCCACCTCTTTAGTATGTATGACTCGGGAAGAGTGCAAAAGTCACGACTCTTCAAATAAGACAGAATGTGCCTACATGGAATACCTTTGAATTCCAACATGAAGCAATTGCAAGACACCATCTCACTTGATGAGTCTTTCTTTAAGATATAAGGAGATCCAAAACCACTGACACGATACACCTCAAAGACACCTTCTTCTGATGTTTCCTTTACATTGTACACCATGCTTTGATGAACCTCAGACTGAAAGATGTTAAAGATGGGCTTGGTGTATATACCTCTCATTTGCTCCTCCAGAGGCCACAATGATGACAAAGGAAGATTACTGTACTCTTTATCAAAATCTTTGAAAATTTCAATCTCCCGCACATGAGAGTAAGCTGTGACGACCATCTCGTGAAAACAAGATTAACGAATTTAAACTAATGCGGAAGCGTTTCATTAGCAGCGGAATTATTGAAAATCACAAAATTTTAAAACTTTTTGTAAAGAGAATCTACAAACTGTGAAACTCTTTTATAAAGAAACAAGATAAGTCATTTACAAACTGTTTCACCATTACATCTCTGTAATATCACATCTCAAGAGTCACAACATCAACTGCCTTGTTAACTGTACAAGGCAAGATACAAAAATCTCGAGGCATTACGCCAAAATCTCAGATCTATTTAAAACATCTAAGGACTCCTAGGACCTAAGAGTATAGAGACGACACATAGGACATTCTATCTACAAGACCTGATAGACAGTGTCTCCACCTGAGGATCACTGCTGCCCTGGGTGTTGCTGTTGCTGCTGTTGCTCACCCACTGAAGGGTTCCTTCGTCCTCGGCGTCTACCTAAAAGGTTGAATCCCACGGGGGGTGAGACAATTGAATAATTGTCCCAGCGAGAGTTATAACTCTTCGCCAGAAGCATTGCTATTGCAAATATGAAGATAACAATGAGCAACAGAACTATAATTATTTAACAACAGGCAATTCATTGATTAAACTAAGTAGAGCAGCATTCTCTAAGCAATCATTTCAATTCTAACTTGAATGAATGACAAGACATATATCAATAAGGAATATGAAGAACATGTATATTACTTGTCCAACTAGGACATTATAAACAATATATCATCAATCATTGTTTCTCATAATTCAATCTAAGCAATTAAGCTATACGACTGATTACATTTTTCAAACATATTTATGCCCTGAGGAGATGAGGTATACCACTCATTCTCCAACCGACCATTACTAAATCGCAATCGGTACCATACATAGGTCATCAGAAGAGCCGGATTCCTATGACCTCATCTTCCTCAGTCAGTGTGAGGTACAACATGCAGGACATCTTGTGTCTATGCTTAAATAGCTTTCCAGGGTATTCTGGCAACTTCGCTATTAGAGTTACAGTGGCATGCTGTACTCTCTTCGCCATCGAGGGATTTCTTGTTTATCTCTCATCGATGCGGCATTAACAACATCATCGGGAGATTAGTGATACATCATCCCGATATAAACATATAATGAAGGATTGAGAGGTTAAATGTACATCTCACATCAATTCCCTCATTAGGACGTAAGGATATTCGCGTCCATAACCCCCACATACTCAAAAGTATGCTCTCCAGGAGTTCCCTTAGGAAAACCTATTTCATCATCATTTAATTTCTGACAATGATGTATCTATGGTCAGGGCTCTACATGATATCATTATACTTGATTAATTAAGTACATTATGGCATTCTTTTAGAATCAGGCATGTTTTCAAACATAAACCAATAAGACAAATACTATTAAGAAAGAGTACTAATTGTATCAAGTTCATTTCACATCTAGTTAATAGTGGGATCTCAATCCCTAGCCATCTCATCATTGTGATTCAGGAATATGGGTGTTCAAACCCTTAGATCATCAAACACTTGTTACCAAGTAACATGTTGCTATTAAGTCATTTAACAGTATGAATATGATTGTAACAATGCAGGTATTTCTCATGGCTCTTACAACCTATCAATCTCATATGTTACCTCTCACTAGGCAACATAGCATATCATTATTTTCAAAGCTTATAAAGTGCTTTCAATGAATATAGCATCATAACCCTTACCTGGCTATGCTCACTTTATCATAAAAACCTGCATGCCTAACACAATTGGTATCATGCACATTATATTTGTATCAGTACAATACAAATTATTTCCAAGTCTAGTATAGAGCACCACGGCCGTGCTACAAAAGATTACCACGACCGTTTTACATCACCATGGCTGGTATCTAGGGTTAGGGTTTCCTATTCAATTTAATTAAGGTTATCCAACCCCTTTAGCTTAATTAGGAATAATGATTCCTCATTTCATAATTCAATTATAGAGTTTCATGCTTAAAAGCATAACCCAGAATTAGGGTTTACTATTCATATCATCACATTACCCTAGATTAGGGTTTACTATTTACATTACAATGAATTAGGATTATACCATCATCTTGTATTAGGATTACTTCCATTAATGCCTTCAATTAGGATTATGATTCATTAGCCATCATAATTAGGGTTTCATGATCTCACTATCATGGATCATACCCTAATTTGGTATCCATTCATATTGGAAGTCCATTTCTTGATTAACATCCATATAAGAAATCTTCTCTTTCCTCTTTCTATAAGTTGATGTTTGCATCACCCTTGATTAAGCTAAGTCAATTCAACATTGACATCATGGGTCATGTCATTACTATTGTGATCATTAAGGCTTACTCATTCAAAGAGTATCAATCAATCTATCCCAACAAGGGTACCTTTATTATAGTTATCATTGATTACATCATGTCTTAATCAACTAATTACTTGGTCCTTTAATCACATTAGGTATCCATGAGGTTTAGGTTAAACAACTACTAAACCATCTTGACCACTAAGGTATCAAACGATCTTGACCTTTATGGACCTCAAACGGTCTTGCACACTAAACCCCCAAACGGTCTTAGATAGACCTTGAAACCGTTTGGTGTTGAAGACCGTTTGGTCTTTTTGACTTTTGAAACCGTTTGGTAAAGTGCACACTCAAGACCGTTTGCCCAAGATGGGGTGAAGACCGTTTGGTCAAGTTTGACTTTGAAACCGCATGGACACAATCGACCTTGAAACTGCATGAGCACCAAACGGTGTTGGATCGTTTGGTCCCAAATGGTCTCGAGACCGTTTGGTCCAAACCACCTCAAAACCGCAAGGACCAAAAAGTGTCTCAACTACTCCAATTGAATTAGGGTTTCCAATGTTGAACCCCTCAATTAGTCATGCACTTGCTAGCCACTCATAAATTGAGTCAATTAGGTCAATCCTCAACTGATTTGACACTCAACTGACCCTCAATTGATCATCAATTAGGGCTTGGATCGATTGGATTAGGGTTTGGAATCGATTACCCTTCAACATGTTCCAATGTGAGGGTAATTGATTTGAAACCATTGAACCATTATTCAATTTGGTCATGACCTGACCCCAAACAGTCTTGGGATCGTTTGGATGACCTCCAAACGGTCTTGAGACTATTTTCTCAAGTCAACATCAAAAACTAACTCAACCAATTAAGGTTTGATTCATTGGATTGATCACTAGGTCAACAATCAATTGTACTTCAATTTGTTACCTTTAGATCTTCAACCACTTGACCATAGTCAACCCTAGACCTCCAAACGGTCTTGGGTGACCCCCAAACGGTCTTGGGATTGTTTGGATACCCTCCAAATGGTCTTGAGACCGTTTGCCCATTATTTTATAAAAAACAAAGTCATTCAAATAAGGTTTGAACCCTAGATTTGGTCACCAAAACAACAATTGATTATTCATCAACTTGATATCATTGGATCATTAATTGGTTAACCCTACTTAAGCCTAGACCTCCAAACAGTCTTGGGTGATCACCAAACGGTCTTAAGACCGTTTGGGTGATTCCCAAATGGTTTTGAAACCGTTTGGACCACTCAACCCAAACTTCAACATGATACTATTATTAAAATCAGCAAATGACCCGATTAGGGTTTAGGTGACTAATGGGCCTTCAATTGGTGATTCACTTGGAATTAATGGATGATTTTTGGTAGGCAATTAATTTAAATTACTCTCAACAGTCCTCCAAATGGTCAATACCTGGTCAACGCATCCAAATGGTCTTGGACCGTTTGCTTCTATGCGATTTGGTTGAAACCCTTTGCATTCAAACGGTTTGAAACCGTTTGCTCCCAAACGGTTTGGCAAACCGTTTGGACAAAGGTTGGAGACCGTTTGCTAAAGTGAAATTTGGATAAACATAGGAATTAATGTCATCATCTTCTACCTCAAGAACAGGGGTTGTTCTTCACGGGATTGCTTGCAAGAACACCCAAAGGTGTCTAAAGAAGAAGTATAAACAACGATTCTAAGAAAAGAGGATGCATTAACAAAGCATAAGGGTTAGAGTTATAAAACCCACCTCTAGGACTGATCCAGATCTCCAAGCTTTTTAGCTTTAATGGCGGTTTGAGCTCCAGTAGTCATCCAAGGTCCGTTCTTCAGGTTTTGAATGGAGAAGATAACTAGGAGGAAGAATCGTGTGAAAAACACCAATAAACCAACCTTGTTTTATGATTTCCACCATGAATTCGAAGTAGATGATGGTCCATACTTACCAAACCAGCTTGGTCGTCCTTCCTATGCTCCATAGATCCTCCTTGGTTGGCCAAAGCAAGTTTGATAAGAAAAGAACTAAGGGAAACGATCCCTTGTGTTGTTGGAAAAAGATTGTTTATATATTTATGGGTCTTTAAGGTAATTAGATAAAAGAGAGTTATCTTCTTTTATTTTCCAACTAAATCCACCAAAACTTGCTCCACTTTCTTGGCTACGTGGCCACCTTCTAAGCCTTCCAATATTTCTCAATTATCCAAGGTTTAAAGGAAAAGAAACCAAACATCTTAATAAGTTGTATATATATAAGGGCCATTTGCTTAAATCTTGATTATTCAATACCGAGATTATCTTTCCTTCTATGATCCTTCATATGAGACACCCCTCTCATTTTCTTTGCTCAACTTTATGCCAAGAAACATGAGAGATACTCTAGAGGGTATATTCTACATGTTGGTGTTGGCATATATGCACATAAAGCCATCCCAAGCGATTGCATGGAGTCGGATATTAATTAATCAATTAATGTGATTATTTGGTTAATTAATGAATTCCGAAATATTATAATTAATCCATGAGCGTTTTAATTAACGCAACATTTCTATTTACCGATGGGTTTAGGAAACCCTATTTCCCTTCGTATCCTGTTTAAAGGAGGATTGACGGCCGATATCTATATAAGATAGATAGAGATTTTTAAGTTTACACTCACGCACGTAAACCCTAGCCGTCATCATCCTTAGGAGAGAAAGTACAGAAACGTGCCGCTAGCACGCCGTCGTAGAGACACGACTCCTTCCTGCCGGCTTGGGAAGCGCGACGTGGAGTTCTGTCCATCCGCGTGGACAAAGTAGAGACACAGGCGCATTGACGCCTGCGTTCGGAGGACGTCGACGACCACCTATACACGCTACGAGCAGCGTACATCACTGCCGCAAAGGAGCGCCACCGGATCAACCTGCGACAGCGAGCGGGAGTGAAAATCCGTCTATGTAGGTCAGCAGTGTTGCACCGTCGTGCAACAGGACATCGTCAAACTTGCTCTGCGATAAGGTATATCCCGCAAACACTCCTTCCAAATACGTTGTTGTCGATGAGATCCTGTTTCGGGTTGTGTGGATTTTATTGCTTCCACCACACATGTTTTCTCCACAAAACCCAACAGTGGTATCAGAGCAGCGTCGATCTACGACGTATTTGGATTCGTTTCGATATGATCGAATCGCTGTATATTGTTTTCTATGTTGCATACGATGCGAATTAAACCTGCTAATGTGCAAATCTAAACCTAATTCCACATACGCCGCAGGGTATTGTTTTTGACATTTTGGACGGGGTCGACTATGGAAAATATTGATTTTCCTAAGTGCACGGAAGTAAAATTCCGCATAGGGGTGCTGCCCCTGTGTACCCCGCATTGTCTGCGTGGGAGTTAAATATTTATTTAATGGGGAATGTCCCGCATTACAAGTAATGTAATTTTAATATGTATATACGTATATGTAGATATACCTATGATAGCATACACGTAGCCTTTAAAATCTATTTTATGTGGAGAGTGCATGCACGATTATGGCCTAGTATCCCCTTTTGTGAATGTTGTGAATGAATGTGGATGTCAATCTTGTGGATATGTTTGTTTGTGAATTCTATGGATGTATAATGGTTACATATGGATCCTTTGTATAAAGTATTCGGCTTGCATGCCGAGCCTCATCTCTTATTTCAAAGTGTAATTAATTCTTTTCTTTTATATTTGTACTCATATGATGTAATAGAGATAGGATTAGTTTTAGTCTTTGTAAACTTGATGTAAGGAGGCCACTTGAAGATCCAACTCCAAGGAGTGTCCATGGAGAAGCACCATGAAGATCTAATTCCAAGAAGCAACCTGAAGATCCAACTCCAAGGAGCGTCCATGGAGAAGCAACAAGAAGATCCCATTCCAAGAAGCAACTTGAAGTTCCAACCTCACGAAGCATCTATGAGGTTGTTCATTGTAATGTTGATCATTACATGCTTACAGGTTGATTCACAGGTGTTGCATGAGATGCATAAGACCATAGGTGGACCGTAATCCTTTGTTGCTCCAAAGGATTACAATAGTATGGCCATAACCGATGTATTTGTGTTTATGATTGCATGTCTATCGTTTGTGGTTGTGGATATAATAGTATATGATACGTACTATAAGTATGTGGTGTTTGGATATGTATATGTATTAATAAAATCCCTCAATTAATAATATTAAGTTTTAGTTGCCTTCCATAAAGTAACACACATGAAAAGCTTGATCGACTATGTGTGGGCACACCTCCGCGTGGTACACTATCTATCTCGTGGAAGTGTGATGGTGGGTGTGTGGGTCTGCCTTCGCAGGGTGCACACTCATCATGTTGGCTTATTGGTTGGACTTAACTAGGGAACCTTGATAGGATCAAGTACCTAGAGGCACACCGATGCATCATGGCAAGGAGTTGTGCATGATCATCTATCCAAGAGTTGCATATGATGCAATTGGCAAAAGTTGCCTACCTTAGTATTTGGTCTTTGACGCCGGCGTTGGCTGGACATTGATCCAATTATTTTGGGTCTTGGCTCACTAGAAGGTTGTACATTGTAATCTTCTGAGTTGATAGTGAGGGATATCAATTTGAATAAAATAGTGGGAGCGTAATTAATTAAAGGCCTAATTAATCTCGTTTATCAAATCTTTACAAGTCAAAATGTTTTGGACTAAATGCAAATTTTTCTTTTGTAGCAATCAAATGGCAAACAACACTCACACGTTCTCGTTGCGATCGGTCCTTGAGAAGGAAAAACTTACCGGAACCAACTTTCAAAACTGGTTTAGGATGCTGAGAATTGTTCTCACACATGAGCGTAAGCTCTATGTCCTTGAAACACCAGAGCCAGAGGAGCCCGCCGTAAATGCGCCCAAGGATGAAAAGGATGCTTACAAGAAGCACCTTGATGATGCCGTGGATGTCAAGTGCCTGATGTTGTGCTCAATGAACTATGAGTTGCAAGAGCAGCATGAGAACATGAATGTCATGGAGATGGTAACACTTCTCAAGAACATGTATCAACATTAAGCAAGACATGAGAGATATGATGTCTCAAAGGCTTTGTTCAAAAGCAAGATGAAAGAGGGAGACTCAGTTGGCACCCATATACTCACCTTGATTGGGTACGTGGAAAGCCTATCCAAGATGGGATTTCCCCTAGGTCAAAGAGTTGGCCACTGATGTGATTCTACAATCGTTGCCTGAATCATATAATCATTTTGTCATGAACTACAACATGAACAATTTTGACAAGCCGTTGTCAGAATTGTTGGGCATGTTGAGGACAGCTGAAGCACAGATGAAGAAAGACAAGCCCAAGTCTGTGATGGTGATCAACAAGGCAAAGGGAAAGTCAAAAGGCAAAGGCAAGGCTAAGAAAAGTTCTAAAGCCGGGCAGAAGCCAAAGTCATCCGTGCTCAAAGCTAAAGGTGGGATCTCCAAAGAAGGCAGTTGTCACCATTGTCACCAGCCTGGACATTGGAAAAGAAACTGTCCTCTCTACTTGGAGGAACTGAGGAAGAAGAAGTAGGGGATAGAGATCTCCACTTCAGGTATATACGTTATTGATATAAACTTAAATACTTCTTCAACATGGGTACTGGATACCGGATGTGGATCTCACATATGTTCTAATATGCATGATCTGATAAGAAGTAAGCCTTTACGAAAGGGCCAAGTCGAGCTGTGGGTTGCTAATGGAGCAAGAGTTGCTGCCACCGTAGTTGGAGTTATTAGTTTATCTTTGCCTACGGGCCTTGTAATAGAATTAGAGAATTGCTATTATGTACCTGCCATTAATAGAAATATTATTTCTGTATCTTGTATGGACAAGAGTGGATTTGAATTTCACATAAAGAATGGAATTATTTCTATATCTAAAGATGAGATCTTTTATGGCAATGCCCCTATGTCTTATGGTATCTACTTGTTAGAACTTGAGACTAACATATACAATGTAAATACTAAAAGGTTAAAACTTGACAACTCAAACAAAACATTCTTATGGCATTGTCGTCTTGGGCACATAAACGAGAAGCGCATATCTAGACTCCATAAGGATGGTTATCTGGACTCTTTTGATTTTGAATCATTAGATACATGTAAGGCATGTTTATTAGGGAAGATGACCAAAACTCCTTTCACTGGACACAGTGAGAGAGTCAGTGATCTTCTAGGGCTCATACATACTGATGTATGTGGACCTTTTAGATCAAATGCTAGAGGAGGCTATCAATACTTCATTACCTTTACTGATGACCTCAGTAGGTATGGCTATGTATATCTTGTGAAACACAAGTCAAAAACTCTTGAAATGTTCAAGACTTTCATGAATGAAGTAGAGAAGCAACTTGGTAAGAGTATTAAAGCACTCCGTTCAGATCGAGGTGGCGAATACTTAAGCCAAGAGTTTGAGGACCTTCTGAGAGACTGTGGTATTGTATCACAATGGACTCCACCTGGTACACCACAACATAATGGTGTGTCAGAAAGAAGGAATCGTACATTATTAGACATGGTACGATCAATGATGAGTTCAGCCGAACTTCCAATATCGTTATGGGGATATGCTCTTGAAACTGCAACGTTTACACTTAACCATTTACCTTCCAAATCGGTTCAAAAGACACCATATGAGATATGGAATGGGAATCGTCCCAATTTGTCTATGTTAAAGATTTGGGGATGTGAAGCTTATGTTAGGAAACAATTTCCTGAAAAGCTTGGACCCAAATTGGAAAAATGCTATTTTGTTGGATACCCCAAGGAAACTCAGGGATACTACTTCTACACACCAACTGACAACAAAGCGTTTGTTGCTAGGACTACTGTATTTCTTGAAAAGGAATTTATTTCCAAAGGAATTAGTGGGAGGAATGTAGAGCTCAAAGAAGTTCGAGACCAACAAGAAAGTAGAGAACCTGAGGAGGTACATAAGGAACATGAAGAATCACAAGTTGTTGTGGAATTTCAAGTTCCAAATGTAACACATGAACCTCGTAGGTCTAGTAGGAAACGACTTGAGCCTGAGAGATTTGGATTTCTTGTGACTCAAGACAGTGATGAATTGGGCATATCAGATGAGCCAACTTCCTATCTAGAAGTTACTAAGGGACCAGAATCTAAGAAATGGCTCGAAGCCATGAGATCTGAGATGGAATCCATGTACACCAACAAGGTATGGACCTTGGTGGATCCACCCGAAGGGGTAAGACCCATAGGGTGCAAGTGGGTCTTCAAGAAGAAGACTAACATGGATGGAAATGTTCAAACCTATAAAGGTAGATTGGTTGTGAAAGGATTCCGTCAAATTCAAGGTGTTGATTATGACGAGAACTTCTCAACAGTTTCCATGGTTAAATCCATCGGGATCATGCTTGCTATTACAGCTTATCATGACTATGAGATTTGGCAGATGGATGTTAAAACAACATTCCTTAATGGGAATTTACTCGAGGATGTGTACATGACACAACCTGAGGGTTTTATCAATCCAAAGGAAGCCAATAAAATCTGTAAGCTACAAAGGTCAATCTATGGATTGAAGCAAGCATCTCGGAGCTGGAATCTACGTTTTGATGAAGTAGTCAAAAAGTTTGGCTTTAGTCACAATGAAGATGAACCCTGTGTTTAAAAAAGGGTTAGTGGGAGCACAATTGTATTTCTCATATTATATGTGGATGACATACTATTGATGGGAAATGACATCCCTACTCTTCAGACAGTAAAAGGTTGGCTAGGGAAGACCTTCTCTATGAAGGATTTAGGTGAAGCATCCTATATACTAGGGATCAAGATCTATAGAGATAGATCTAGAAGGCTTCTAGGCCTAAGCCAGAGCACATACATTGACAAGGTTCTAAAGAGGTTTAGCATGGAGGGTTCTAAGAGAGGTAACTTGCCCATGTCCCATGGGGTTACGATCTCTAAATCCCAATGTCCTAGTTCATGTGATGAATGGGCACGCATGAGTAAGATTCCATATGCATCAACAATTGGATCTATCATGTACGCGATGTTATGTACTCGTCCTGATGTGTCGTATGATTTGAGGATGATGAGCCGATATCAGTCAGATCCAGGTGAATGTCACTGGACAGCCGTAAAGAACATCCTAAAGTACTTGAGAAGGACTAAGGATCAATTCTTGGTATACGGTGGTGAGGAAGAGCTTGTGGTAAAGGGTTACACCGATGCTAGCTTCCAAGCTGACAAAGATGACTACATATCACAATCTGGATTTGTGTTTTACCTGAACAATAGAGCTGTGAGATGGAAGAGTTCCAAGAAAGAGACGGTTGCGGATTCTACAACATAGGCCGAACATTTTGCCGCATCTAATGCTGTAAAGGAAGCTGTGTGGATCAAGAAGTTCATTTCAGAACTTGGAGTGGTTCCAAGCATTGGTGATGCAATTGAGTTGTTTTGCGACAACAATGGAGAAATTGCACAGGATAAAGAACCAAGATCGCACCAACGTTCCAAACATATTCTACGGCGGTTCCATCTCATTTGAGAGATTGTACAATGAGGAGATGTGAATATTTGCAGAGTACCTACAGAAAGCAATGTGGCTGACCCGCTCACAAAAGCACTTTCACAACAGAAACATGACGGACATGTTCGATCACTTGGATTGAGATTCATGAGTGATTGGGTATAAGTGCAAGCGGGAATCTGTTGGTATGTATGCCTATAGAGACTATCATTCGATGATTGTAATGGGATACTATGTAAACAATTTGTAATACTACATTGATCATATCAATAAAGGCAAGTTTCCAATCTATATGTTTGTGTTTTATATTGTGAGATGACCATAAAACTTATAGATGTCTATAGAATGATATACTCAATGAAATATGTCTTCAGGTTGATGACATGAACAGTGAGATCATATGTATGCTAAGAGTATGTATTCTTGTTTTGTCCCTAATCGGTTGTTATTGTGGAAATATCCATAGACATCAGTAACACATAAGATTAGAATGTATGTTGGTTGATGGAAGAATCTCATTATCCATGATATGGAGATATCAAACCAAATACATAGATACTTGTTAGAGAATAGTGTATTGGATAGACCCACCTTGAGAGTGACACATGGATACCATGATTGGTAGTTAGAGTCACATCTCATAATGATGGTGGTGATTGTGGTTCTTAGACCTGAAGTCACTACACTTATCACATGTCGTTCGGTGTACTTTGACATCATCCACCGTGGTCCTGAATAAGGATTGCCATAAAGATGGTGCTTGGGTGCACTGTGACACATGGGGATGACTGTGAGTGATGTAGATGGAATTTGTCCTTCCTACGGGAGTTTGATATTCTAGCCACTTGATAAGAGAGACTGAGAAATGCATGGCCATGCCGATGTGAGTCAATATGTGATATTGAGCTTACATATATCTCAGACAGTCTACTCTAGTTCAAGGAACATGGATTGAACATTGAAAAGGATAACAATTCCATGACTCGAGTTCAATCCGGATATCAGTGACAAAGGAACTGTACAATCACTGTAACACCAGTCATGAATGATAGGTTAAGTTGCTCTCCAACTTCTCCAATTACTTGGGTAGCAATGAAGTCTTGCTAGATACCAATCATTGCTTGTGAAATCATAATATGATTATGGATATCACTGCCAACGTAATTTGGAGCCTATCGGGTCACACACATAGGATGTGTTGGAATAGGAGTATAATTGTGGATTTGAATGGAATTTCTTCGAATCACATTGATTACTAAAATGTTTATGTAATCGATTAGAATAATATTGGAGTGACTGGCTCTAAGTGCAAGTGGGAGTTTGTTGGCATATATGCACATAAAGCCATCCCAAGCGATTGCATGGAGTCATATATTAATTAATCAATTAATGTGATTATTTGGTTAATTAATGAATTCCGGAATATTCTAATTAATCTACAAGCGTTTTAATTAACGCAACGTTTTTGTTTACCGATGGGTTTAGGAAACCCTATTTCCCTTCGTATCCTATTTAAAGGAGGATTGACGGTCGATATCTATATAAGATAGATAGAGGTTTTTTAGTTTATGCTCACGCACGTAAACCCTAGCCGTCATCGTCCTTAGGAGAGAAAGGAGAGAAATGCGTCGCTAGCACGCCGCCACAGAGACACGACTCCTTCCCGCCGGCTTGGGAAGCGCGACGTGAAGTTCTGTCCATCTGCGTGGATGAAGTAGAGACACAGACGCATTGACGCCTGCGTTCGGAGGACGTCGACGACCACCTGTACGTGCTACGAGTGGTGTACATCACTGCCGCAAAGGAGCGCCACCAGATCAACCTGCGACAGCGAGCGGGAGTGAAGTTCCGTCCGTGTAGTTCAGCAGTGTTGCACCGTCGTGCAACGGGACATCGCCGGACTTGCTCCGCGATAAGGTATATCCCGCAAACACTCCTTCCAAATACGTTGTTGTCGACGAGATCCTATTTTGGGTTGCATGGATTTTATTGCTTCCGCCGCACATGTTTTCTCCACAAAACCCAACAGTTGGACCCTAGATTTTGAATAATTTGCACATTACACCAAAACTAGGTTTCAAAACACAAGGATTGCTCTACAAGCTGTATCTTGGTGCCCAAGCTTGTGGAATCCATACCACAACATCATATTCATTCTTATGATGTCTCAACATCAGAGGAACACCTTAAAATGTGCAATTTTCAAGTTAACCCCTCAACTTGGGTAATTTGCACTTTAGTCCATATTTAACAAAACAATGTTTCAACATTATTCAAAAAGGACTAAAATTGAAATATAAATTCCTCTAAATCTTTAATTACATTTCAAAAGATAAAAACAAGCATCTAATTACTTAATTAGACAAAACACCTAGGGTTAGTTCATAACCCATGTCAGGGATGTTATATAAGCAGTCTCAAAGGAACACACAAGTTCAAAAAGAGTCCTCCTACTATTTACATGGATTCTAATGAATGCATTCAGACTCTCACTTCTTTGAGTTGTCCTCATGCCAACAAAGAAAGAAGACTGCATATAACACGAAACCCAATCCCAACGCATCACATACATATTAGAAAGCCAATTAATGGAAGAAAGATCATTCTCTTGAACTATAGAATCCCACCTCTCTTCAAAAATGTCGACATCATCCACATTCCACACACAATCATTCAGAGAGCTTATGATCTGATCCTTGTTAGGAAGACCACCAAGCTTAGAGGGAAGCTTCTGTAGGATGTGCTAGCTGCAGAAGCAATGCTTGCAATTTGGAAAAATAGTAATGATAGCAGCATTCATAACAGGGTCTTGATCGATTATGATGGAAACCGACTCTTTGCCAAAACAAAGTAAGTACTGCTTGAAAACCCAGACAAATGAGTCCTACTTCTCATCCACCAATAGAGCTGAGGCAAACAAGACTGTCTTGCGATGGTGATCAACACCACCAAACATTCCAAAAACCATAGAATATTTGTAGGTACGGTAAGTGGTGTCGAACACAATCACATCGCCAAACAACTCACAATCTTCAATAGAGACAGGATCAACCCAAAACAAATGTGTCAAGCAACAATCATGATCATTTTGGTAAGTATAAAAGAATTTCGAATCCAAAACCTTCAACCTAACAAAACGATCCAACACCATGTCAACGTCGTATTTAGCTGACTCTTTCCTCTTGCTACTGAGGTGTCCATGAGCTTGTCTACTAGTAAATGTCAATTTTTCATAACTACCAGACTTAGATGCTATCAATGCAATTTGTCTCGATACATGAATGTTTTCTTGACTCATGGTAGAAAGCATCTCTTTTTGAGTTTCATCAAGAGATGAGTTACACTTCAAGTAACAGAGATGAGAATCATCAACAAGATCGTGGTTGTGTTCATCAACAAAGGCAATCAAAACCCACATGGATGAGGACTTATCTAGTGTGAACCAGATCATGGCTTCACAACCACACCTCTTCACAGAACGCATGTGCTTCTTGGATAGATTATCCTGCAAGTTACCCACTTCATCACAAACGGGGCTCAAAAGCCCTCTAGACCTCTTAGAATGACTAATTTTACCCTGCTTGTCACAAACCAGATCTTTGCCAACCAGATTCTTAGTTCCTCATTCATACCTATTGTCGTCTTTCCTGATATTAAAACCAATCTTGCCAACATGACTAGAATAGAAGGAGATACCTTCATCTAAACTCCAAACTGGAGACCAATTCTAGGGACTTGTTCTGGGGATACAATGCAAGCAGCAATAGAAGGAGAAGAAGGAGGATTATCATTATCACATTTGACACTGGCATTAGTAGCATCTGTGTCAAGACTGGGATCCATGACAACTGTGTGAGAGTAACTCTACAGACAGAAGAGTAACCCTGAAACACAAAAGAGTAACTTAGTGAGTCATAAGAGTAACCACGTATCACAAAAGAGTAACCACATGAAACATAAAAAGCATGTATGCCAATTACTACTTAAAAATGAAAATCAAGACGCAAATTGGGTTTCCCAAACAAAAGACAGATATGAATACAAAATGATGTGAAGAGCAAGTATCGAGTAGAACTGATTGAAGTGAAGAAGAGTATACAAAATTACCTGGTTGTAGCTTGGACAACTACTGCTCCTGAAATGCAGTAAGATGAAGAGCTTCTCCTCCCCTTACGACGTCAGTTCCAGTAGTAGATCTGGAGCAGAGATGCGACCTGGTGAAGATCAATATCTTCTACTAATACTCTGATGACGTTAAAGGAGATTCATATATATGCCATTAACCTTCATCCTCCTCTACACAACTGGGATAAGAAAGCCCGTTCTAGCTATTCAAATATGTAACTGTAGATAGGGGATTGAGGTGCTAGAATGGAAATACAACATCGAAGGTCGACATGGAGAAGGAATAGAAAGAGTTCGTTGAAGGCATCTAGGCATCCAACGATGGATGAACAGACAGGAATGATTGAGCAGGTCAACGACGAAAGATGCCGCGTGAAGATGGCGGCGAAAGAACACGCGTGAAGGAGACAGAATCTGTTTGTTTAATTTTTCACTTTAATTACAGGTTATGCCACCACTGGTTATTCCATCCGCTGGTTATGCCACCAATGTGATTAAGTTGAAGATATTTACAACTAAATGCCACCGCGCCACTTGGGTCGGATAGCGAGAAGATTGTACCCGTGCGGGAAACGAACAAATAGCCTATATATACATATACATATACATATATATATACACATAAATATAAATATAAATAAATAAATAAATAAATAAATAAATAAATATATATATATATATATACACATATATATACATACATATATATATAGTCAGGCTAGAATACACTCGAGTGTACATATTGCGCAGATACACTCAAGTGTGTTTGCATATCAAGACTATTTTTTACCAGATGTAAACCATTGATCTTCACCATCATACTATAACTAGGCTACATACAAATTTTGAGCCCATTTGGATGACTGTAAGTCACTCATCCGAGGGCAACAAAATCGACGCGCGAAACTAATTTGAAATGCATAATTTTTGCGATCTTTATAACATGACCTATAAATGTCCAAATGTGCTCAAATTGTGTGTATGAGATATTCAGAAGATGTTTAAGAAGATGAACAGATTAGATTTTTGAAAAAATATTGCATCATGAAAAACTACTTGAGTGTATTCTGCTCCGAATACACTCGAGTGTATTCTGCTCCGAATACACTCGAGTGTATTCTACTCTGAATACACTCGAGTGTATTCATATATATATATATATATATATATATATATATATATATATATATATATATATATATATATATATATATATATATAGGGCAATGATCCAGTGAGAAACATATCTTGGTGAGAGCATGAGAGGCATTTAAATAACTCTCCACATAGATCAATTTTTCATAATCCAACTATACAAATTACAAGTATACCTTAATATCTACCTTCCTACAAATTTTTATCACCATCTGATTTGTAGATTATTCAAAACAACCAAATACATTTCGACGCTCTATATTGAATTTCAGGTTGACTGTTGGATGCAAAAAGTGTATATTGTACATATAGACATGTAAACAATGTTTGATTGCAATGATTTTTTGTGAGAAGGTAAATGAAATGATGCATGTTCCATCTATATGGTTGGATTTTAAAAAATAGTTACTAATTTGTATTTATTCAAATGCCTCTCATGCTCTCACTGGATCGCTACCCTATATACATATGTATATATATATATACATATATATAGTGTCAGGCTAGAATACACTCAAGTGTACAAATCACACGAATACACTCAAGTGTGTTTGAATATCAAGACTATTTTTTGTAAAATGTAAACCATTGATCTTCACTGTCATACTATAACTAAGCTACATACATATTTTGAGATCATTAGGATGAGTGTAAGTCACTCATCCAAGGGCAACAAAATCGCCGCGCGAAACTAATTTGAAATGTTTAATTTTTGCGGTCTGTATAACATGACCTATAAATGTCTAAATGTGCTCAAATTTTGCGTATGAGCTATTCACAACATGTTTAAGAAGATCAACGGATTAGATTTTTGAAAAAAAACATTGCATCATAAAAAACTACTTGAGTGTATTATGCTCCAAATACACTCGAGTGTATTCTAGCCTGACGATATATATATATATATATATATATATATATATATATATATATATATATATATATATATATATATATATATATATATATATATATATATATATATATATATATATATATATGGGCGTTCATTCGTTGCCCGCGTGGGTAGTCTGGATTTTTGCTACCCGACAGCCAAAAAAGTAACTCTCCTGGCCCAAAAAGTAACTCTGCTGTCAAAAAAGTAACTATGGTGAACAGAAAGTAACTACACGAATAAAAGAGTAACTCTGTACAAAATATACATCAGATATATATAAGGATGAGTTTTTTGATTTTGGAGGGGAAAATGATATTATTTTTGTCTAAAATTTTTTGGAGAGCTAGACACAATAGTCCTCTACAATTGCAATTTTGTTTTGAAAAAAAGTGGTCGGAAGGGTGGGCGGGTAGCTACCCGCGCGGGCAATAAAGATGGGCCCTATATATATATAAATATATATATATATATATATATATATATATATATATATATATATATATATATATATGGCAACGATACAGTGAGAAACATATCTTGGTGAGAGCATGAGAGGCATTCGAATAACTCTTCACACAGATCAATTTTTCATAATCCAACTGTATAGATTACAAGTATACCTTAATATTTACCTTCCTACAAAATTTTATCACCATCTGATTTGTTAATCACTCACAACAACCAAATACTTTTCGACACTCTATATTGAATTTCAGACTGATCATTGGATGTAAAAAGTGCATATTGTACATATGGACATGTAAACAATGTTTGATTACAATGATTTTTTGTAAGAAGGTAAATAAAATGATGCTTTTTCCATCTATATAGTTGGATTTTAAAAAATAGTTACGAATTTGTAGTTATTCAAATGCCTCTCATGCTCTCACTATATGATGTTTCTCACTTATATATATATATATATATATATATATATATATATATATATATATATATATAGGGCAATGATCCAGTGAGAAACATATCTTGGTGAGAGCATGAGAGGCATTTTAAATAACTCTCCACATAGATCAATTTTTCATAATCCAACTATACAAATTACAAGTATACCTTAATATATACCTTCCTACAAATTTTTATCACCATCTGATTTGTAGATTATTCAAAACAACCAAATACATTTCGACGCTCTATATTGAATTTCAGGTTGACTGTTGGATGCAAAAAGTGTATATTGTACATATAGACATGTAAACAATGTTTGATTGTAATGATTTTATGTGAGAAGGTAAATGAAATGATGCATGTTCCATCTATATGGTTGGATTTTAAAAAATAGTTACTAATTTGTATTTATTCAAATGCCTCTCATGCTCTCACTGGATCGCTACCCTATATATATATATATATATATATATATATATATATATATATATATAGTGTCAGGCTAGAATACACTCGAGTGTACAGATCACACGAATACACTCAAGTGTGTTTGAATATCAAGACTATTTTTTGTAAAATGTAAACCATTGATCTTCACTGTCATACTATAACTAAGCTACATACATATTTTGAGCTCATTTGGATGAGTGTAAGTCACTCATCCAAGGGCAACCAAATCGCCGCGTGAAACTAATTTGAAATGTTTAATTTTTGCGGTCTGTATAACATGACCTATAAATGTCTAAATGTGCTCAAATTTTGCGTATGAGCTATTCACAACATGTTTAAGAAGATCAACGGATTAGATTTTTGAAAAAAACATTGCTTCATAAAAAACTACTTGAGTGTATTATGCTCCAAATACACTCGAGTGTATTCTAGCCTGACGATATATATATATATATATATATATATATATATATATATATATATATATATATATATATATATATATATATATATATATATATATATATATATATATATATATATATATATATATATATATATATATATATATATATATATATATATGGGCGTTCATTCGTTGCCCGCGTGGGTAGTCTGGATTTTTGCTACCCGACAGCCAAAAAAGTAACTCTCCTGGCCCAAAAAGTAACTCTGCTATCAAAAAAGTAACTATGGTGAACAGAAAGTAACTACACGAATAAAAGAGTAACTCTGTACAAAATATACAACCGATATATATAAGGATGAGTTTTTTGATTTTGGAGGGGAAAATGATATTATTTTTGTCTAATTTTTTTTGGAGAGCTAGACACAATAGTCCTCTACAATTGCAATTTTTTTTTTGAAAAAAAGTGGTCGGAAGGGTGGGCGGGTAGCTACCTGCGCGGGCAATAAAGATGGACCCTATATATATATATATATATATATATATATATATATGGCAACGATACAGTGAGAAACATATATTGGTGAGAGCATGAGAGGCATTCGAATAACTCTCCACACAGATCAATTTTTCATAATCCAACTGTATAGATTACAAGTATACCTTAATATTTACCTTCCTACAAAATTTTATCACCATCTGATTTGTTAATCACTCACAACAACCAAATACTTTTCGACACTCTATATTGAATTTCAGACTAATCATTGGATGTAAAAAGTGCATATTGTACATATGGACATGTAAACAATGTCTGATTACAATGATTTTTTGTAAGAAGGTAAATAAAACGATGCTTTTCCATCTATATAGTTGGATTTTAAAAAATAGTTACGAATTTGTAGTTATTCAAATGCCTCTCATGCTCTCACTATAGGATGTTTCTCACTTATATATATATATATATATATATATATATATATATATATATATATATATATATATATATATATATATATATATATATATATATATATATATATATATATATATATAGTCAGGCTAGAATACACTCGAGTGTACAGATCACTCGAATACACTCAAGTGTGTTTGCATATGAAGACTATTTTTTGCAAAATATAAACCATCGATCTTCACTGTCATACTACGACTAGGCTACATAAAAATTTTGAGCCCATTTGGATGAGTGTAAGTCACTCATCTAAGGATAACAAAATCGACACACGAAACTAATTTGAAATGCATAATTTTTGCGGTCTTCATAACATGACCTATAAATGTCCAAATATGCTCAAATTTTGTTTATGAGCTATTCACAAGATATTTAAGAAGATCAATGGATTATATTTGTGAAAAAATATTGCATCATGAAAAACTACTTGAGTGTATTCTGCTCCGAATACACTCGAGTGTATTCTATCCTGACTCTCTCTCTCTGTGTATATATATATATATATATATATATATATATATATATATATATATGAGTCAGGCTAGAATACACTCGAGTGTATTCGGAGCATAATACACTCAAGTAGTTTTTCATGATACAACATTTTTTTTTTCAAAAATCTAATTTTTGATCCTCTGAAACATCTTGTGAATAGCTCATATATAAAATTTGAGCCCATTTGGACATTTATAGCTCACGTTATGAAGACCACAAAAATTATGCATTTTAAATTAGTTTCGTGTGTCGATTTTGTTGCCCTTGGATGAGTGACTTACACTCATCAAAATGGGATCAAAATTTGTATGTAGCCTAATTATAGTATGACAATGAAGATAATTGGTTTACATTTTGCAAAAAAATAGTCTTGATATGCAAACACCACTTAAGTGTAGTGTGCGATCTGTACACTCGAGTGTATTCCAGCCCGACTCTCTCTCTCTCTCTCTATATATATATATGTTGGTAGGAATGATAAAAATATGAGCCTCGACCCAGCCTGACATGACACGACCTGACAAGACAAAGACAACATTTGAAAATATTAGGTTTTTATGGATTTGTTCGAGTTTCAAGTATGATATGATTGGAATTTAGTTTAGGCCTTAGGACATGTCAGGTCTAGTTCGAGTTATGTCGATTTGTGTCAAATTCAATCAATCATGTCAACTATTGACTTGTGACATATTTTTATTTTGTTTTTTCTTCTAATATTTTTATAATTTTTGAGTCATGCTGAGTTGGCCGTGTCCTTGCAATTTGTGGTTGCTGTAAAAAAAGACTTACTTAATAAATTTAAAAATGGACTAGTTAAAAAGGACCCGTTTTAAGATTTAAGATATTATTTCAAACATATCACACCTGACCCAGCTTGACCCATATATTGTAATTGTTTTTTATTAATATTAGATAGAAAAAGAAAACATGTGACAAACTGGGCATGCGAACACACCCTGCCCATACTAGACACAACTCAACCCAGACTAGACTGGTCCAATGATAATTGATCCAAATCAAATTAGACCCAATAAGACACTCTAAGAAACCGCGAAAAGCCCAAAATTAGATCGACCTGGACTAAAAAATTATAGAAGTATTAGGCAAAAATTATAAAAATATGACCCAAGTCGGAATTTTCCCAGACTAGAGTGGAATTGGACACGACTCAGCCAACTCGAGCTAAATTTAGTCCTCCCTGAAAAGACCTTAACCAAATTTGACTCAACCTGGATGTACCTGAAACTCAAACCAATCCATAAAACCTAGCATTTTTGGGTTGGGTTCAGTCGAGTTGCACTGGTCAGCCAATCGAGGTGGATTTTTTCATTCATATTAATACATATATACAAATATATATATATATAATCACAAAAATATTGGATTTTATTCTATAATATTATATAGTTCCATAGGATATAAATTACTAAAATCATAATTGATTAATAAATAATGTAGATTGAGTTGAAATGGGATTAAGAAAAAGAAACCAAAGTGAACAGGTTTTCCGTCATGGCATGTGACAAAAAGTGAATGTGAGGGGGTTAGGTGGAATAATGGAAAAGAGAGAGGGGCCCAGTTTGAATTAAGTGAAGGATAGGTTTTTCTTGGGATTTTGGGAAATGTGAGGGGGTAAATAGGAAAAAACTTTTATTTTTTGGGTGGGTGGGTTGTGGGGGGGGGGGGAGGGGGGGAGAGGGGGAATTAAAGTGTGGATATCACTTCACCTTATCTCCTCTAGGGTAGAATTGGCAAAAAAAACTCATCACGTTAATATAAAAACTATGAAAAATATACTTTTACATCGCTCCTCTCTTCTCATATAAACTATGTAGTAGGCCCCTTTTGCCAAGTAACGAATGCCTTACTGCAACACAACTAGGCCCTTAGGCTGTGTTTGGTACGTGGTGATAAAATTGATGGTGATGGTGATGGGGACAGTAATGGTGATAGGGACGGTGATGGTGATAAGGAAATTATTAAAATGTTTTGTTTGGTAACATGTGCATGGTGATAAGGATGGTGATGGTAAAAAACTTAAAAATTGTTGTTTGTTACGTGGTTATAGTGATGGGGAGGGGATTTTTTTTAATAAAAAAACCCTACACAAGCAAGAATCATATTTATTAGAACATTTTTTTGCAGATTTGTCTAAATAAGTAGTGGAGTCTTGAAAGAAACTTCTTTCACCATGATTCACCATGTTTTTTATGGGGACAAAAAAAGATCAAAATTCACCATTGATTCACCATGGATTCACCATGATTCCCTATCACCATGGCAAACAAACAACATTTTGGTTTCACGATCATTCCCTATCACCATGATTCACCACGTAACAAACACAACCATATTGTTATATACCAAAGTTGTCACAAGATCGAACCAATGTTGTGAACTTGCGATCATATATTGTCTCCTTAACTTATTCGAAACATGATGGGGATTATTTTGTCTTGAACATCGCCGAGATTTTTGGACTTGAATATGAATATTAGAAATAATATAAACATGATATCATAACATTGAATCTGATTTCAATAACATGATATCTTGATCATAATTGTACTTATAGTTTGTACATGATGACCATATAACTTTATTATAAAAAAGCAACAAATAATGGTACTTAGAGCATGTTCATTTTATGTTATTCTTCATAACATTGTTCAATCAAAAGAGAGAGCATATCATAATTCATACATAGAAAACATTCATCCAAAATAGTTATACACAATGACACGACTCAGAGCTAAGCAAATCCTTAAGTTTTTTTAGCCTTCTTATTCAAGGTCAAGTCCTAAACTACCTGCAAATAGCATTACATAAATCAAAATCTAGCTTAAAAATAACATGTATAATCTTATGAAATCAGGGTTTGAAAACCACGTGACTATTTACCTATTGGAAAACCATTCTATCATATATGTTTATGAATTTTAGATTTCCTGTCAATCATAACATTTTGGAAAAGGAATATACTTTATTTATCCGCGTGTAAAATCATGCAGGCCTAGTCCCCCGTTGGTAATGAAAACCAACATGGGACGACTGCACGATTGGGTTATGCTACTAAAACATGCATGTTTTGTTTAAGCAAAACAAACCAAAGTTTGAAAACAACTAAGCACACGTGAAATTCATCAGAAAAATGAAGAGGGAGGATCAAAATATCATTGTTTAGAATAGGCTGCTCCTAGTCTCGAATGAAGAACATTCCTTCTATAAAACATCCAATGAGAGAAAAATACCACCACCAAATGTGATTATAATTTGCTTCCCCATTCTTCTCATGTCCCTACAAGCCCAAAATTGGAGTATGAAGCAAAGGGAACACCAAAATAGGTCCCTTCCATGATAGAATAAGTGAGGGAGTTCTTTGCTTGAGAAAAGGAGAAGGGAGGTAAAATAGATCATCTTGTGTCTTTTGTGTGACTTAGCAATTAAAAGAAAAGAAAGCAAGGTACAACACTGACGTGAACACGAAAAACCCTAGGTGTAACAACATTTTATCGTGGAAGAAGGGAAAAGAAGAAAAACGAGAAAGTAACCATATTTAACAAAATAAAACTACATATAGGCTTTGTGGAGGTTGATGAGTATGTACCTAAACTTGGGGATGGTCTAGGAACCCTATTCTATGATTACATACATCTGTAAGGTGAGTATGGTAGAGAGGGTTTATAGCTTGTCTCTAAGAAGAAGGGACATGGCTTAAATTTGTTTTAGGAGATTTGTCCGTGGTCAAGGAGGCACAATTTATAAGTTTGGAGGAATGAGAAAGATGGGAGATCATATAAATTTGGAAAAAGATGGTTGGAAGGGGGCAAGGGTTGATTCAGATAATATTAAGACCATGATGCCTTCTAAGAGCTCTGGTGACCAGTTGGGCAACAAGGGTGAATGACCCTAGCAAGCCTCCTACCATTCCTTCTACACCGATTCCCATTATCATTATTAATGGTGTTATGTCTAACCCCCCTCAACCTCCTTTTAGGAATAAAACATGGAGAGAAGGTGGTTGTAACATACTAGGATTTGAGACCTTAAATGAAATGTCTTAAAAGAAATGGTTGGACTGCCCATATCACCAAGGTGCACCTCCTTTTCTTGGAGCCCATCACTAAAAAACTATGCGGTTAAGTGTGCTCAACTCAGAGTAGTACTAGGATGGGTGATCAGTCACGGAGTTTATCTCAACTTGTGTGTGAGTGAGGACAAAGCACACAGTTAAGGCTAGTGGTGGTTTGTGGGGCAAATTGTCATTCCTAAAACTCTCCTAGAAACTTAAGCAGTGGGCCCAAAGGTTACAAATGAAGTTTATTCCAGCTTGCTTGTGAGTGAGGAAAAAGCACATCATCATTCCTAAAACTCTACTAGAGACTTAGGCAGTGCGGCAAGATGTTATAGTGGTGTCCAAATGGCTTCCAATACATAAGCTTAGAAGGGTCTTTTTATGCAGAAAGAGTCCAATGAAATAGTGATCCAATGTTGTCACCTTGAGATTGTGGATGCAGCAGTCAAATATTCTAAATCCATCACTGAGAGGAACATATCTAGATGGACTAACACAATTTTGGTTTTTTTGTTGGATTGAAGCTGCACTGCCCTAATCTCCATAAACATCTCTCACTGATTTGGAAATCCAAAGGTGACTTTGACATTCTATCTTGTGGTAATGACTATTTTGTTATCATGTTTATAAATTCAGAGGATATGATGGTGCCTCTCGAGCAGGGACCTTGGTTTGTTGCTAGAAAAATGTTGAATCTATAGAAATGGCAGTGGGGTGAGCCCCTGGAGAAACTGAATCTCTCTGAAATCCCTGCGTGGGTACATGTTCATGATTTACCTCTTAATTTGTGGGACAAGGGAGTCTTTAGTATGATTGGATGTTTTATTGGTTCTCCTCTAAGGCCATATCTATTAACTAAACAATATAAGAGGCTAGATTTTGTCAGGATAAACATGTTGATTCTTGCTTCTTCTACCTTTCCTAGTGAAATGAATCTCGTTGGTGATGATGATGTGAAGGATACTATCAAATCTGAATATGAATGACTTTTTGTTTTGTGTAATGCTTGTGGTACTTTTGGCTGTGGCCAAGGTGATTGTGTGAAGCTATCTAACAAGAAGGGCTAGGTTAAGCATGTGTGGGTGGAGAAAGGTTCTACTGAAGTGGTGGCTTCTATTGATACCTTCTATGGTTGTCCCCCAAATAAGTCTCAAGTTGTTGCTCAGGCGCCTATAGATATTCTTGTGCCCGATAATGTTTTGAAGGCTTCAACCAATCTAGTGACTCCCATTTTCCAAAAGAGTCAGGCTATTCCTATTTCTACCCAAAGTGATTGGAGTAGGATTTCAAGAAGAAATGGCACTCCACCTATGAACGTCTCATAAATCCCTCAATAAAATCTATGGCTATTCCTGCATCTCCAAATAGGTTTTGTGTTTTTAAATTCCTAGATGCTCTAGGTATGAAAAGGAGGTTGAAGACAATACTATTACTGTGACTGGAAAGTCTCCAGTCCCATTGCCTAATGGTTAGCTCTCCGTCTATTATATCCTAAAACTCTAGGGGTCTTAGTAAGCCAGACAGGCAATTGGCTATTTGTGAAGCCATTTCTATGAACACCATTTCTATTGTTTGTATTCTGCAGTCAAAGGTTAGAAGAATGAAAACTAAGAAAGCTATTAACAAATGTTGGCTAGGTGCTTCATGGATCTCAAACCATTCTTCTCATCCACTTAGGAGAGTGATTATTTCTTTGTCTTATGAAGATATTGCTATGAGTAAAATTGATGAAGAAGATCAATTTGTAACATGTGAAGTGGTGTTTTTGGGTAAGTCTTTTATTCTTAGTGTTATCTATGCTCTCAATCCTGAACATAAGAGCATGCACTCATGGAATGGTCTTTCCTATAGAAATTTGTCTTCTCCTTAGATCTTGGTAGGTGATTTCAATACTGTTAGACTATCATGAATCTGAAAGATTTGGTGTTGTCGAACCCTCCTGTAATGCTATGTTCAATGACTTTATTAGCAACCATTTGTTTGAGATGAATATGGTTGGTGTACATTTCACTTGGGATAATAATAAAGAGTGTGAGAAGATTGTTATGTCCAAAATTGATATAATCTTGTATTACATGGAGTTACTTGATCTTTTTTCCTAATACGTGGGTAAAAGTTGTCTGTTCTATTCATAGCAATAATCTTTTTTATCTATTGAATTTGATGATGTTGATTATAAGAAGAAAACTTCATTTTGTTTTAGTAATGCTTGGATTGATGTACATGGGTTTCATGATGTTATTAAGGAATACTGGGAAGAGGATGTTGTTGGTAGTCCTACATTCAAACATTGTAAAAAAATGAGAACAAATAGAAATGCCCTATGTGTCTAGAATAAACACAATGTTGGTAATATCTTAGAGAATCATAAAGTTCTGGAAGCTGAAGCATGTTTTGCTAAATTTGATATGGATAGCAATCCACATGATCATGAACTTATTTGTATTTCTCTTCATAAAAGGAAGGTGGTTGTGAAGGATCATCATCCTAAGAAGTTTCTTATGTGTCAAAAATTCAGGGTGCAATGTCTCAAGCTAGGGGAAAAAAATACGAAGTTTTTTTATTCATCTCTAAAGTCTAAAAGGAACATAAATTCTATCAAAGGCCTTCTTATTGATGGTATGTTCTTCTATGATGTGGATGTTGTTAAATCTCACATTGTGGACTATTACAATGATCTTTTTGAGAAAGATGCTAATGTCAATCCTTTTGTCTGGAATGAGAAATGGGTTTTACCTAAAATCAGTGATGTTCATTTTGACTTCTTTGTGTAGTAAGTTCACTAATAAAGATATTGATGATGTTGCTTTTCATTCAAATGGTGACAAGGCACCTGGGCTTGATGGTTTCAACTTTCAATTTTTAAAAAATTGTTGGTCTACTATGGGCATGATTAGGGATGGCAATAGTGATGTAAAAAACCATAGCTATGGATAGCCGCACCACATTTTACACTACGTAAATGCACCAAATAGTTTGGGTGTGGATATGGTTTTAAATCTTTAAAACCACCTCAGTGTGGTGCAGTTATGGTTTTAGAGAAATAACCATGCAGATAAAAATGGCAACATAGTTAATTTATTTAAAATATAAAATATATGTAGAATATTATTATAATCATATTATTAACTATTGTTCTGACACATATTATTATATATCTATTGTTAACTAACATTTGATTAATAGAGAAGTAAAAATTTTCACTTTTTGCAATTAACACACAAATAGATTGTCCTCTTTGTACAATTACTAAACATACATGTGCCCCTATCACATGGGAATATTACCATTCATATTTTACTTTTATATATATTATAAATCATGTTTATGTGTACTTGTACAAGGTTATAGAGTCATATGTATAATGGTGGTAGGTAGTTTTTCGTTATGGAAACATTTAATGTTATTTGTTAAGATTGTATTCACTTGTCTCATGCCAAGCTAGAATAGAAACATGAAACAACTAGGAAATGGGAGATAATTAATTAAGGAGAAAAATTTGGTTAATTACTATAATTGAATGATTATATGTCACTTGAACAATGCAGTTATTTTTAGAGTTATATTAAATTGATAAAAATAAAGAAGTTGAAAAGAAAGTGTAAATACATAAAAGAGAAATAGAGAGTCAAGAGAGATAATTACATTTATACTTACTAATCATCCTTCATCATAATTTATTCAAATATGTACCACCCTCGTCGCCAATAGTTTTGACTTCCCACCTCTCTCAAGAAGTATATCATTACACTTGATTCTAAAATTTGTTTTATTTTATCTCATTACTAATAAATATATAGAGCAAAATCATAGCTTACATACTTGAACTGAAGGGGACGACTTAATAGGAGAGAGAAACTTGACTAAACATTTTAAATAGAATGTCATTTGAAAAAAAAGAGTGTATGTTATTGGGGGGAGGGCTTAATAGATTTTAAAAGAGGATGATGTTTGAACTATGAGTTTGAAAACATATGTGAAATTGGACAAGATTATATTTATGTTTACTAGGTAAAAAAGTTTTGGCATAAACCACAACACATATGCACCATTGCCATCCATAGGCATGATGTAAGGAAAGCAATACACAACTTCTTTGATAGTAGTTATCTTCTTAGAGAGGTGAATCAAACTTTTATTTCTCTGATTCTAAAAGTGAAAAATTCCTCTAATATTAAAAATTAGAGACCAGTTGAACTCTGCAATGTGGTCTTAAATTATTTCTAAGATCATTGCAAATCATTTATAGCAAACTTTACCCAAGGTGCCTATGCAATGCAATTCCTTGAAGGATAGATCTAATTTTTATGCCACCTTATTAGTTAATGAAGTTATCAATGACTTAATAAATAGTATATATTTTAAATTATAAGTGAAGGTTGATCTCATGAAGGCCTACTATTCCATTGATTGGTCTTAGCTTAATTCTATTCTCCCGAGGATGAATTTTTCTATGTAGGAAAATATGGCGAGAGAGATGGTAGTAGAAACAAATAATTTCTGGCCATGTTCCCCAAAACAGCGGATTGCGCCAATAACTATGAATGGGAAGGAAGGTTGCAAGGTATATACATGGTCTTGGATAAATTCTAGCAATAATCCTTGTAAAGATGTGCTTCTTTCTCAAGTAGTACTAGATGGTTGTCGACGACAGGCTCCAGGTGTAGCATGACAAATGACAACTGATGACGTCCTCTTAATGTCGTGGTGATATAGTCCACATTGACCACCAAAAACTCCAGTCGTTCTACTAGAACTAATGAGAAGGAGTTCTCCCTCATGTTGTCAACGTGATGCATCAACTTTCTCCCCTCTGGCTATCTCTCCCTTTTACAGGTAAGATACCTCTGGCTCTCACATTATCACAACTTTGAGATTAGGAGACTTGTCCCGAGAACCTTGACCATCCCCTTTTTATATAGGAGTGGATGGGTCCCGGTTTCCACAAACCCAAGGACATGAGGAGACAAATTTCATGAATTTTCAGCTACTACAAATCACGAGGCAGTCGATTGGGCTCCCATCAGTCGATTGGAATGCATTCCTATTCAAAAACAAATTGGCTTTTAATGCAAAAATTAATACACATCATGACATCCACATCAATACTTGATCCATTCTTATTGATCATCTACTTGGTCAACTAGACACTCTTGTCAATCAACTCATATTCCAGTCAGTCGACTCACATTCCCAGTCAGCCAAATGTCAGCCACTGTTGTTTAAGTTGATTACCTAAATACTTTAGTAACCAAGTTAAACCTTATCTATGAGTAGAATTCTACTCCAAATAAATCCTATGAGTGTGACCCTATAGGTCCCAAATTATGTTGGCAGTGAATGTCCATAACTAGATTATGACATCACAAACAAGGAGCAGTATTTAGCAACACATCATTTCTACCCAAGTAAGAAATTGGGAGAACAACTTGTTTCTACAATATTTGATCAATATTACAATGATTATATAATTCCTTTGTCTCTGATATCCATATTGAAGTCAAGGCATGGAATGATCATCCTCTTACTATTCAATCCCTATTCCTTGAACTAGAGAAAACTGTCTAAGATGCATGTGATCTCACATATCACATGTATTCATTCACATGAGTATGGCCATACATTTCTCAGTCTTGTTTATCAAGTGGCCAGGATATCAACTCTGATAGGAGGGAAAAATCACATATACATCACTCACAATCAATCCCCATGTGTCACAACATACCTGAACATCACCTGTACGGAAACCCTTATTCAAGGTCATGTTATATGGTGTCAAAGTATATCGAACAACATGTGATGCATGTAGTGACTTTAGGTCTTAGAACCACAATCATCACTATCAGTATGTGAGATGATTCTGACTACCATTCTATGATTTCCATGTACCACTCTCAAGGTGGGTTTGTATGATACACTGTTCTCTAAGAAGTACCTATGTGTTTGGCTTGATATCATATATCATGACTAATGAGATTCTATCATCAACCAACACACATTCCAATCTTATGTATTATTGTTGTTGTCTATTTATTTCTTCCATAATAATATCCAACTAGGGACATAACAAAAATGTATATACATTCGTATCATACATATGATCTCATTGTTTAGGTCCTCAACATGAAGACATATGTCATTGAGTAATATCATTCTTGTAGACATCTATCATGTTATACCATCATCTCATAATTTAAAAAAACATATAGATAAAAGATTTCTGTTATTATAAATCATATCTATTACATGACACCTCATTATAATCATCGTATGACTGGTTGTCTGGGCATACATACCAACATCCTAGTTGTTTTATTCATTGGATTAAAACTATTTTCAACACTATCCAACTCCAGGCTCATTAATGGAGTTCCCTCTTGCTCTTTTTTCCTCAAATGGGCATTAGGCAAGGGGAACCGATTTCTCACATCTCATTTGTTGATGATGTGTTGTATCATATGCATTTAATGATTGTTCTCTTATTGCTATATGTGATATCTTTAAGAGATTTTGGTAATATCTTTGGTATGAGGATCAGTAATTCCAAGAGCCACTTCTTTTGTGATAAAATAGTTGATTGTGACAAAGTATCAAGTATTTTAGACATTTAGTGTGGTTCTCTCTCTATGAAGTATCTTGGACCACCTCTATTCAAAGGTAGGCTCACTAAAGGCATTTGTTCTCCTATTGTGGACAAAATCAAATCTAGATTAGAAGGTTGGAAGTCTGCTCATCTATTATTTGTTGGAAGATGTGAACTAATCATTTTGACTCTTTCGTCTTTTCATTTGTATTGGGTTACATCCTTTCCTATTCCTTGTAGTGTGTTAGATGAAATTGATCATATTTGTAGGAACTTCCTTTGGGGTGGTCCTAAATAAAGAAAAGTGTTCATACTATCAAATGGGAAAATATTTGTAATCCTAAAGAGGAAGGTGGGTTGGGCATCTGAAAAAATAGAGACATTGTTCATGCTTGCCTTATTCTCAATATATGGAATGTTGCTAGCAAGAAGGGTACTTTATGGATTACATGTTAAAATAAAAGGTACCTTTGTGCAGAATATTTCTGGAAACTGAAGTTCAAAGCCTCTGCCTTGCGGTTTTGGAAACAACTCATTGGATTTAGAAATTCTATAATTAACAAGGTCTTTCTTAGACAAGGAAATGGTAAAGACATTTATATTATGTAGAGACCCATTAATTGGTGAAGAGGCCTTTTTGGATAATATTCTTTGTTCATATGATATTTCTAATGTTTATAGAGGAAAGTTTGCCGACCAAAAAATTGTTTATAGAGGAAAATTGCTCCACTGTCTTATTGATGGGGATGGTAGCTGGATTGCTTCTTCTTCAAGGCATATTAATTGTATCAAGTATACTTTTCAGGAACACTTTAAGCCTAAGATTAGTGAGGCTGATATGTTACTATTTAATGGTAACAGTCCCAAGGATGAGGGATTTTTGGGAATTCATTTTTGCTAAATCATTCAAGGTGGATTGGTATGATTAGGTATGGAAATGTAAGGAATCCAATAGATGCAAATCTTTTATCTAGAAGTTTGTTCTAGGAAAGATTCTTACTCATGATGAACTTTTAAAAAGTGGGTTTGTTTTCCCTTATATGTGTTTCCTTTGTAGATCTATCTGTGAAAGTTTTGAACATCTATTTTTTGACTACTAGTTTTGCACGAAATTCTGGAGTTTAGCTATCACTGATCTATTTAGTTTCAGGAGAAAGTGCCATGTTTTTTAGATTCTTGTAAGTGCTGAAATATGGAAGGAGAGAAATCTTAGGATCTTCAATGAGGGTTCCAGGGGGCTTGGTTCTATTCATTTTCATGTAAAGACTGATATGTATGCTCTTATTTGAGCTATGTGGCGCATGGTATGCTTTCTTATCTTATATAGTTTCTTTTTGTATGGATTCTTTCTATTCGATGGCTTTTCCATTTGTGTTGCAATTACCCACCTTCTTGATGCATACAAAAGACTACCATGGTTGAAAGGATAAAAAGGGTTGAGACAAACACTATATTGTCAACACCTTATAATATTATGGTTCTATATGGTTGGTATGATACCGTGATTGTGTCATACAAATTATCATGGTTTACTATCCATTACCAAGATAGATAGAGATGGAGAGATTATCAAGGCATACAGTTTCAGGGAGAGGGGGCACAAAAGAAATACAAACATTTTCTTCCAATCTCAAACAAACAGATTCATCATGGCCATAAAAAAGTGGTATATTAAAGACATAGAAGGGATATCAAGTATACCTTGGTGCACACTAGTTGTCAAACAACTAGACACGTCTCGTCAGTGTTGAACTTCCACTTCTAGATACAATACAAAGCAACTGTTGTTGATGTCTCCTTGTCATCACAAAGACTGTGACACTTGTTGCCACACAAAGTGAGATTACTCAAATCCAAATGCAGAAACAATACCAAACAAGCAGATTAATGAAAAACATTAAAAATTAAAATCGATTGCACAAGGAACCAAAATCAAGAATCTTTTTATATTAGGGTCCAAAATCCTTCCATCTGAATTATATACCATAAAGCATCGTTATTTACAACATGTCTGTAAAGGCTACCTGTCATATGTGATATCTGTTTCACTTACATATACATGTACATATGCCCACTATATATGACAAAATGGCACATAAGCCAAAATGCGTATCGATAGCACAACCACAAAACACACTAAACTACCCCAATAACTGAGTGTACATGGATGACTTTAGGACTCTAACACTAAAAGATCAACAAGCAGCACACTCAACCTTGTCAGCTTCTAGACTTGCTCCTGCTCCTATTCAGCTGCACGATCTCTATCTCCTTGTACACGATCACCTAAAAGATGTGGAAACCCATGGGGTGAGACCAAATGTCCCAGTGAGAGATATAACTCTCTGCCAATGCTATTAATTCACATGCAAAATAACTAAAGATCAAAAGTAAAACTACACCTATTATAAGCATAATCAACTAATGATATCAGCAAGACAATTATTATCATCTTAACATTTCAAAAGGAATATGAATAACATGTATATTCTCTACCAACTAACATGTACAAAAGCAAGTCAAGACTACAACCAATGTTCTCATATTTGATCTTCAGTAAGTACACTACATGACTGATTATGCATTTTATTATGCCCCGAGGATTTGAGTCGTACCACCAAAATCCAACCAACCACTACTTTGTCAAAATCAGTGCCATACAAGGTCAATGGAAGAGCCAGAAACCATGACCTCTCCCACCCCTCCCGGTCAGCACAAGAGTAACACTATAGAGACATGCCATTCAACTACAAAAGTGACTTATAGTTAGAAATAGGATCGTCTCACACATGGCTGTCCACATATAACAACACCTAGCCCACCTTGGTACATGTAACGATGCTAGAAGAACATGATCACACATGGCCATTCTAACAAGAAGGAGTGGCTCACACATGGCCATCCATATCACAACAAGATCAGCTCACACATGGCCGTCCCACACATCATGTAATTAGGTATACAAGGTGACACCCGACCTGTACCCCCACATATTAAAAAATATGCACTCTGAGTAAAACTCATTTTGCTAATCCAACAATTAAGGCAGTCACTAGAAAGGATCTATGGCACATGGCAAACTACATGGATTATGTTTCACTTGTTTTGTTATACCAATTAAGTATGTTCAAGCATCAATCAAGTTACAATGTCTAAAACCATAACAAATTATACAAAGATAAGGGCATGAAACAACTCCAGAAGATATAAAATGTATAAGGTGTGAACTTGTCACACTATCACCACATGATGCATATATCATGTCATTCATAAAACCATCATCACTGTTACACAACCACTCAAGGCTATCACTGACGCCATATCACTATGGGATATCAATCCCTTAATCATAGTACTATAGGGTATCACTTCACAACAAGCATCAAACCACCACCAGGTCATAGGACCCATTCACATCATTCCTGCATCACACACATTTCAAAATGCCTTATAAAGGCTTATTCAACTAGTGTCACATCATACCCATCATAGCATGCACTAGCTATGATATTCAAGCTCATATGACCTGCATGGTTAGAAATTGATAAATAAGAAAGAGGAAACATCCTAAATCCATGGGTCACATCATTATCTCCACATGCCTCAATTATTCATAACCATCACCATAACATACCAAGAAATGGCATGCATTCAACCTACACGGTTAGGGTTCAAAGACGAGAGACGATATCATAAAAAATAGTTGTTCTAAGAGAGAGGAGCAAACATGTCACATTACTCATCATTAGTATTAGGGTTTTGTGGAGAAAACATGTGCGGCAAAAGCAACAAAAAAAATTCCATGCAACCCAAAACAGGATCTCGTCGACAAAAACATATTTATAAGGAGTGTTTGCGGGTATACCTTATCATGGAGCAAGTCCGGCGATGTCCCACTGCATGATGGTATGCAACAGTACTGACCTACATGGACGAAACTTCTCTCTCATTCAATGAGTGCGTCGTAGGAAGATCTGGCGGCATTTCTTTGTGCAGTGATGTACGCCGCTCGTAGCACGTACATATGGTCGTAGACGTCCTCTGAACATAGGCATCTCAACGTCTACATCTCTACTTCGTCCACACAGATGGACTGGAACTCCACGTCACGCTTCCACTACTACATAAATGGCTTATAAAGTCACTTTTCAAGGTGTCAGTTGTATACATAAACGGACACCTAAACGCTACAGTGTCGGTTTATAACATAAACCGACATACAATCTGTGAAGGTCGACCAGACACGGGTACCACTTTTATTAAGTGTCGGTTAATTAATAAAAAACCGACACCTAAAATCAACCGCCAAAACCAAAATTCCAGCGAAAAAATTACCTCCAAAATTTGACATATGTCATCGGTTCATAAATAAATAACCGACGACTAAAGGTTATTCGCGGGACAGGAATAGTTGTCGGTTGTCTTTTAGTTAAAAAACGATGACTATAATCTAGTATAGGCGTCGGTTGTTGGAATAGAACTGACACAGTTGGTTTAGTTGTCAGTTTATTATAATAACCGATGCTTATTGTCAACTTAATAGCTCACCAACGCGAGCTTCTCTTCCCCTTTCCCAGTTTCATTCCCGATTTTAGTTAGGTCCGGCGATTTCTTGCTCGCCCCCACCAGTCGTTGCTCCTCCTCCGCCGCTCTGTGCTCTTGCTCCTGCCCTCGCCGCTGCTCCGTGCTCACCGGCGGCCGTGCTCCTGCTCCTGCTCCTGCCATCTGTGCTCACCGGCGGCCGTCCGTGCTCCTGCTCCGTGCCCTCGCCGTCGTTACTCTGTGTCCTCACCGGCGCTTCTCCTCTCTTTGCCGCCGCCTCCGCCGGTGGTTGCTGTGCTCCGGCCACTGCTCTCCTCTTCCCTCAAGGTATGCCCACCCGCCCTGCCTTCTTCCTTCTTCCTCTGCTCCGGCGGCTGCTTGGGCGGTGCCAAGGCACGCCCAAACAGCTGCTGGGCGTTTTTTATTTTTTTTTTAAAGTTATTTACTTATTTGTGTTTAGGGTTTAGGTACTGATTTTATGCTTCTACTGAGTTGAATCCTCTATTGTCTATACAATACATGTAATTTTGATCAAGTGATGATATGTAAATGTAGAAATAAGTTAGTAAGGTATCAATGATAAGTCTACTGTAATGTGATGCAAAATAGTTATTGTATCATGCATATCTTAATACTTTTTTGTTTTATAGTTGTATAGGGTGTTTTATGTGTGACAAGTCTATTGTTTTATATATAGTTGTGCATACCTGCGAGTTATTTGGAACACCTAAATGAATGTCTAACACCTAAATGAATATCTGGTTGTGTATTTTCCTAGTATCGTGAAAGATTCTCAATCGTGTGTATCACATGAGATTCTTATCTCAACACAATGGACTGCAATATATGCATCTAATGCCTTAAATGGAAGACTCGAATGTTATAAAATCCCATCAAAGTAGGTAGAAACAACTTATATATATTCAGATCTTAATAATTCCATGAAGTGCACATTATCTTACTTAGGAAAAGTATGTGTATAATGTAGGATTAGTTCCATATAATGGTTCTATTTTAGTAAGCACCTAGAAACCCATCCAAGATTTACTCATTAGGAGTAAATCTTGGATAGTCCCTGGTTTGGGACTATTCTTGAACACCTAATCTCACTTAGGATGTAAGTGTATAATGTGTATTGGGTTTTCGAGAAAATTTCAATAGCATTTCCTCGTTTGTTCTCTAAGTACATATGTAGACCTCTTTTCAAGCTATCATGTCTACCACAATAAAGTTGGTTATGACAAGCAATAAAAGGTTAACTGATGTTATACAACTTTTTCTGAAAATATATAACATCCTTATATGTACTTACACTTTGTTAATACTAATATTATGCAGTCTCTGTCCACCCATAACAGTCACTATGAACTGGGCCTCTATGTCAATGTTAACGTCCCCTATTGAAGAACAATTGGACATCATCCTAGATGATCGTTCCTTAAACCAATTGGTCATACCCAAACATTGGTGTTTTCTAAAAGGAAGACACTACATGCCTGGTAAAGTGACTCTAACTTTTGGCAATTATTCACATGTTATCGAGGTTGAGTATGATTTGGCGGGAAATCTTGTATCAAAATCCGGTTGGCATGATTGGATTGGAGAGATGCATGTGGTCCGTTGCAACAGGATTTTTCTCCGTCCAGTTGGCCATAATTCCATCAAAGTTTGGATAACCAATAGCAACTGCGAGACCCCCGATCATCTACTGCGGTATGAGCGCACGTCGTCGCATATCAGCTCGGACGAATATGAATCTGAGGCCCCTGTCAGTTCAGATTTGTCTAAATACAGTGAGGAGCTTCGTGACACAGCTTCATCATCAAAAAGACCACGGTAAGTCCAATTAACAAATATAATTGTCAAGCAATCAATACTCATAGCTGCTTTCTATTCTGAACTTCAGGATAAGATCGCCACAATGATAAGTCCTCGAAGTTACTGATGCGGGACCATGTTGGTGTAGTATTTAGTTGTCTATCTATCTAGACTTGTCTGTATTAATAGTTTTTTTAATTATGCACATGTTTAGGGGTACACCAACCCCTTTGTTTAGTTACTGTTTAGGGGTACACCCCTGTGTGTGGATGTAAAAAGAGATTAATGAATGGAACTGAAAGTTGCTACATGAATGCTTATAATTGAAGTGTGTGTTCCCATGAATGTTCCCATTTGCATGATTACACTACTATTTTCTCATATTGTATAGTCTATTTTAATATGACATACTTACTCATATGGTATATGTTGGGTAAGTTTACTTTACTTATATCTTTAACTTAAGTATAGTATATATATGCATACATGTGCCTAGAAACCCGTCCAACACATTATTTGTTGGCCTAGAAACCCGTCCAAGATTTACTCATTAGGAGTAAATCTTGGATAGTCCCCGGTTTGGGACTGTTCTTGAACACCTAATCTCGCTTAGGATGTAAGTGTATAATGTGTATTGGGTTTTCAAGAAAATTTCGGCAGCATTTCCCCGTTTGTTCTCTAAGTACATATGTACTTGGAGAACAGCGGGGAAATGCTGCCGAAATTTTCTTGAAAACCCAATACACATCATACACTTACTAGTGAGATTAGGTGTTCAAGAATGGATAGGTGGTACACATTTATTATATATAATAATAACATCACATGTATTTGTTAACCCTAGACCCTAATCTTGTCCTAATATATACTTGTTTTCTCTTTGATCATAGAATGTATAGATCATGGATGTCCATTCGCAATCGCTGCACCCCAAAGTTTATTTCTGGTCTTGACCAGTTCATTAGATTTTCCGAGGAACATAGGAAACAACCTGGAGATAGGTTCTACTATCCATGTAGGCATTGCGGTAACAACTTGAAAGTCAACACTGGTGACGAAATCAAAACTCATGTCATGTGCAACGAAATTATACAAGGCTATACAGAATGGCACTGGCATGGAGAGATTTCAAACCCGAAACCAGTGGATGTCGATAGAAGTGCTTCTGTGGAAGAAGAAATTGCCTACGATGACGTAGATGTGAATGAACCAGTTCCAGTAGACATCGTTGATGCGATGCTGGATAGTTGTGGGGTAGAGTACACCGATCCACCTCCCATTTTTAGAAACATTGTGCATGATGCTGCGATGCCGTTATACACAGTTTGTACTAAGTTTATGAAGCTTAACGCTGTGTTGAGATTGTATAAGTTGAAAGCTAACAATAGATGGAGCGACAAAAGCTTCACGTCATTGCTGTCTTTGTTGAAAGAAATGCTTCCTGAAGGAAACGAGCTGCCAATCTCAACATACCAGGTAAAGAAATTGTTGTGCCCAATGGGAATGGATGCCAAGAAGATACACACATGCCCTAATGATTGTGTATTATTTCAAAAGGACTATGCGGATTTGAAAGATTGTCCAAAGTGTGGTGCGTCACGGTATAAATTGACGACTTCGGGGGAGTCCAAAACTGGTTCTCCAGCCAAGGTGATGTGGTATCTACCTATAATATCACGGTTTCAATGCTTATTTGCCAATCCGATATATGCGAAGAATTTGAGGTGGCATGCAGATGTTAAGAAAAATAACGACATGCGTCTGATTCCCCACTGTGGAAGAAGATTGATGTATTGTACCCTGAATTTGGTGAAGAAGTCAGGAATCTAAGACTTGGGCTTTGTACAGACGGGATGAATCCGTACGAGACATTGAGCAGCCAACATAGCACTTGGCCAGTCATGCTTGTTATATACAATCTTCCTCCTTGGTTGTGTATGAAAAATAAGTACGTAATGCTGTCGTTGTTGATATCGGGCCCTAAACAACCTAGAAATGACATCGATGTTTATCTTGAACCTCTGATTGATGACTTAAAGAAACTCTGGGGTGAAGGTGTGATGACCTATGATGCTTCATGAAGAGAGACATTTCGTTTGCATGCTATGTTGTTTTGCACTATTAATGACTTTCCAGCATATGGGAATTCGTCTGGATATAGTGTCAAAGGAGCTAAAGCGTGTCCTATATGTGAAGAGAACACTGATTCAACAAGACTAAAACATGGCGGTAAGAATGTATATCTCGGTCATTGAAGGTTTCTTCCAAAATTCCATCCGTATCGTAGGAAGCGCAAAGCATTCAATGGATTGAATGAGGAACGCAGTGCACCTAAACCTATACTAGGGGAGGTTGTTTATGAAAGAGTAAAAGACTTTGTCAATGAATTTGGTAAGAGATCACAATGTACTACACGGAGTGACAATTCTTCATTCAAGAAGAAGTCAATATTTTGGGATCTTCCTTATTGGAGTTCTTTGACAGTCAGACATTGTATCGATGTAATGCACGTTGAGAAAAATGTTTGTGATAAAATCATTGGTACTCTGTTAAATATACCAGGTAAGACTAAAGATGGGATAAAATCCAGACTGGACCTACGTGAAATGGGAATAAGGTCAGAATTAACAGAATTACGTGAAATGGGTAATAAAAGAACATACTTACCTCCCGCTTGTTACACGTTGTCTAGAAAGGAGAAGAAAGCTTTTTGTGAATGCTTGGTAAATGTTAAGGTGCCACATGGTTACTCATCCAACATCCGTAGATTGGTATCAATGAAAGATATGAAGTTGATAGGTCTTTAATATCATGATTGTCACACTCTAATGCAACAAATATTGCCTGTGGCAATTCGATCTATATTGCCGAAGCTTGTAAGGTTTGCAATCACCTGACTTTGTTTCTTTTTCAACAGTCTCTGCAGCAAAGTTATTGACCCTGAGACTCTCGATAATTTGCAAAGAGAAGTGGTTGTTACCCTATGTCATCTTGAGATGTATTTCCCTCCTTCATTCTTTGATATCATGGTACATCTTGTTGTCCACTTGACTAGGGAAGTGAAAATCTTGGGACCGGTTTTCTTGCATTGGATGTATCCCTTTGAACGATACATGAGCGTTTTTAAAGGTGATGTTCGAAACCGTTATCGGCCTGTAGGGAGTATTATTGAAGGTTATGTGGAGAGAGAGGTTATGGATTTTTGCAATGACTTTCTCAGTGGTAATGACACTCCTGATAATGACAAGAATATTGACGAGCTATTTGGCAAAGGAATTTTGGGATCACGTGTGAAAGTAATCAGCCGTGAGCAGTTGGAACAAGGTCATTTGTATATTTTACACAACATGGACGAAGTGAACGTTTATATCGAGGAACATACCAATTTCATCAAAAGACAATATCCTCGAGCCAATACAATGTGGCTTGCTAGAGAGCATAACAAGACTTTTATTAAGTGGTTTGAAGATAAAGTCTTACATCAACTATCTCAAACACCAGATGATATTACTGAAACTATCAAATGCCTCACCTTTAAACCAAAGTTGACTGTTATGTCTTGTGAAGGGTATGACATTAATGGATTCACATATTACACAAAGCGCCAAGATGATAAGAGTGTCGTCCAAAACAGTGGGGTCACCCTTCAAGCATCGACTATGTCTTTTGCAAGTGCAAAGGATAAGAATCCACGTGAAGCTAAAATGTCATATTACGGTGTCATTGAAGAGATATGGGAATTTGACTACATAGATTTCAGAATTCCGCTCTTCAAATGTAATTGGGTTGATAACACCAAAGGAGTTATAGTTGATGGATTGGGTTTCACTTTAGTGAACTTTGAAAAGATTGGTGAGAAGGCTGAACCATTCATATTGGCATCACAGGCGAAACAAGTATTTTATATTGATGATCCTACAAATGATAAATGGTCAGTTGTTCTTCATGGTAAAAGACAGTTCATTGAAGATCCTATAGATGAAGAAGAGTACTATGATAAATATGATGAATCCAGTCCATTCTCAGTTGGGTTGCCAACTCCACAAAATATTGAAGCTAATTATGACTTATATGTGCGCGGAGATCACAATGAAGGATTGTTAAATGATAAAAGATCACAATTTTAGAGGCATGCATGTTTATATTTTTTTATTGAAGCTAAATGTTTACTTTTTTAATATCAATATCATTTTTTGATTTGATGTTTCATTATCTTCTAGTTAATACAAATGCTAAACATTGTGGGAGGGTGCTAAAGAACTATAGGACCAATCTCACCCGAGATTACATACGCGATGCTAAGAATAGGTTCTTGATTGATTCCAATTCTAGACATTGATCAATATTTCACTAACTCTACACTAATAATTTTTGTTTGTATTATCTTTGAAAAATAAATATAGGAAGAAGGCTATGCAGGACGGCCATGACATAGCTATGCAGGATATGCAGGCGTTCGCCAAAGGTTATATAGATATATAGGCAGCAAGCCATGAAACAGCAAAAGAAGCCCCAATGAAGAGAAGCAGGATACAGATACAATACATAAAGTGTAGCACACACAAGTGCTTCAGATTCATATAACAACATGACATACTAACACATATATAGTGCATAACAACAGCAGCGCCAAATTTACATACAACACTAGCTTAGTACATATATAGTGGGACTAAGGTGACGATACCACCTGCTAAAATAGGTTACCGACTACATGTTACGAATGGGAGGTCATGATTCAGCAACCGTATGCATTAGCAGGAGGACAAACATATGGTGATCTATTTATCCTCCTGCTAATGCATACAGTTGCTGAATCACGACCTCCCAGTCGTAACATGTAGTTGTCGGTAACCTGTTTTACCAGGTGGGATCGTCACCTTATAAGTCCCACTATATATGTACTAAGCTAGTGTTGTATGTAAATTCGACGCTGTTGTTGTTATATACTATATATGTGTTAGTCTGTCATGTTGTATGGACATTGATTGTATTGCTCAGGTATTATATAGTCTCATTAGATAATATGAAATATATCAATATTATTTATAGCTCATTAATTATATATATACATCATTCTCTTTACAGGTGTTTAAAGATGACCCCACTACAGGAACAGACTTACTAGATGTACATGCTCCCTATACGATGGGAGAATTAAATGAAGTAAGAGAAGAATGGGCAACAACCATACAAATAGTGGGGGTTTTAAAATATAATTGGGATGTTGATAGCGAATAATGACTAAAGAATGATATTTTGTAAATGAATTTCTGAATTATAATATATGTGTGAATGTTTCTACATGTCTAGATGTTTCTACATGTGTCTGAGTGAAAATGAATTAAAGTGTTGGTTGCTATATGAATGTTTCTACATGTGTGAATGTGAATGAATGGAACTACAGATTGCTAGCTACATGAATGTTTCTAAATGTGTGAAAATAAAATGGAACTGCAGGTTGTATTGCTAAATGCATGTGTGAATATTTTTGTTGTTAAATTTGTAGGTTTGTGGCCTGTTGTTGGCTGATATCAATGGATGTCGTAAAACCTGCAGTTAACTGCAGGTTTCTCATCCTACGACCAGCCACAGCAGGTCTGCAGATTAATAGAAAAAAATAATAGGCGTCGGTTATTTGTATAACACCGACACACAAAGTTATAGTGTCAGTTTTATATAAATAACCGACGCCTATTTCCTTAACACCACGGCCGTGCTGGGCAGCACGGATGTGGCAGCAGACCAGACACCACGGCTGTGCTGGACAGCATGGACGTGGCAGCGGACCAGACACCACGGCCGTGCTGGCCAGCACGGCCGTGGCAGCAGACCAGACACCACGGCTGTTCTGTCCAGCACGGCTGTATTGGGAGTTATATGGTGTCAGTTATTAGCTAATAACCGACGCCTATAGTGCCCAAGTTGGCGCCCTCCTATGCCGCGAAGATATATGTCGTCGGTTATTTGTAAAAAACCGACACTGATAGTGCCCAAGATGGCGCCCTTTCTGTGGCGCGAAGGGTTTGGGCGTCAGTTTATTATCTAATAACCGATGCCTATAATCCCATGATGGCGCGTTTTCGGTGGCACACGAAGAGTTTGGGCATCGGTTTTGGAGCCGATGCCTAATGGGTGAGCTTTTAGTGTCACCCACATAGGTGTCGCTTAGAAACCGACACTAAAGGCTTTAAATAACCAACACTAAAGGTAGGTTCTGTAGTAGTGTTCCCAATCCGGCGGGAAGGAGTCATCTCTGTGCAGCGACATGCTAGTGTCGCGGTGCTCTCCTTTTTCTCCTGAGGACAGTGACAACCAGGGTTTACGTACGTGAGAGTAAACTGAAAAGCCTCTCTAATATCTTATATAGATATCAGCCATCAAGATCCTTTAAATAGGAGATTAAGGGAAGTAGGGTTTCCTAAACCCATCGGTAAAAAAACACTACGTTAATTAAAACACTTGTGGATTAATTAGAATATTCTGGAATTAATTAATTAACCAAATAATTGCATTAATTGATTAATTAATACCTGACTCCATGCTATTGCTCAAGATGTCTCTATTGGCATATATACCAACAAGTTTTCCCTCCATAGCCGATTAGGGTTTATAAGACTAGGTTCATCCATCAACCCTAGAACCATCACCCTGCATCATCTTAGAGTGTACAAGGATTAGGAAACATCATGAGAGTTGATTAGATAACATTCAAAACATCATTATACATGGCTTATACATTAAGCATACCTTTCAACCACCACCATTAACATGTGTCTTGACCACTAACATCATCATGTGTCTCGAACACTAACATCATCATGTGCTTTGACCACATAAAAATATAGGTCATGACCGCCCAACCTGGTCCATGTCGTGATTGCAACACCTAGGGCGTCGCGACCCATGTAGGTTTAGGGTTCCATCTACCAAAGGCTCATCTCGTGACCTCATGAAGCATCAATGTCTCAACCTCAAGCCATGGCAGCATGTCATGACTCAAGACCATCCTATCACGACCTATCTCAAGGAACATGCCACAACCGATACAAGGGCAAGATCAATACCTAAAAACTAAGGCAACAACCCAACCAAAATAGGGATCGACATCGCCTTCAACATGACCCATCATGAAAGGATCTCATGCAAGATAGGTAAAACTATGTTTAAGGCACCCAAAATAGAACTTAAACTCCCAATAACATCTAGATACTCGAACATCATGCATATGAGAAACACCAAGGTAAAAAGGACAGAGGAATATCATCATAACCCCACAATCACCAAAATTGGGCATATGAAATTAAGGTTTTGAATAGCATTTGAACCAAGCAAGATAATCACTACCAGACAAGTCCTAGATATTACCATCATCTACTAGTATGTTAGGGGAACATTTTAGAGAGAACACAATAGCTTGCATGTATAAAAGAGTGCAAGTAATAGAGAGGGTAAAGACTTATATAACCCGCCTTAAGATGATCACCGCCAAGAGCTCCAAACTCCAAGATCAAGAGCTCCAAGCACACAATCCAAGGGTTGAAGAAGCTTTACCAAAAGCTCCACACTCAGCCACAAGAGCACCTCAAGAAGAAGAAGAAGACACCAAGGTCAAATCTATCCCAAGGAAAGAAGAAAAGAACTCTTGGACGAACCAAAAGAAAAAGGGAGAAACAGAGGAGAAATCCTCTTCACACTTGGGTCTACCTTGTCAAAACATGGTCTATGACCCTTGTGACGAGGAGTTCTTCTCCCAAAATGACCACAATGGAACAACCATGGCCTACAGATGAGGAAAGGGAAGGATATGGAGGTAGGAGATCAAAAGAAACATCAACTTAGAAGACAAACACTTACTAAGGATAGAAGATGAGCTTGGATCACTACCACCACCCCATGCAAGGGAATATTGATCCCCCAAGCTCCAAGGACAGACCTACTTACTCCACTAAGCTCCAAGAACAAGAAAAGAAGGAGGAAGAAGATAAATGTCCAAAAAGAGTTGCAAGCAAGAAGAGATAAGGGGTTATATAGATGGAAGATGAGAGAGAAGGCAAGAGATGATGTGTCAACATTCTAAGGTACCAAAGGGACACTTGTCCTCACAAAAGACCAACATGCACCCACATGAAACCACTTAAATTTGACACACAAGACATGGAAATACACTCTAGGTACTATATAGACCACCATGGTCTCCCACATGGTCGCGGTCATAAACATCCTAGGTTGCATCATCCATGGTCGTGACACCACTTATCACCATCTTTTCTAGGTCGAGACAAAGCACCTCCACAAACCCTAGGTCGAGACAACCCAAGCTATGTCAACCATCTCGAACCAAGACCACCCTACACTACCTAGGTCATGACCCAAACACATGGAGGATGCGTATCGATCACGATGCCCTCCAAAACCTACCTTGGTCGTGACCCAAGGTCGAGACAACACAACCAACACACAATGGTCAAGGCACCCAACACTCACATCAACCCTAATCACCACCTTGGGTGATACTCCTTAACCAAGGCTCAAACAAGGTGCCCTACTCTTTCTCTTTCCTCTAGATGATGTAAAGAAAGAGAGGGAATGCTCTAGAGGTGGCAAATTGCACATAGAACCCCAACATTGGGTAAATTTCAATTTGTACCAAAACTAGCAAAGAAAGCACAACTTCATCCAAACAAGCTCAAACTTGAACCTTAAGCTCTCCACAAGCTCTAATTACATCTCAAAAGATTAGAGAAAGGTTGTAAGCACATGATTAAGCCAAAGCGAATAGGGTTACCCCAAAACTCAGGTCAGGGTCCTTACAATGACACCTTGTCTTCTTCTTGATGAAGTTACTTGTTCTCAAACCTCTGCCCAAGTGCCCCATCCTCTACACCATTCACACGGATGCGAGAACTCTTGCTGCACCACCTTGGTTACCAAGAGGAAGTAGAACACAGACTTATCAATGTACTAGTTGTCACTCAAACTTTTTCTCCTCCTATTGTGGGTTGCTATCCTTGGGGTAGGTATTTGTCTTTCTAAGAGGAAGAAGTCTCAAATAGCTTGTCTCACAATGTTGTGATGGTGTGTCTCAACCCCATGGACATCAACCCATATATAGGAGTCTCATGGTCTTTGAATTTTCAAAATTCAATCGTGTTCCTAATCACAACAGAATACATATTAGAATTCTGATAACTCAAACTATAATCCCAGTTTCTTGACTCAACTTTTGAGTCTCCCTACTAGGACCAATTTGTAGTCGAATTATCAGACTCATCACTCCATGTCTGATTTAGTTTGTTAATTTGATTACAAATCAAACAAAACAACTTTCTTTCCTTTCCTTGAGTTGGTCTAGTCAAGCTACTCCCTTGGTGAGCCTCCCAACTCATCACTTCCATAAAGTGATAATGAGTTGATCGATTGACAATCATTTGATCCACTAAACCAAAACATCTAGCCACCTGATTGACTAGAAATCAACCTTTACATGATTCAGTCACATTCTAATCATATGTTTGATTGTGAACTTCAATTCCCCTATGCATCCCTATATGTGTGACCCCATAGCTTCCACATTTACATTGGTAGTGATGTTCTTAACCTCATAAGAAATATTGATGTCTAGAAGCACATTTTTGCTACCCAAGTAATTGGAATACATTGAGAAAAACTTGAACCTATAAAGTGACCAATGTTACCATGAACGTATAATCCATTTGTCACAGATGTCCATATTGAAATTGAGGCATGCATTTTTCATCCTCTCAACATTAAATCTATGTTCCTTTAACTAGAGTAGACTATTAAGATAGTGTGAGCTCAACAATATATAAGGACTCACATGAGCATGGCATGGCTTCATAGTCTCACTTTTTAAATGACCATGATATCACTCCAATAGAGGGACAAACTTCATCTGCATCACTCACAGTGATCGTCAAGTGTCACAATGCACCCAATTACCACATATATAGAAACTCCTATTTAGAGTCATGTTGGGTTAGTGTTAAAGTGTTCACAATAACATGTGATTAGCATAGTGACTTTAGGTCTAAGGATCACAATCACCACTGTTACATTAAGATATGACTCTATTTTCCATGACATGAGTTCCATGTGTCAATCTTAAAGTGGGTCTATCCAGTACAACTTTTTCTTTAACAAATACTCGTGTAACTTAGTTTATGTACAATATTATGACTAAAGAGACATAGTCATCACTCAACATACACACTATTCTTATGTATTATTGTTGTCCTATAATATCCTCAATAATAACTGAGTAGGGACATAATAAGAATGAATACTCTTTAAGTATACATATGATCTCATGTTCAGGTCCTCAAATCAAACAATATGTCATTGAGTCAAAACATTCTCAGGACATTATTATATTTATTCATCATCTCAATAACGAAGCAAACATAGTAATTGGAAATGCATTTATTAGCAATAAATCATATACAATGTATCCCTATCACAATCATCACATGATGGCTTTCAGGGCATACAACCAACAACCTCTCGCTTCCACTAGAGTCAATCACTCATGAATTAAATTTCAAGTGATCTAAGATGACCATCATGCTTCTACTGTGAAAGTGCTTTTGTTAAGAGATCAACAACATTGCTTTCAGTTGATATTCAACACTTTACATCTCTACTTTGTATGATCTCTTGTATTAGATGATATCACTAAAATATGTGCTCAGAATGCTGATGTGATCTGGGTCCTTTAGCTTGTTCTATTGCTCCATCGTTGTCATAGTAAAGATCAAGCACGTTCTCAATGATTAGAACAATCTCAAGTTCATAATGAAATTCTTGATCTGTACTGTTTTCTTTGCTACATTATATGCAAAACCACACGCATATTCTATTGTAGAACCTATTTGAATCTCAGGGCAGAAAACACAAGAAAAATAAAATTCTCCTAAGAATACTTTAAGCATGATCCATAATGCAACAAAACGATATTAGGTTTATAAGTTTATACCTTACTATAGAATAGGTTCAAATGATTCAACTTGTAATGCTCGATATAGATCTGGACCCTCCAATCCATGACTCCTTTGAATATGCTTGATTACATGTTGGAACTCATTTCTATTTTCTCTGACACTCTGGATGTTGCCTCAGTTTGCAGATAGAAAACTATTTTTCTATGGATAAATGTAGAAATCCACTAGTGATTGTCAGTGGCAGATCGTTGGAATTTGCCAACAATTTGCACAAATCCCTAGGTCATAGAGTTGGCTCTATTGACGTCAGATCTAACCTTGAAGTTACCTATGATGGATTACACTAATCTATAGTGGACGTGTGCAGTGAATCGTGTTGTTCTACCCCAGATATTATTTGGCTTGATTTGTGTGCACTCTCTAATGGATCATAGCATTTTGTCATGGATACTCAATTTGTAGGATTAGCATATCTCTTCATTCTATTGTCCTCTCTTGTGGAAAATTGTATCGTCCTATCCTCTCCTTAATTTGTGTGCCAATGGTGAAGATCTTTGTCCAAGATGAATTTGTTGTGCGAACTCATCTCTGCGATATCTAAGTGAGTGCTCAAACATGACCTAGAGTTTCTAGTCTCCTCCTCTCCCTCTTTCTCTCTCTGAGTTGCTCTTAGGGTTTCTCAAACCATAGAGGCAACAATGAGAAGATATGAGTTTGTGCCCTAAGGCCTCCTCTCAAATCATATTATAGAGAAGTGGAGAGTTAAGGTTTTGTAAACCCTATTGGCTAGACTGTGGACTCCTTCACTTATAAAAACTTATTTCTTAAGTCTAAATATTTTTTATATAGGTCCTCAAAAATTAATTTTACATCTCTGAACTATTGTGACAATTACAATAAGGTCCAATTGAGTCTTTATTCAAGCTATTTCTATGTGTGTGACCCTGTAGGAACCATACCATGTTGGCAATAGATTCACTAATCAATATTATTGTAACACTTGGACCCACTGCCCAAGGCTCTAGTAGAGTTTTAGGAATGACGACTAGCCCCATAGACTGCCACTAGCCTTAACTATGTGCTATGTACTTACTCACGTGCAAGCCATGATAAAATTCCTGATTGGTCACCCATCCAAGTACTACTCTGGGTTGAGCACTCTTAACCTCAAAGTTCTATAGTGATGGGTCCCATGAAAAGGAGGTGCACCTTAGTGATATGGGTAGTCCAATCATTCCTTTTAAGATCATTTTATCCAAGGCCTCAAATCCTAGGACGTTGCAATCTCCCCCACTTAGACTCTTGACGTCCTTATCAAGGCTCAACTATATGGCCTCATAATATATCTACATTTTAGTGTAGACCCAAATGGTCCATGTACACCAACTACTAACCATGACTACCAGTGCAAGGGTGGCTCCTTCAACTAGGATAACCCTTTCTAACATGCCTGGACCGCATGACTCAAAGACTAACATGCCATAGATCCAAGTGGGCCCCACCTACTGGAGGGGAATTGGCTTTGAAACCATTTGTAAACTTGGGCCTACTACCTAATGCTTTAGTAGAGTTTTAGGAATGACGAATGACCCCACAGACCACCACTAGCCTTAACTACGCAAGCCAGGATAAATTTGCTGACCGGTCACCCATCCTAGTACTGCTCTAGGCTGAGCATGCTTAAACACATAGTTCTTTAGTGATGGGATCCATGAAAAGGAGGTGCACCTTACTAATATGGGTAGTCCAATCATTCCTTTTAAGATCATTTTATCCAAGGCTTCAAATCCTAGGATGCTACAATTATGATCCATAAGCAATGCGTGGTGTCTAGTCACACATCATTGCTACCCAAGTAATGAGATTTATGTCAGACAGGGCTAAACCATCAATGACCAATATCACCATGTTGTATAATCCTTTTGTAATAGATATCCAGATTGTACTAAAGGAATGGACACATCATCCTCGTTATGTTGAATCTAAGTTCTTTGATCTCTAAGTAGACTAGCTAGACATGTATGAGTTTAGTATCCTATACTAACTCACATAAGCATAGTCATGCATTTATTTAGTCTCACTTATCAAGAGGCCTTGGATATCTCTCCTATTATATGGGAGGGACAAATTCCTTCTATATTAATCACAATGTGTAGCATGATTTTATCACACCCAACCACTACTTTTATGGAAGCCTTCTTCAAGATCATGTCGAGCAGTGTCAAAGCATTATGATTTCATATCATAATTGTAGTGACTTTAAGTCAAAGAACCAAAACACAACTATTGCTTTTGAGAGTTAGTTATGAGTATCATATGACAATCCATGAATTATTCGGGTTTATCTAGTACACTTGTTCTCAAACAAGTACCTATGTGTCTGAATTGGTATCCTATACCTATAACTCATGAGACATGATCATCAATCACTACACATACTAGTCTCATGAGTATTATTGTTGTCCAATCTACAATAATACTTGAGTAGGGACATTTTAAGAATATTGTTCTTCACATACATTAGGATCTCATGTTTCAACCACACACTTGAAGTCCCATGACTTTGAAGCAATGATTCTAAGGAAATTTATTATGTATGATAATATTGCAGTAATTAAAGTGCATAAATAAATTGGAATCACCTTTATTAATCAAAATTAAAATAAAAATATCCCTATAGCCTTCATCTAGTGATTGTATTCTAGGGCACATACACCAAAAGTCTCCTACTTACACTAAAGCTAAACACCTATGTATCTAATACCAAGAAATATAACATGATCGTCATGCTTCGAATGTGGTGATTCCTTTGTCAAGGGATCAATAATGTTACTCTTTGTTGGTACCCTTCTAATCTTCACAACACCATGCTCAAAGATATGTCATATGAGATGGAAATGCCAAAGAATATGCTTAGAACACTGATGTGATCTGGTTCCTTGGCTTGAGTAATAGCCCCATTGTTGTCACAATATAGTGTACTGCATCAACAATGCTAGGAACAACTCCAAGGTCTTTGATGAACTTATCCATCCATACAACTTTCTTTCCAACATCTGATGCATTATTATATTTAATTTTTTTGTAGAGTTAGCTTATATTACTTGCTTGAACTCTTATAACTTACATCACCATCATTAAGGCAAAACACACAACCATATTGCAATGGATAATCATATTTATCAATTTGGAAGCTTACATCATTGTATCCCCTTACTACCAACTCTTCCTCACCTCAATAATCAGGAAAGAATCCTTAGTTCTTCTCAAGTACTTAAGGATGTTCTTCACTATAGTCCAATGACCTCCATCTGGGTTTGCCTGATATTTAATCATCATGCTCAAGGAATATGAGACGTATGTATGTCTATATAACATGGCATACATGATATATACAATTGTAGAGGCATACAAAATCCTACTCATGTGGTCCCTTTGTTTCAAAGATGCAATACAACTGGCCTTAGAAATACTTAACCAATGAGACATGGGTAAGTTCCCTTTATTAAACTCTTTCATGCTAAACCATTTCAACACTTTCTAAATGTATGTACTTTGACTTAATTCAAGAAGCCTTCTAGATCTATCTCTATAGATCTTGATACCTATAATATAGGTGGCTTTTCCTAAGTCTTATATTAAGAAACTATTTCCCAATCATGTCTTCACCTTTTGTAGAGTTGGAATATTATTTCCCATGAGTAGTATATTATCCATATACAATATGAGGAATACTAAAATCCTCCCACTAACCTTCTTGTAAACAAAAGGTTGTATCCTTTCTTGATGAATAAAAACTCGTTGACTAATTCATTGTAATGAAGATTCTAGCTTCTAGATGATTGCTTCAATCCATATATTGATCTTTGCAACTCATTTGCCTTTCCAACATCATTTGGAGATTCAAAACCCTCAAGTTGCATTATATACACATCCTCAAGTAGAATCTCGTTGAGGAATTCAATTTTAACATCCATCTGCCAGATCTCATAGTCATGGTATATTGCAATGGTAAGTATGATCTTAATGAACTTGACCATAACAACTGGTGAGAAAGTTTCATTGTATCCAATGCCTTCAACTTGCTCAAAACCTTTAGACACTAGTCTCCCTTTGTAGGTTTGGACATTTCCATTCATGTCAATCTTCTTTTTGAAGACCCATTTACACCTAATGGGTTATGCCCCTTCAGATGGTTCCACATAGGTCCATACCTTGTTGTTATACATGGAGTCCATTTTAGATTTCATGGTCTCAAGTAATTTACCAAATTTTGGTCCCTCCATAGCCTCCTTGTTAGTGGTTGGCTCATCATGATCCATGACCAACATCTTACCATAATGAGTCATGAGAAATCAAAATCTCTCTGGATCATGGTGACTCCTATTGGATGTACAAGGTTCCTGGGTGTGTTGAGGGGCCATCTGTGCAACAACTACTTGTGGTGCCACCAAATGTTCTATTTCAAGGTCATCATCATTTTGTGTATCTTGAACTTATTCTAATCGATTCTCCTCCCACTGGTATTTCTAGATATGAACTCCTTCTCTAAGAAGGTACCAGTTCTAAAAATCGACACTTTGTTCTGGGAAGGTATATAGATAACATCCTTTAGTTTCCATATAATACCCCACAAAATAACAAATTTCTAATTTTGGCCCCAATATGAGAAACGAACGCTTCATATAAGCTTCACAAACTCAAACCTTCTTGAAAGACATGTCGGGACACTTCCCAATCCATATGTCATATGGTGTCTTTGGAACCAATTTGGAAGGAACATGGCTAAGTCTAAACACAATGGTTTCTATAACATGTCACCAAAAGAAATTACGAAGTCCAAATTGCCTCATCCTGGATCACATCATTTTCAACAATATGCGATTCTTCTATCTAAAACACCATTATTTTTTGGATTTCCTGGTGGAGTCAATTGTGATACAATACCACACTCCTTGAGAAGATCCTCAAACACTTGGCTCAAATATACGTAACCTCGATCTGATGGAAGCATCTTAGTATTCTAGCCAAATTGATTATCTTCTTCAATCTTGAATACCTTGAACTTTTCAAAGGATTCTGATTTGTATTTAATGAGATAGCCCATACCCATATCTACTAAAATAATCAACAAATGTAATAAAATATGGATACCTTCCTCTAGAATTTGAACCAAAATGATCACAAACATCATATGTACGCATTGTAGAAGTCTAGTTGCCCTCTCACTATTTCCAGTAAAAGGTACCTTTGCCATCTTATCCAACAAACATGGTTAGCATGTCTGGAGAGATTCAAATCAAATGAGTTTAAGTATCCATCCTTATGGCGTTGGGAAGTTCACTTCTTGTTTATATGACCCAAACGACAATGATGGAGGTATGCCACATTTGATCCATGCATTTAAGTCATTTGGGATTTATGTTATACACATGTGTATCAAGATCTAACAAATAAATACCACAAGACATCATAGAACTTCCATAGCATATATCATATAAGAGTACATAGAAAACCCCATTCTTTATTAGGAATGGAAAACCATTCTTGTCCAAACAAAAAATGAAAATAATATTTCTACTTATGGCAAGTACGTAATAGAAATTCTCTAATTCTATTAAATTCCTCAAGTGCAGAGATAAAGTATATGCTCCTACAGCCACAACAACAACCTTTCTACAATTAGCAACTCATAGTTCCACAACTCCCTTCTTAAGGACTTTACTTCTTTTATAATCATGCACATTACAACATATGTGATATGCACATCCAATATCCAATACCCATGATTAAGAAGTAGATAAGTGTTGGTAAATATTCCCAGATAGTCAATCATATGATGATTGTGATGGCATATAAAATAAAGGATTTGATTAATAATAATAAAGGCAGGCATCCAATTTGTTTTGTTTCACTCAGTTATGAGATAATGAGGAAAGATAATGAATGTATAAAGAATGATATTACTCAATGACGTATGTATTCAAGTATGTGACTTGAACAATGAGATCATACAGATGTTAAGAGTATGTACATTCTTATTATGTCACTAGTCGGATGTTACAGTGAAAGGTAGATATACAATAATAACATATAAGAGTGGAGTGTGTGTTGATTGATTAAAAAATCTCATTAGTCATGATATGTGATATCAAACAAAGCACACATATACTTTTTAGGGAACAATGTATCAGACAGATCCACCTTGAGAGTGACACATGGAAACCATAATTGGTGGTCATATTCATCTCTCATAGTGAAGGTGGTGATTGTGGTTCTTAGACTTAAAATCACTACACTCATCAAATGTCATTATGTATACTTTGACACCATCCAACATAACCTTGAATAAGAATTTTCATAACGGTGATGATTGGGTAGATATGAAACATGGGGATTGATTACGAGTGATGTAGGTGGGATTTGTCCATCCTACTGGAGTTTGATATCCAGGCCACTTGATAAGAGAGGTTGAGAAAATCATGCATATGCACATGTGAATCAATATATGATATTGAGGTCACATATCTCAGATAGTCTTCCATAGGTTCAAGGAACATGGATTGAATGTTGAAGAGAATGACAATTACATTCCAAAAGCTCATTTTGGATATCAGAGACAAAGGAATTATACAATCACTATAACACCTTACACTGATTGTAGGTTGTTGTTTTCCAACTTCCATTTACTTGGGTAGCACTGATGTGTGACTAGGCACCACTCTTTTCTTGTGATGCCATAAACTAGTTATGGACATTCATGGCCATCGTAACATTGGACCTATAGGGTCGCACACTCAGGATACACCTAGAAGAGGAGTTTGATCATGAATGATAATTGAATTGATTACAAAAGTGTTTAGGTATTCAATTCAAGCAACAAATTAGCTGACTGGACTCCCGACTGACCGGTTCAAGTGTTGAACTGACCGGTTCAAGTGTTGAAATGACCAGTTGGAGTGTCGGGTTGATTAGAAATTGAATTGGCTGAGTTCTTCCTAAACTTGGGAGCAAATCGAATGGTTCACCGATTCACATAGTGAACCGACCGGCTCGGGTTGCGAACCAATCATTTGGTTGAGCGGGATGCCCGATTCATGGAGAAGTTTGATTGCATCAAGGATTAATGTTGACGTCATGTTGTGCATTAATTGAATTCAAATTGTCAATTCATATGCAATTGGGAAACATGGAGAAATGACTGGTTTGCTAAGAGAACCGATGGGCTTGCATGCCAATCGACTGGTTTGCCGCTCACAAGTTGCAAATTTTGTGATATTCTAATTCTTTCCAGTCCCACACAGACTGGAAACCCAGACCCTAACCCCTCCTATAGATAGAGGGGTATTGGGGGCTTCTCAGACACAACTTAGTTGCCTCTGATAATTGTTGTCCTCTTTAATTGTGGTAACCAATAAAGAGCCCGAACAAGTCCTATACGATAAAGGGAGGGATAACAAGGGAGAACAATTATGGGAGAGAAAGTTGGTTATTAGTACACCAATGGGAGGGACAACTCCTTCCTATATGTTCTAGTAGAACAACATGAGTTCTAGGCAGTCCATGTGGACTTCTCTAGAGGTCTGGAGGCTGTTGTCTACCGCTAAGAGGACTTGCTCCAGGATTAGGTATGAACTTGTTAAACCATCCTTCCCATTACATAGTTGTTGACGTGATCTTACTATTATGGGAAGTAAGGACAATTTTTTTTGTTTCCACTGCCAACTATGTGCACATATTTCCCTACAATGTTATCAGAGTCACATCAATTAATTGTATTTTGGGATTTAATCAATGTGACCAAAGTTTGGTTTCTCACTTTTATTTATTGCATGCGGTGCCAATATATAAAATATGTAATGTGCATATCTGATTAAAGACCACATACAATCCCATACTATATATATATATATATATATATATGCAATTTACCCCTGTCACCCTAAAATTGGTTTTGATGGTAGATGTGTAGCATGGTTATGGAGAATAACTCAAATATCTGTGTGTGATTGAATGGTTTATTTTGTTCCTTCTTTATCTCAATTTGCATACCGAGCCTCTACATTCTTCTTCCCAATGTAAAAGTATTATTCTTTCCTAACTTTCTCCCCTCAAATGTAACTCGAGGTTTCTCTTTACCATGTAATAAGTTTAATAGCGATAGGATAGTTTCATTTCTTGCAATGTCGAAGATGACGATCAATGCCAAATGAGCCGATCGTTTCACATGACGAGCCAATCGGCTGGAGGACCGAAGAGGGCAGATCGTAGGAGGAGCAAATTGATCGATTGGTAAACCCAACCGATCATTTATAAGTGTCCTAACATACATTGGATAGGGTTCTAGATGATCGTTTTAGGAGACCAACCGATCGACAAGAGATGAGCCGACCAGTTTAAGGATTGAACCGATCAACCCGTATGGGAAAGCATAGATCTACACCAACAATAGGTTCATGCATGTGATGTTGACCTAGGTGGTAGTAATTTCTTGTGGCTCTAAGGAATTACAATAGATTTGGCCATAACCATTGCTAATGTTTTATATTGCATGTTTACATTGTGGGATATAGCATGTATATGATACATACTAGTATGTGGTTCTTAGATATGTATGTATGTATGTATATATATATATAATCCCTCAATCAAACATATTAAGCCATAAATGCTTTCCATTATGTTAATACATTGAAAATAGGCAAAGTGGAACTTGGACTCAATTAAAGTGGTGAAGTTAGTAATTGATATCAATAAGAGAGGTATGTGCAATCCATATTTATGTATCTCCAATCCATCTTTATGTATGTGCAATCCCTATTTATGTATGTGCATTTCTTACACCCTATGTTGGGATATTTGCAAAACAAACCCTATATTTCCCTAATTAGGCTTTAATGAACCCTATTTCATATTTTTATAATTCTTTTGTTAAATTGCCTCAAAATTGGTAATGATATTCTTTTCTTGGGTCTTGTGCCCTACTGCCATGTTCTAATTTATATGATGCTTTTACTTGCCATGATTTCTTTTCTAGCATGTTGATTTTATGGACTATTTAGCTATAGTAGTGGTACTTATGTACAACCACCCATAGATAGGGCATTAATTCACCTTGGAGAATGTCTTATTCTCTCACATAAAAATATGTGTAGGTGACTGGGAATGTATTAATTCTCCCCTCACCTATAGGTTGAGGTCTGGTAGGTGCCTCAACCCTACTTAGTTAAAGTAGTCAACATTAATCATGCATGTAATTCTTTTATTATATTTTTGTTATGGCAAGCATCTATTTGATTATTCCTCATTCTGTTGGCCTTCTCATCTTATGATGATTCAATATCTTTATGTTTCATGTTATTTACTTATCTCTTATACTTGTTCATAATGTTGACACATACTTTGTTTTCTTTTCCCTTTTGTTGGGTGCTCTCCCAACCACCCATGTTAGGACAAGCTATTGATTTGAATCAGGAGAACATAGCTTTGGGCATGGACCAAGCATGTTACAACCCCAAATTTTGGATTCTTTTGGTGAGAAATGTAATTTCTCCTATTAAAGATATTTGAAAAAATAATGATATAATTTGTTTTGAATAAATGGATTTCGTTTACAATAGCCTTGATGGTTGCTTAGTGGGCTTTATTGACTATTGGGCCCAATAACAAGGAAAATACAAAAGAAACTCCATTATTAATAAGAAATGGAGATAAGAAAGATGTAGAAACCTCTAGAAGGCAAAAGTAAATAATCCAAAGGTGGATTTCGTGCCTCTTGGGTTCCAAGGAGTCCAAAGTTGCAAAGATAATGCAATAAGAAAATAAAAGATCAATTAAGTATTTCTTTATTAAGAAAGAAATTGAAAACAATGATAAAAGGTGGAAAATAAGTGGAAAGATGTATAATTGAGTTATCCTTGATGGATTTTCGTATCCATAAGGTTTCTAATATTAAAAGGAATTCCAAAAAGGAAAATAAAAAGAGAGATAAAGAGAAATCCTAGAAAAGAGGTATTTTAATAAAGAAATAAAAAGGATAATGAGAAATAGTAAATATATATGCAACTAGAAGAATAATGTGTGTCCACTAAATAGGATTTCAAAATATTAGAGTTTCTTGGGATCCAAGGAGCCCAATGGACAAAAAGAAAGAGAAAATACAAATAATATAAAAGTCCTAATATGAGGACAATGTGCTATATAGTTGATGACTTTTTGGTGTTTCCAAATAGAAATATTACGTTGTATATTATAGTGTATCCTCGTAACAAAAACTAAGAGTTTTTGAAGTAAGAAGGAAATAAGGGAATATACTTTCCAAAACATGTCTTTCATGATGTTGGAAAAGAGTTACGAGTTCATGGCAGTAGTATTAGTTGGTCTTCTCCACATCATGTATATATATACATATCAAACCAAGGTTTTCCTTCGATGTGGAGCTATCCCTATCTTTCCCTCTTGTTCTTCCGCTGTAGAGCCTACAAGTATGAGGCATGGTGTGCCCACATTGGAAAGGGGAATGCAAACCCTCGACACCATCGCCAGTATGAACTCTGCCTCCGGTGCATGAAGAGCCAGACAAGAATAAAAGCGGAGCAAGGGATTACCTGCACCACGAACACCTCAGCCAGCCGGGCCTGGTGTATGGGCAGGTTGTCATCATCGCCCTCCTCTCTGGCCATGGAAGGACGGCTTCCTTCGGCAGCAAGAGACATGCAGACCCATCAAGCCTGAACACAACACGACAGTGGATGGCCTGGTTCGTTGGATGAACTTAGATGGTTCTGCAACCTTTTCGAAGGCGGCTATGCGTGCATGGAAGGAGATTAGGGCATCAGTGGGTGGCGGATGAGTGAACCGGGTACCAGAGTATCGGTAGGGGTTCTCGCATAGCAAGGATAGAGGTCGCACCCTGACATCTCTCCCTTGAGGAGGCCAGTCAGGGCCAAGGAAGAAAGGAAAATGGGGGGGGGATGGGTAGAGACGGTGGTGCATCGAGAAGATAGGAAGGGCACATCACGGGCTCAAGTTGTGGCACCAGCGGCCCTGCACATCGCAGAGTGCCTGTCTGTGAGGAAGAAGAAGACCTGAACATGTTTGGATGAAAATGCCCCTCCGCGGGCTGAAGCATCAATAACTTTTGCAGGGACCAAACGGTCATTTAGTTATATTTCCAAAAACCAGCAACGTTGCATGAATAGAGGCGACGTGGCGCCCTCTGATTGGCTTCAATAAGTAATATCTTGCAAAAATTGTACTTAAATATTGGTAGCTCAGATGGATACACATAAAATATGAAAGTTGCTCAAACAAATGAGGGGAATCCATTAAAAATATATTAAGAAGCTAATTCCTCTTGAAATTCAAAAAGTAATGGAAGTTATCAACTTCAATGTATTAACGATTAAGAAACCTTATTTTGAGATGATTAATGTTTTTAGTAGGGTTTAATGGATGCTTAAAGTTGATATTAGCCTGTTAATCATGAAAAGATACATTAAGATAAAAATGGATGAACTTTGCATGTACCTGGTTTAATTTAGAATTTCATGTGCATAAATATGCTTTAGTGGGCCTTGAAACCCTAATGATGGTAATTGTGACTCTTGATGGCTTTAATTGTTCAATTTCATAGTTAAAATTAAGGTATGATGGTTCTAAGCTATTTTGAGTATAAAGGTACCTAATTGTAGATAAATACCCTTAATATAGTAATTAGGGTTTTCTTATGGATAAAGGTGGAATTAATGAGTTCATATGTGAATTAGATTATAATGAACTACGAGTTGTTAATCCGGAAGGAACCGAAGATGATAAATGGACCTAAATATCTTATCATGAATTAAAAGGATAAAAAGGGTAGTTTTAATGTAAAAGAGCATGATGGACTTAATTAATGTTTAATTGTGCATCTAATCCGAAATTAAGGTTATATGTTGTTAAAAGGTAACCTTAATATTTTTTGTGAAGAATATATGAGATAATTAGGGTTTAAAATAGTAAAAAGGAAGAGAAACCTAATTTCAATGGAAATCCTAAAAGTGGGCTAGAAACCCTAGGAAGCGAGCTAGGTTCAATAGATCTTGATGGCATGATCAATAATAAGAAATTGTATGCATATTTCAGGATCTCTTTGAGTGCTTGCTTTTCTATTGGATTTCTTGCATTGATTGGATTAGCTCTGTCTCAAATCAGTCTGTCAGGTATGTGGTTAATTATCGTTTATCGCATTAGTTTTCCGAAGAGTTTCCCAGATGATTCATAACTTTCAGTGCAACTTAACAGTTTGGATGTTCATACTTGTAGATCATAAAGTCACTATGATTATCACAATAATAATATAAGTGTGTATTCTCGCACCTACATGCCACCCTAATGGATGATGCAAAAGGTCAAGCCCAGGAGGGAAGACCTATGGGCACCATGAGTGGTGACCCCAGGCACCAAGCTCAGGATTGAGAAGGTGGCATATGATATTGCATGACTAAAGGGCACCATGAAGGGTGATCCCAGGCACCAAGCTCGGGATTGAGAAGGTGGCCTTAAGTCAATGGCAAAAATGAAACCCGAAAGGGGGTATTCCAAGGTTAGGGCAAAAGCGGTGGAGAATGTCACATTGAAAGCATAAATTGGCTTGCTAATTAACTTGATTGTGATAATTAGATTGTTATCCATATTTGCAAAATTTTGGTTGTCCCCACATATCGACATATTTCGATATGCTGGCCGACGTTTTGTTTGTCGGTTTTTTAGGTACAAGATTAAAAAGGACAAATAGTAAAGTGGCATATGTGGAACTAAATAAGAGTTAAAGTACAAAGGAGGATTAGTTAGAATAGACTCCAGATGTGGATAGAAGTAGATATCCAAGTTTTTGAAAAAGGTATGCAAAGTTTTATTTTATACTCGCTTTTAGTTTAGTTGATAGAATTTGATAATTGTTATTGATTATTTGTCGAACCTTTGATCCTGTTACTTGGGATAATGGCTCTGACCTCTTGGTCTCCCTTAATTGGAGGCGGGGTCATTACAAAGCACTTGGAGATGTTGCTTTGGAGATAAGATTTGAAGTAGTTTAGACTTCCCTCTATCTATATCCTTTTTGTTGTATCTTGTTGTAAACCCTAATGGGAGATTGTGATGTACTTGTGTAATCTTTTATGAAAGTTGAATATAGTCAGTTATTTTTATTCTGCTGCTACACTTTGGTCTTTTGCATACCATCATAATAAATTTGGAAAATTTATACCTATTCCAACATACATTTGAGTGTGTTTGGAATGGATGTTAATTCTTTGAACTTTTTTAGTAGGGAGTGGATTCCACTCCTTACAACATGGTATCAGAGCCCATGGTAGTCAAAATCTGACTATTTTAATTTTTTCTCCCTAGTTAGAATACTTGTCTTACCTTTAAGTGACATGTTTGCCCTATAGTTGATCAATAGATGATGAAGGGTTGATTTAGGATCCTATAGTTTCACATTAGAGTAATGATGCAATAGTAGGATGCATCACCCTACTGCTATCTTGTTGGTTGGCGCAAGGAAAGAGAAGCTTGTGGGGTTTAGATCAAACTCCTATGACAATGGAGGATATCTTCAAGGTATGGTGAGAATGGATTGCAACAAGTTGTCAAGTCAATAGTGGTGTTGAGGGAGGAGGAGGGAAAGAGGAGAAGGAGAGCAAGAGAAGGTGAGGTTAAACAAGAAAGTGTTGGCAGTCACATCTATATCACTTTAGATGCAGGTCAAAAGTGAATATGAGAATGGAGCAGCTAGGTTAAACAAGAGGTGAGGATGGAGAGGACAAGAGAAGGAATAGGTACCAAAGAGGAGTAGATCGGGAAGTAGTGTTTGGTTGCTTGGATTCTATCCATTTTGGGTGCTAGGTCAGCATGAGAATGTGGCGAGGGAAGGAGAAGACCACATTTGACGTGAGAAAAGAGAAGAGATAAGTGTTACATCCATAATAGTTGAAACCTAAAGTAATCAACAATATCAATGAATTAACTTAATCTATTTCATTTTTTATTTTATTGAGATAGAAAAGGAAGTTTGATCGTAAGAATTGACCTATAGGCTAAATAGGACATGATAAGTTCAATTTTTGCATCAATTTGATATTTTGAAAGCATTTGGGTATCATATTTCATTAACATTGCATGTAATATGTTAATTAGTACATCTATTCCACTAAATTAATCAGCTGTAACACGATTCACATATAGTTGGATTTCTCTACTATTTTTCTCAAAGGGAAGATCTTAGGAATTCAAACCTATCATTTAATGGGAAATTTATATAATTAAATCCACAATAAACTTAATTCCTTATTTTTTTCCTATAACTAAATGATATTCATTACACATTAAATTACTCAACCACTACTTATTAATAATATGGAATACTCTAAGGGAATAAGGGAAGTATCTAACATACTCAAAAAGGGGCCTAAGTAGAATAAGGTTTGAGCCACAACTCAAGATTTGGGTATGTTACAACACCCCACCCCTTAAAGTGGATTCATCCTTGAAATCTTTCCATTTATATCTAGGTATACATACTAGGTTATTATTCCCAATCCTGTCATATATTTCTAGTTCACATAATATAGTGGATCATAGTACATCAATCGATATCACACCTTCAGCCAAACCCTAAGGTAGAACTATATCACTTCATGCGTCAAGTCTCCATGAGTCTTCTCATATAAGATCTTGAGGTAGGGAAGTTACCCACAAAACCTAGTGTCATCTTAACAGTATTGTATTCATTATTGAGTGATTTCACATTCCTCTAATAATAATTTTTTTTCACATAGTAATTTACCTCACTAAGGCATACCATTTCAGATTGGTGAAGATAAATTTAAATCTTGTTGAAAGCAGTCATTTTTCTATATCTTGAAAAGAGTACAACCCCTCCTATAAACAGGAGGGGATACAACTACAAAGAAAACAACAAGCCTTAATGGGCCTAATATACTTAGGCACATATTACTTAAGACTTAAGTAAAAGTAAAACATAAATAAAGATAATACAATTAGATGAAGATAAATTTATATCTCAATACTCACCCTCAAGCTAGAGCATGAATATCAGTCATGCCCAACTTTCAACAAGCTCCTCAACTCTCTTTCTAGAGAGAGGATTTGTAAAATACCTACATTTTTCTCACATGTACACAAAAAAAGGGTAGTGATATTCTTATTCAACACAACATCTCAGAGAAAATGACAATCCACCTCAACATGTTTGGTCCTTCCATGAAAGATATGATTAATAGCAATGAAAGTAGCATCATGACTGTCACAATACATAAGAATGTCATGAGTGATAGGAAACCCAAAGTCAGAAATAATAGATTTGATCCACAATAGCTCACAACTAGTATGTGCCATTGCACGATACTTACATTCTGCACTCGGTCTAGCTACAATAATTTGTCCATTGATTTTGTGTAACTAAGTTACCCCTTACAAATGTACAATAGCCAGTGGTAGATCTCCTATCAAATTTACACCCCAGATTTATCAACATCAAAATATCCAGTCACATCTGGATGCCCATTTCTTTTATAAAATAGTCCTTGTCTAGGTGTTTTCTTCAAATATCTCAATATTAGACATGCATTTCCTAGTTACACTCCCTAGGAAAATCCATAAATTAACTGAGAACACCAACAACAAAACATATATCTGGCTTAGTAACAGTAAGACACAAAGTTTATCAACAAAGAATTTATAGTTAAATTTATCTTCCAAGGGCTGAGTAGATTCTACCCATAGAGAATGTACTTTATCCATACGAGAGACTACAAGTCTAAACCAAACATTCTGGTTTCATTAATTAAGTCTAGAGTATACTTTCTCTAAGATAAAGATACTCCATCCTTGTAATGTGTTACTTCAGTGCCAAGAGAGTACCATAGATGCACAAGGCCTTAGGTTACAAAATACTTCCATAAGATATTTTTTGTATCAGAAATTCCTACATCATCATTTCTAGATAGGATGATGTCATCTACATAAAGAATAAGAACACTTATGCTAGAAGTAGTGATTTTTATAAACACAAAAATGATAACATTGAGTTCGTGTGAAGCCAAATTTGTACAATACAAGGGATAACTTATCGAATCATGCTAGGTGACTTTGTTTGAGGACATAAGTGACTTTATTTATAAGGTATACTTTTCTAGAGTACTCCCCTGGGTAACATAACCTAGAGGTTGTGACATATAGGCAATTTCTTGTAAATATTCATATAGAAATAGGCAATTTCTTGTAAATATTCATATAGAAATACATTCTTAAGATCCAATTGATGTAAGTGCAAGCCTTTACTAATAGAAATGAAAATTAAAATACAAATAGAATTAAGATGATCAATAGGAGAGTAGATTTCAAAGTAATCAATCTCAACTTTTTGTATGTATCACTTAGCAACAAGTTTAGACTTCAGGCGTTCAACTGTCCCATCAAGCAAGTATTGCACAATAAAAATTCATTGACATCCAACATGTTTACTAATCGTAGGGAGATCAACAAGGTCCCATCTCCCATGGGAATGAAGTGCATCCATCTCCTCATCCATGGCTCATTTCCACCCGGAGTGTAGTAGTGCCTCCCGAGGGGATAGAAATTGTAGATAAATCAATAGTAAATTGGGTCATGGAAGCATTCAAATGAGTTGTAGAAACATGCTGAGAGATACAATATTTGGTATAAGATTATCGCCCCTTCTTAATGCAGTGGGAATTTTAGAATTAGAAGTTGTAAAAAAATCAATATTATTACTATTTTCTTGAGGTGGATCATCAGTCTCAGAATATGACAAAGTATGGGATACTTCAGGTAGAGATGCAGACATAGTAGCGTCAGAAATGGGCATAGTTGGAAGAGGCACCTGGTTACTATGTTATGAAAAGAAAGACGTGTTTTCATAAGAAGGTGAGGTTGGCAATGACATGCAACATGATCAAAACATTTACACCCCTTTTGTGTATGAAAGTATCCAAGAAAACAACAACAAAAAGAAAGGGAGATAGTTTATCACTCCCAAGTTGGTGATTATGAACAAAACACAGCTAATAGAAACTTTTTGTGGTAGATCAAAGGTTGGTTCATGTTGATAAAGAAGGTTATAAGAAATCTTATTCTGGATAACTAAAGAGGACATCCTATTGATGAGATATTTATCTAAAAGGACGGCATCTGCCAATTAACTTAGGGAATTTCATTTCAGTTAGGAGAGTCTAAGTTGAGCTACATCAAGGAGATGCTTGTTCTTCCTTTTAGGAATTCCATTTTTTGTGGGATATAGGGATATGAAGTTTGGTGAATAATCCCCTTCATGATACAAATCTTTTGAAAACCACGCAGAACATATTCAGATGCATTATCATTGCAGAGAAATTTAGGGGTTGCAAAAAATTGAATCTTTATTTCACTTATGAAATTGGAGAAAACGTCTATAACTTCAGATGATGTTTTAACAAATAGATCCAAGTAGCATAAGACCATTCATCAATAAAGATTACAAAATACCATACACCAGTATGATTATAAATATGACATGGTCCCCAAACATTAGAGTGAACTAAGTAAAACAAACTTGGGCTCCTACTGTTATGACGATGAGGAAACATTGCCTGATAGTGTTTTCCAAACTGACAAGACTGACATGAAAAGTTCTTGATAGACTGAGTTGGAAATAAAGACTTCAATTTGGAAGAAGAAGATGACCTAGTCTTAGGTTGCACTAAAGAAGGGATCTAGACTGAGCCACAAGAGAATTAGTAGGGGGTTTAACGAGCTATGTAGGTAGTATATACCATCTCCACCTTCATATGTCCCACTAATCATCTTCTTCATCCTGAGATCCTACATAGAGATAGTGTAAGGATAGAAGTTTACACGACAATTTAATGTTATGGTAATTTTTTAATAGACATCAAGTTTAATGGGAATTTCAACACAAACAAAACAGACTTAATATGATTACTATTTACATCTCCTCTCCCAATAACTAGAGAGGTGGATCCCTCCTCTATATGCATAGGATGATGACAAGTAGATTTCTTCATGTAAGTAAACAATTTCTTATTACCAGTCATATGGGTTGTAGCACCCGAATCAATAACCCAGTCATCTTTTGGTGAAGAGGAAGAGGCTGGAAAACATGAGGGGTCACCTGAATGTTGGGCAATGTTTCCATGAGGTGTAATAGTAGTAGCAGAAGCAGCCTTGATCAGTTTGTTAAGGCCAGAAGAACTTAATGTTACCATCTGATGATTAGTACCACAACAAATAGAAGTAGACTCTCCATCGGCAAAGTTAGTTGAGATTGTATTGGCCCATTTTGGTTTCCCATGATCTATCGAACATTTTTCTTCATTGTGATTAGTATGCTTGTAGAAATTGTAGAATCTGGATTCATACAAGGATGATTGGGATGCGGAAGAAGAGGATCCTCTCCCACTGTTGTTGAGATTCTTTCACCACACACTACCAGGATGACCACACCCTTGTCTGGAAACAACAAGGACATCAAGCCCATCGAAAGAAGTAATAGAAGACACAAAATTAGATAGTCATAGATAGACATCATCTACCGTTGGAAAGGGTTCAAATGCAAGAACTTGTTAGAGGGAATCTTCATAACTAGAAGGTAGAGATGCCAAAAATTGACATAGTTGTAATTCCTCTTGTTGATTCTACATTTTGGAAAGATGAGATGATAAGGGGTGATGAAGCTTGATCCTGCCCCTAATCCCATTAAAAGTTTTAAAATGTGAAGTGAAGCCCAAGTTACCTTCAAATTTAAGGGAATGCAAATGTTTGTATAGATCAAATACTCAGGATGCATTTCATTTGCTCAAGTACACTTGGGCAAGGTGATCCCATGCCTCCTTGGCTTTTTCAATGAAGAGTAGATTAGTAGAGATGTGTTGTTACAACTATTTAAAATCCAGGAGAGAACTAGAGAGTCATGTTCAACCCACTTTTTCAAATCATCTTTCCTTGCTTAGATGCTTCTTCAGCAGATTTCTTTTTATCATATGTGACTTTTTGTGGTGGAGGTAGATGTGTGAGATGCTCCAATTTTCTTGAAGAGTGCACATAGATATGAAAGGAGTGTGCCCATTTGACATAGTTGGAGCAATTAAACTTCACCCAGGTCACACACTTTGGGTGTCTCAGGAATCCAATGGAGGAAGAAGATGAACAAATAATATATCGACATAAGGTATAACAGAACAACAGATATAGAACAGAAAATGGTTCAGAATGTCACTAAAATGTTGTGTTATGAAGTTTACACATTGTGTCTAGTTCAGAATAAGCATGACAATAGATTCGTGATGACAACATGTTGTGTTAGGCCATAGAAACGTTGTGTATCTGGTAAAAAACTAGATCTAAGCCGAGAATAGACCCAAAATAGGTAGTGAACCTTATGGATCACCAAGAGAGATAGAGATATGTAGGGAAGATTTAATCATATCTTGTAATATATGGACAAATCCCTATATAAGATGGTCATATCTGACCATAAAAAAGGATGTCGTATGGCTTTCTGAACAACCAATCTTTAGGGCATAAGACTGATGAAAACTGTGTAAGCAGTTCTCTTAGATCCTCTTGTTGGGAAGAGGATAAGGCTAGAAAGAAGACTAAATCTCCCTTGGTATGATCAGTAGTTGTGGAGAATAAAAATATGATGATTAGGGATGTGAGGAGAGGTGGTGACAATGTCGACTAAGAAAGGAGGGATCTTGAGGCGGCTATCTGTCCTACTCTAATACCATGTTGAAGTAGTTGTCTTTCTATATCTTAAATAGAGTAAAACCCTCCTATATATAAGGGGACACAATAAGGAAGAAAACAACAAACCCTAATGGTCCTATTATACTTTGGCCCATATTACATAAGACTTAAGTAAAAGGAAAACATAAATAATGAAAATACAATCAACTGAAGATAAATAAATAAATAAATAAATAAATAAATAAATATATATATATATATATATCAATAACTCTCACCTTAATTATCCAAGTAATGTTCATGGTAATCTAATTGGCAAGGTTTACACACTTACTTTGGTTGGGTGGTAGCTAAATTCATTGCCCAAGTATTATTGTAATGAGTGGTATCTAATGGAATGGATCCACTCATTACATTAAGAAGTAGCACACATGCCACCCAATATAATATAAAAGTAACATAATGGAAAGGAAACCAACTTCAAGCATGCATATCAAATCCAAAGTCTTGATATTGTATCTAAAAGGAAAACTAACTATTACATTATTTCAATAAAGGAGTTCTACACCCACGTGTGTGTCATAAGTAGGAATAGAAGTAAAAGTAAACTATGAAGACCAATTGTAGAATAAACCTAGCCATTTCAAAGCTACCAAAATGCCCATGGATTTGGAATTGACTCCTCCTAATTTCCCTCCTCTTTACCACCTGCACCTGGGTTGTTGGGAACAACATCTAGAATGGGGGAAGGAATAGAGAAGATTACCAGTATAAAATTGATATGTTCTATGAAAGTAAACATTGGGCACGAATGTTTAAGGTCAAGCATAAAAGTTGTTATCGTTCAAAAGAGGGAATACAAGTAGAAGATAATGCATGCAAAAGAGTGATAAGTTCAGGAGTAAGGATGCTTCAAAAGAAATAACATGTATCACTACAATGATTCTTGCCTTTTATAAAGTTAAACACAAATGTTTAAGTTCACATGCAAATTTTAACATGAACAATCTACCTATGTCCAGGGCCGAGACACTTCTACATTGTGAGCCTAGCAAGGAGGTGAGATCACCCTAATCCTCTATATAAAGTGTATAAGATAGTTGAGATAACATGGGGCTAGGTGAGAGCACCATAACCCATATACAGACAATACAATAGGATCAAACCCCATAATGAACCACTACACTAGATACAACTAGTCCAATAAACCCAACATGCTTAATAAATAGAGAAGGCAACATAGTTCAATTCATTTAAAAAATGATTCAAGCATCATTGGTGAATTGTGACAGAATCAATGGAATGCATGGTTGTTCTGGTAAACACTACTCGTCATTTTCCTCCCTCTAGAACCTCATCCCTTACGAGCCATGAAGCTACTGCACTCTAGATCTCCCAAAAAACTAGTAATCTCAATCAGAGAAATTCAAAGTAACCACGGGAACTCACCCATAGGGCCTTTCGATGTCAAACGGTCAGAGGAAAAGGCCAATATGTGGTTAGAGTGGATGATGATACACTTGCCATGTCCACAACTTGAAGATCCCCTATGAAGAGAGAAAATTGGATTCACACATGTGAGAATAGAGATCTAGAATGCTTTAGCACATCACTATGAACTCAAAAGTGTGAAGAAAAGGTAGCACAGTCGACCATACCCCACAAATGCTGCAAGGATTCATGTTCTATCTAGGAAATAAAAAAGAAGCAACTCAAATCATACTTGAAGGAGTTCAATCAAAACACATAAAAGCTTCACTATGGCTACTAGAATCAAACTCACCCTTTATGATGACGCCCGACCCTCCAAATAGTTTTAACGAACACCACACACTTAACACCGCTGGTGGAGTCATGAACAAGATGCTAGGTTGACATGACGATGTTTTGGAGTGCTGAGATGAATCACATAGATGTGATGAAGGTTTTAGAGGGATTATTTTTAAGCTTTGGTCACAGAGTTAGAGAGGAAGTTGGAGCGGAGAAGGATAGATTCGACGTCAAGCTGACAGATCTCGTACGAACTCTTCGCTCCACCATTGCCTAACAAATTCCGTACCGACATCTTTAGAATATAATGACGAATATGAAAAGATATAAATATTGATCGGAGGAGGAAACCAAAATGAGAAGATTGTGGGGGTAAGTTCTGAGTCTTCTCCAATATGGGACTTTTTCTTAAGATGGAAGATAACCAGCAACCCTCTGATGTCCATCCAATGGTCTGTAACCCAAACCACATAACTCAAGGTTCATGGGCACGTGACAATGACACCTAGGTTGCATGTAAGTGATTAAACATGATTTATATTATCCAAACCTTATTTAGTTAGTTATTCTCTCCTTTTATTATATTAACTCCTCCAACATCATCTGAATCCATTGAAAATTGGCAATTCAACTATTTTGACTATGTAGAATCTGGTTAAGGAATTTAATTTGTATTCTGAAATTATCCTTTGGGATCCATGGATTTAAGGTTCATCGCTATTATTATCTTTTAGGTAATTTAATTTATTATTTACCCCTTTCCTTCCCAAAACTCATCTCCTAAATATAGTTATTAGTATATATCTCATATTTTAGGGACACTTACCAACAATTCAACACTTAAATCTCCAAATGACATACTAACCCCCTTATGTATTCTAAATTTCTTTAAGGACCTAGAAATTAGACATTGATGTGAAATAAAGGTCTTAGATTCCTCATTGAGTTTATATGAAAACTTTAAAGAAGAAACTAAGTGAATCCAGACATTCACTTGATATTATTCTACGTATGCATGTATGACTCATAAAGAAAAACATGCCTAATGCAGGATATGATACACTTACATGCTTAAACCTCTATATACTTTCGATAGCCCTAAGTTAAGTTACATTCCTATAGGATAAAGTGTCAACACTCCACCCCTTAAGAAGGTTTTAAGATATATCCTAGATAACCATCTAAAGAATAAAAATTGATGGATCAACTAGGTCAATGATATGTAAAACTCCTCCTTCAAACTTCCTATGACACTCTTAGGTCTAGGGCCTCAGTGTTGACCATGCTAGTAAGGTATTATACACTAAGGATTTCCTTACAATTCTAACTTTCTTGTGGTGGTGACTTGGTTCCAAAAACCTTAGTTAAAATGTAAAAGATTTTATTTTTTACATATATTGTAATAATGAAAATGAGTTCAATGACGTAAACCTTGTGATGGAAATTAAAAAATGGTGCCAAAATTGATCGAGAACCATGTCAACCACTTTCCAATATACTACACATCTATTGTTATTCTATCATCACTTTGTTCTACTAAAAGAGTCTAATATTTAATACCAAAAACCTAACACCGTAGCATAGAATAAGGGTTTCCTATTATGCATGGACAACATATATAAAAACCATAACTAGGCATCACTTTCACCATTTCCTATTTGAATCTAATCAAAACTCACAGTACGTCATCTTAAGGCATAGGGGAGTCACAAGATTATCCAATACTATAGGAAGAAATTTAGGGTTATCCCATTACTAGATGGTTCACAACCATAATGCCTTCACAAGGTAAGGTAACCTATAAAGTCAAGCTACTCATTACTAGATAAACAAAGTACACTATGGAAGATGAGAGAGACAAACACTTAAGGATGTCTATTGATACTTATAGCTTTCCTCAACCAGTTCTCATGTATGAGGCATAACAATCTCAATGAGGATGGTATCCAACCCTTAAATTGATGAATTTGGGCTGAGCTATGTGGACATTCTCCATGTCAATGCCAAGGCATGCCTAACCATAACATAGCTAATTCAGTCCATCACCTTGTAACAAGGAAACATCACCATGCTACAACTTATGTTAGAGATGTATGTTTATCATCCATACTTGCTTAGTCCTCCTAGTGGTGTATCTGAGGCATGCTAGAAAAATTGACAAGGAAAGGGCCCATATGGAAATTATGGTTAAGCATATATATGAGTGTTTATTCAGATTACATTTTAGTTGTGAAGTATCTTCCCATATGGCATGGAAACAAAATCCAACAAAGAGGAGATTCATCTCCTATGTAGGGAAATTCCAATACTCTGTAGAGGGTTTAGGGTTCACTAGGGTTCTCAAAACTAAGTTTTGACCACATAGTGGTTTTAGAAGTGGAAATCACCAAATTATATAAGGATTTATACCATGTTTGGTGATACACTATTTATAATTAGGTACATCAACTACATGTAAAGGATCATCTAAGTACCTAATCAAGGAACAATATATGATAACTTGAAATAGCCAAGTCACTGACTACTTAGGCTCTGGTATTATTTTGTAAAGAGTGGGACCCGATAGGGGATCCACTCTTCACTAAATTGATGAATAAGTCCATCCAAATCCAAAAAAGGAAACAAGGAGTTTCATTTATTTCCCAAATGGTATATATAACGTAGAGCATGAAAGTTAATAAGAAGTGGAAACAAAACTATTATAAAATTACATGACATATCATATACAATCATTCCCAATAGAAAAGGTGACATGAAAAAATAAAAGGTGTACATTTAATAATATGTAGAATCGAGTGTAGAAGACAACCCAACCATTCCAAGCTATCCAAAATCCCATTTCATGTAGGTGATCTTCTTGTGTCTCTGTCTTCTAATGTATATATACCTAGGTAGAAGATCGCCTAGAATATAGGAAACAACATAGAGGTCAGCAAAGAGCTGAGTATGTACATATAATAAACACTTTGGGCGTTATATTGGGTTAAAAGAGAAAAAAAGAGATGCTCCACAAGAAGGGGCTATTTTCAATTAGGTAATTTCAAAAGAGTTATAACAAGAGAAATGAGGCATATTAAAATAAGTGTACAAGCATAAATAATAAAATATATTTCCATAACATTTAACTATAATCTCAATTTAAACAATAAACATTAACATGCATAACAATGTAGACTAGATATACCTAAAATAGGGTCATAACACCACAGGATCATGGCCTAAAAGAAATAAGGATGGAAATGCACACTCCATGCAAAATATGTGTGCCTTGTATAAGTATTGTCGTACATAATTACCACTATTCTAGATATTCTAGTCAAACATGTAGCATGCATAAATCGAGTGGCAAGACTAGCATTTTAATCCATTTAACATAAAATGATAATCATAGAAGGGGGGGTCCAAAGACCCATTATAACATAGTAATTCAATAATCTTCGGAATTTAAATGAATCTAAATCAGGAAACACAAATGTCCAACAACTGAGTTTCAAGTAGAATTGATATGCAAGAGATGCCTCATTTAATGAATTAGGTTTAAGTCAAATAATTCCCAAAATAAAATCGAGGATGTACATACATGATCTTCGTCTAGTGGTTAACTCAATTAGAAAATGTTACTCGACCCAATCAATACCACCCTTGGAACACATTAGGTGTGTTAATCAAACCAAGGGAATATATGTTTACCTTGATATTATAGTTATATATATAACTCTTACCCTAATTTTGAACACCTAATGGAATAGTAGGGCTTTTAATATTATTATGTGGACACATGATCCATTAGATACATGTCTTAGTTCTAATATCCATCCCTAGGAACATGAGTCAAAGTATGTTTAGGTTACATATTCATATGGGTAATAATACACCATATACAGGTTCTATGTTCTAATGCGCTTCTCGTTGCCAATTTTACAAGGTACTATTTATTGGACTATTGAATTTACTAAAATCCTAATTAATGATTGATTCATACACTCATACTATTACTCATATGACATATACTTAATTCAATAGGTCAACTAGGTTAGGTCATCACCACACTCATCTATGCCATATGTACCATTATCATTCATAATATGGTTTAATATGTTAGTATTTCACATACATCCCCATATAATTGACAAGTTACTTACTTATTGTGTTGACATGTGACTATACCAAGGGAACATATATTTACATTCCTAGTATAGTTATACATAGTTCTTACCCTAGTTCTAAAGACCTAATGGCATAGTATGGCTTGTAATATTATTATGTGGACACATGATCAATTAGATACATATTTTAGTTCTAATATCCAACCTAAGGCACATGAGTCTAAGTACATCTAGGTTACATATTTGTATGGGTAATAATACATATTCTATGGCTTATATGTTCTAATGTTCCTCTCATTATCGATTATACAAGGTACTATTTGTTGGACTATTGAATCTTATAAATCCCTAATTAACCATTGAGTCATATACAAATGTTAATACTCATACGACACACACTTAAGCCAATAGGTCAACTACAATAGATTATCACCACACTCATATATACTATATGTACCATTATCATTTAGAATATGGTTCAATATGTTATTATTTCACATATGAATCCCTATATAATTGACAAGTTACTTATTGTGTTAACATGTTACTATACTTATATACTAAAATGATAGAGTTAGGTATACATGATATGAATAGCCTACTGATTAGAGAACTTTTACTTACTAATATTTTACAAATGATCAAATGGTATGATTGACTAATACAATAAATTTTATATCAATAGGATTTAGGTTATCAAATTATGGACATTTATGAGTTATAGCAAAAAAATGAGATAGAGAAGGAATATAGACCTTTAGATGATGTCAAAAAGCTGGTCATTGATGGCATTCTTGTAATTTGGGCATGAATTCAACCTAAGATCACCTAGTGCACTGATTGAGAATGCCAAAGGTAGATGCTTAGGTTCACTGTGAGTCTGTCTATAGATAAAACTAGCAGTGGTAGTCCCCTTTAGGAATAATGTCTGCCTTGTAGTGGCCATTGTAGGTGGCAGCATGGCTGAAAACCTCTGTAGCTGCGGTGTCTGTGAGCAAGATGAGAGAAAATGATAGGGTGGTTGGTGTTCTGTTGGTTTTTTAGATAACATGAAGAAGGAAGAACAACTTTAGGAAAAGAAAAAAATATGTCTAGTGATGATTATGAGTTTCCATGGATTTGAGGCGTATATCTGCTAAAAGGAAGGGAAGAGAACCAGGGAATTGGGAAACCTCATAGTCAACAACAATATCTTCCTATGTTGTAGGTTGTTCTGATGATGTAGGTTGCATGTTGGAAGGGGAAAACAAAGATGGATTTTCATGGTGAAGGAGGAGGTGGTTTTGTGGCTTGGTTGTGGTGATGTAGGTTCAAGCATGGTAAATATATGTTCATTGGGGTGTGAGAGCATGAAGGTAACAAATAGGCATGGATTTAGATCTAGGTTCTTAATCCTCACTTGATCATCACCATCTATGAGGGAGGAGGTGGAGTTGTGGTGTGGTGTTGGTTGTCAAGGTCGTGGGGCATAGGGAAGGAGAAGAAGAATAATATATCTTCAAATTCAGGTGTAGGTTGAGGTTTTAAGGGATCTCCAGATGGTTGGGTTTGCAAGGAGCCAAATGATGGAGAGGAGGGGAGATAGTAGATCCATGTGTCTCCTGATTGCTAGTAGAGCCGTCACCGCATCAGGTGCTTGTGGCTTCTAGGGCTGCAACAATAGGCCACAACACCCTGATGCTATCTTGTTGGTTTGCACAAGGAAAGAGAAGCTAGTAGGGTTAATATCTAACTCCTACGGTGATGAAGGATATCTTCAGGGTCTGGTGAGGATTAGTTGTAGTAAGGTCTTGATTCAGTGGTGGTGTGAAGGGAGGAAGAAGGAAAAAAGATAAGGAGAAGGAGAGCAGGCCAAGGTGAGGTTTAGAGAGTGAAGGGGGAGGAGAAAAATTCCACGAGGAAAAGAAGAAAGGTGGCACCTATCAGGGAGTGTTGGGGGCCACACTGTATCACCATAGATGCAGGTTAGATGTGAAGATTAGAAGGGTGCAACTAGGATAAAGAAGATTCGAGGATGGAGAGGATAAGAGATAAGAATAGGCACAAAAAGGATGAGCATAGGAAGCATTCTTCGGTTGCCTGGCTTTTGACCATTGCGGGCACTAGGTCAGTGCTAGAATGTGGCTAGCAAAGGGGAAGACCGCGTATGAAACAAGAAGAAAGAAGATTATAAGTGTTACATCCATAATAGTTGAAACCTAAAGTAATTAATTGTATTAATGAATCAACATAATCAATTTTATTTTCTATTTGATTGAGATAGAAAAGCAATTATGCTTGTCATGAGAATTGATATTTAGGCTAAATACGATATGGTAAGTCCAATTTTTCCATAAATTTGTTATTATAAAACCATTTTGAATTAAAAGTGTATATAATGCATTGATTTAATACATTTATTCCATTAAATTTATCAACTGTAACATCATTCTCATATTAATTTGATTTCTCTCCTATTTTACTCATAGGAATATCCTAGGAAGTCAAAACTATTATTTAATGAGGAGGTTGTATAATTAACCCCGTAATAAACTTAGTTCCTTATTCTATCCTATAACTAAAGGGTATTCATTACATGTTGTATTACTTGAACACTAATTCTTTATAATATGGCCTACTCTAGGGAGTAAGGGAATCATCTAACATACTCGAAAAGGGGCCTCAGTAGATTAAGGGTTGAGTCATGGATCATGATTTGGGTGTGTTAAATCTGATATGTTCAGCTATTGGGAGTGATGGCAAGGGAGGATGATGAGATAGAGGAATAGAGATACATGTTTCGATTGTAGGTACTGCCCAAGAGTTGCTTAATGTTGTTAGGCGCATGTTGAGAAGGATGACAATGTCTAAGGTTTAGGACCCAGTAAGAGGAGAAGAGGAGAAGGAAAATAAATGAGGAAAGGATAATGCAATTGTCTATTACAGGTTGACTGGGAATTTGTCGATGGTGCCCAAGCTAGGGATGTAGTCAAGGTGGGGAGAGGAAAGAGTCGTCATCAGTTGCAGGACTTTGTTTGTAGTCTATGACCCTGGTCCCATCACAAGATGGGGGAACATGGAAGGAGAAGAAGCAAGTATCATCCATATTACTTGGGTGAGAGAAATGAATGGATGGAAATAAATGTAAAATTAAATTTGGTTAACCAATTTAGGTTATGTGGAACCCTTATTATTTCTTGAATGGGGAAGTAAACAAATTTTGAACAACATGAAGATTGGTAGGTAGACCAAATTGGATATGAGAAATTCAACTTTAACATTAATTTCTTCTTTTTAAAATTATTTGGTTTTTTATTTAGATGACAAGGATACATTTAATTCATTTATTCCCCTTTTTAATCATGTTGATGCATTAATTTATTTCCCTTCATCAAATTGTCTTAGGAGGGTTCTAGGGTGTCATCTAGGACTATATTATTGTATTCATATTTATAAATATATATATATATATATAACCCTATTAATGAACTTAATTCATTTGCACCCTAAAACTTCACATGAACATATATTTTTAAAAGGACTATATTACTTGAACCCTAATTAGTTTATATGATCTTATTTATGGGGGAAGGGATAGATACAAACGTACTCTGAAATGAGCCTAAGAAGAAAAAAAGGGTTGACCCCTAATCGAGATTTGAGTACGTTACAATACCCCCCCCCCCCATTTAAGAGATTTCATCCCCAAAATTGACCCACTCATAACCTAGCCTGCCAATATACCTAACATCAACCAAATTACATTTTTGGGGTATTTACTAATTTATCCATTATTATATGATTCACAAGGTGGTTTTTATACTCCATTTTTTCATAAATTATTTACTTTCTTAGATACCTTCTTTATGCTATCACCCAATCAATCTTATTCAATCTAGAAGCTTATCAGACTTTGATGAATGCATCTTTTGTCTTGATTTGTATTAGGTTATCCAACTAAGGTTCATTGTCTCTATCTTAGCAAAGTTAATTTGTCCTAATGGGAGAGTTATTTGTGTAACATTAAAGAAGAAATTTCCCCAAGGGTTTAACTAGTGCATTTATTATTGAGTTTAATTAATCCTCAAATCGAGTTGTCCTCCTACAACACTAAGGTACAAAAATCAACCCCCTAAAAGAGTTACCCTATAATCCAATTAACCAATTATATAGATAACTAAGGTAGGTATATGAGGTAATATATATCCAAAACATCATCTTCTTACACTCTTCTTCATACTTAGGAATAGGGTCTCAAGGTTGAACATTCCAGTCAAGCGGTTACGTACTAAAGGATTTCTCTAAAATTGAAACTTCATTGTGTGGTGATCTAGTTCCAAAACCATTAATAATATGAAGCTTGTCTTTTTACATATAATTTAATAATTAAAATAAGTTTAGCATTAAAAACTTTGTAATGAAAATCCAAAATTAGTGCCAAGATTAATCTGAGAACCAAGTCAACCACCTTCCAGAACTAAACACCTATATTACCACTTTATTCCATTGAAGATGTTTAATTATTCAAACACATAAAAAGGGCATACAACTACATCTCTAATATAATCATATGGAGAAGGGTTTCTTATTATGCATGAAGAACTTCTATATAACCCTAATGGGACATGACATTCACCATCCCCTATTTCAATCTAGTCATAGTCCACACTACCTCATCTCAAGACATAGGGGAGTCATACAGTCATTCAACATCATAGGAAGAGATTTAAGGTATTCCCATCACTAGTTGGTTTACAACCATACTGCCTCCACGAAACACTACTCATGTCAACGACTAGAAAAACTAAGTACACTAATGAATATGAGAGAGGTAAACAATTAAGGATGCATATTGAAACTTATATCTTTCATCGAAGACTTCTCATGTATGAGGCATAATAACCTCAATGAGGATGGTATCCATCCCTTAGATGGATGGATTTGGGCAGAGCTATGTTGAGATACTCCATGTTGAAGGCAAGGCATGCCTAATCATAAATGGGCTAATGTAGATTATAACTTTGTATCAAGGGAACCATCTCAATTCTAAGACTTAGTTAGGATTTTGTGTTTGTTCTTCATGCATGCGCAGTACCTAAAGTGTACTTATGCAAGGCATGCTACAAAAACAACTACAGAAAGGGTTTATGGTGAGAACTAGGATCATGCCTAGCTATGAATAGTGAACTCAACCTACACTTCATAGTTCTTAGGCTAGATTTCCTAGAAAATAGGAGATAGGAATGAAGCACTACAAGAGTCAACTCATGTGTGACATATCCACCCCTATAAAGAGGGTAGGGTGATTAGGGTACCTAAATATTGAGTCTCAACCACATAGGTAGTTTGGGGAGTAGAAATGACTAAATTATTCACGAATTAAGCCCTAGTTGGTATTTTGTGTCGCAGGGATATATATATATATATATATATTTATATATATATATATATATATATATATATATATGGGCTTATCTTTAATACCCGCACGGGTAGCTACCCGCGCACACTTCCTGATATTTTTTTTCACAATTGTAGAGGAGCATTTTATCTAGCTCCCCAAAAAATTTGATCCAAAGATAATATCATTCCCCCCCCCCAAATCAAAAAACCCGTCCATATATTTACTGACTGTATATTTTCTGCATAGTTACTCTTTTGCTCTCAGAGTTACTCTATATATCAATATAGTTACTCTTTTGACTCAGAAGAGTTACTCCAGTGTACCATATAGTTACTCTTTTAACCCTGAGTTACTCCAGCGGGTAGCAAAAATCTGGCTACCCACGCGGGTAATGAATGAACAGTATATATATATATATATATATATATATATATATATATATATATATATATATATATATATATATATATATATATATATATATATATAACCAATATAGGGTTACTTAACTAAATAATTACATGGGATAACTTGAAATAGTTAATTCTAACCACTTAGACTATGATACCATATTGTACAAAGTGGGGTCTAAGAAGGGATCCACTCTTCAGTAAAGAGAGAAATAAAACCATCCTATTCCAAAAATGGAGTGAAGGAGGAATTTTATTATTTCATGAATGGTATACACTAATTTTAGGGCATAATAAATTATAAGAAGTGGAAACAAAACTAATACATGTCAAATCACAATTCATATACAATTATTCCTCACCATAACATGTGGCATACAAAGTAAAAAGAAATACATATACTAATATAATAATATGCAAGACCCTATCCAGAGGAAAACTCAACCATTCCAAGATATCCTTCAGTACACATATTATAGGTGATCTTCTTGAGTAGTTGTCATCTAAAGCTCCTATACCTGGGTGTTTTTGGGAACAACATTCAGAAAAAGGAAACAAAAGGTATGTGTCATAACACTTTTGAGTATGTGATATAAACAATAAATATGCCATTATTATGAGTTATTGTAGATAGTGGGCTCGAGAAGGGATCCACTCTTCAAAAAATAGAGAAATAAATCATCCTATACTAAAAATGGAGGGAAGGAGTAATTTCATAATTTCCCAAATGGCATACATAGATTTTAGGGGAGAAATGTTTATAAGTAGCGGAAACAAAACTACTAAAGTTACATCATAATCCATATACAATTATACCTCACCATAAAATATGGCATACAAATTAAATATAATTTACATATAATAATCTAATAATATGCAAGACATGTTGTAGAGGAAAAGTCAAGCATTCCAAGCTATCCTTAAATTTCACATCTTATAGGTGATCTTCTTGAGTTGTTGTCAATTAAAGTTCCTATGCTTGGTGGTTTTGTGAACAACCCCCAAAAAAAGGAAAAAAAAGGTATGTGTAAGAACAAGTCTGAGTATGTGCATATAAACCTAGTAGGGCATTATCATGAGTTACAAGTACAAAAGGGGTATTTCCAAGAAAGGAGGGGGTTATTAACATATAGGTAAGTTCCAAATAAATAATCAAAAGAATGAGGTATTAGAGAGTAATAAAGTTTCATAAAGTATATTTCCATTAATCAATCAATAATATCAAATAAAATAGGTGCATGCATGTATGAGATAGATCAAATATCTAAACTAGGGTCGTAATACCATTTTGTCATGGTATAAAAGAAATAAGGATAGAAACATACACATCGGACAAAATACACAACCCTATTTTATATATGGTTGTTCCCATGAACCACTACTTGAGATAAAGGGTCTAATATCATGTATGCATAAATTGAGAAGCAAGATATATATTTTAGTCATATTTTAATTTCCAAGTAGCAAGACAAATTAGGTCGTATCCTATGTTCAATGGAATCAAATAAATAACTTGGAAATACAAGAATTCCAAAATGAATAATAAGGATGGTCAATAAAAGAGAACTGTCTCATTTTAAGAAAAAAAGGTTTGCAATAACACAGATTTCCTAATTAAAATGGGAGTTGCACATACTCGGTCTTCACTGCTAAATATTAACTCGATAGATACACTTCATCCGCAATGTCAAGTTTTCACCCTAATAACACATAAGGTATGTTAATCAAAGCAATGTGAACTTGTGTATATGTTCCTATGACAAATATATGTATGTATGTATGGGATTAAGAGGGAAAGATTTCTCCCCCCCTCTCCCATAACCCATGGCGGAGGCTGGACCCGCAGGAGGGTGATAAATCAAGAGATGCTTCTCTATGTGGTTTCGAACCCGGGTCCCTTCATTGGGGATCATCGGAATTCACCAACCGGGCTATTTCCTTGCCGGTTGTATGTATGTATGTATGTATACAAAGATGGTCAGTTTAGAGGGAATGTAGTCTAATACATACAAAAACCTCATGTTCCGTCTCCTAGGGTCTGCCTGGGTGACTGTCCCGGCGAACGACAACCCTAGGGCATGGCGCCCACGTTGGTGGCCACCCTGGCCACTAGCGTCCACCCTCACCCATCCCGCAACCCTGCTACCATCCCTCATCCCACCCACATACACACAAACTAGGAGAATGAGATTAGAAGGAGTGACGGCACCCTGAATCCTAATGGCAAGGAATATATTGGTGGACAGAAGAGGGATGCTGGGTCGGAAGAAGATACGAGCATGAAACCCACCACCAATGGAATCGGGACTGAGCGGAACCAAGGCTTGAAAGGAAAGATCGTGAGCGGGAACCACACTGAACGTGAACGCAACATGGAGAACACAACAGAATTGTCAAAAGTGGCGGAGAACAAAGTAGGATCGTCAAAAGCAGTGGAGAACACAGCAGGATCGGGAAAGCTAGGCAGTTCTGAACATCGAGGGGTCGCGTGGAACCAAATTCTCAAACAACCGGTGAGTAAGGAGAAGGAATTGACGTTCCTGAAGCCCAGGGTGGAAGATGAGAGATACACGTCGACGTGGAGGAATCTGAATTCCAAAGGCTTACAAACATCTAGGAGCACACTGTGATGGTGTATACTTTGGGAAAACGTATGCTCTACCTGCATCTCATGGCTTGGATAAAGAGGACATGGCGGCCAAAGGGGTCTTTCAAACTTCTCTCTCGTGATAATGGTATCTTCTTGGTTTGATTCTCGATGGCGGAGGACAAGAAGGATGTGTTGGCGATGGGGCCTCATTGGTTTGATCATCAACTTGTGATCGCCAAGTACTACAACCACGGGGATGAGTTGATGAAGGATTCATTCACGACAATTCCAACTTGGGTCACACTGAAGTCCTTTAGACGTTCTTGGACGAAGATGGTCACCGACACGATTGTGGTGGGGGTGGTGACCGGCCTTTTTCTCACGTCCAGAAATGAACGCGGGATAAAGGAAGGAATCAAGCTTTAAATTTATAACCCAAAACCTCCTAGGCCCCCACAACTTTATTACGGGGTCGAAGTAGATATACGGGGTCGAACACAGGGACGTGGTGACGTTTAGGATGCCACAAATCTCATTCTTTAGTCAGATAAGCCAAGGTGATAGTCGATAAAAGTAATTGCTAGAACTAGTCTAGCGGGTTGTCACGATATAAAACAAAACAAAGAAAACAAAACAAAACAAAACAGAGCCTGTGAGTCTACTAATCAGAGAAAGAGAGTTCCTGGCTATGTAACCACAAACGGGGCAGTCTATGCACTCATTCTCGGGCATAGACAACCCTCGAACACCCAAGCAAGCATCTAGTACGCACAGTGGCATCTGTCCTGTGGGGTAGTCTCACTCGCTCTCGCGATGCGTGACTAAAACCATCAAAAATATGTCAATGAACCTCTCTCGGGGAATGACATATCAACACCTCGGAATACACTAAGTTCCCTCTCGGGTCTTAGGATATTCCAGTGTGTTAGGAACAGAATACCTTGGATCATCCTCCTCTTGGGTTCAGATCCAAACTATCATCTCTTAGCTATTCCTACAACGGATCTCTCGATACAGGCAGAAACAACAGTTCAAGCGAGTAAGAGATCAACCAAACTAGTAATCATAACTTGGAAAGAGAAAATAGAACATGCAACATACTAGATCTGATATGAATCTACTTGCTTAAGGCAAAAGTATATAAACATGCCCAGATCGGGCTGCATAGCCAAGAAGGAGCTAACTAGCCATAGACAAGCATAGATGGCACCGAACAAATATGGATAAACATCGTTTGTACAAGAAACAAAGGAATGCAGTAGAACAAAAGAGAAGAGAGAAGAGATATAGCCTGTAGAGGAGAGGTGGCTCTCGCTCCTCGGCCTCTGTGCAGGTCGGATCTCGGCCCTTGGGTCTTCTTTTCGTCCTTCTGGACTCCTCGGCTCACTTTCTCTCTAGGCCGTATCGGTCGACGCACTCGTATTGGTCGACACACCCGTATCGGTCGACGCAGCCGTATCGGTCGGCGACCGTATCAGTCGGCACCCGTATCGGTCAGTAGACTTTTTGGGGAACTTGACACACTAGCTCCTTGGTCTAGGCAGTAGCTCTTGCCGAGTCCTCCCTCTGGCTCCCCCCCTTTGCTCTGTAGGTTGGCAGCTGCTATTTATAGGCAGCGAGTTGATGGGAGTCGTAGCTTTTATTGGTCCACGTGTCCTTCATCCGTGGCTTTGATCTTGAGGCATCAGGTGGCCGTATCGGGCGACGGCCGTATCAGGCAGTGGCCGTCTCGGTCGGCACGGTCGTATCGGTCGGCGCGGTCGTATCGGGCGGCGACCGTATCGGGCGGCGCGGCCGTATCGGCCAGGCCCTATCGGTCAGCTGCTGGAATCTTTGTCTTTTCAGGTTCGGTACTTGAGAGTCCCAAAATTGGCTAGTTTCGGTGCCTGCAAGTCTAAAACAGGCTAATTAGCTACATTATTGGCTATTTTCACTACATTATCTAATGGAGAGACAGAAAACATAAAACATGAACAAAAGAGTGCATATTAAGACTAAAGTGGCACAAAACTATAGATAAAATGCATAGAAAATATGCGCTAATTTGGGTGTTATCAGGTGGGGCGTGTTCTACATGTTGATGATAGATCTCTTGAAGGTGACAACCCTAGGGTATTGGTCGAACTGGAGGTTGATGGAGAGAAGCCCTTGCATGTGTGGCTTAACATGAAGGGTAGGCACTCGATCCCAGTGATGATTGAATATGACCACATACCGATCATATGTAGCAAATGTCGTGCCTTTGGGCATGGCATTCAACACTGTGAGGAGACCATCTGGGAGGGTGAGAAAGAAAGAACAGATGAAAAGAGCAAGGCCAAGCCAAAGCAAAAGACGACGTGGGTAGAGAAAACAAGGAGGAATGGTGGGAGCCAAAAGGCCACAACTGTAGAATGAACAAATAAAGAGGTTGATGGTGATGCACATCAGTAAGAGAAAACGTCATTGAATGATGAGGAGCAATTAGCAGCAAACATAGAGCAGATCGCAGGTGTTGGTGGCATTGAGAATTTGTCGGTAGCAAATGTGAGAAAACCTGATAAGGAGGTGGATGATGAGTCACAAATGCAAGGGAGATCACTGAGAAATAATAAAGAACGAGTGGCAACACCTACTGAACAAACTATTGATGAAGAGGGAGGAGGAGTTCCACGGCAAGATAAGAAACTAGCGGATGACTCGTCTACTATGAACAAACCTGATGAAGGTAACTCAATTTCTGATGGCCAAAAATAATAGGGTGAGTTTACACCCGCTTCTAGAAGGAAAAGCATGAGTGGCATACTGAAGACACAAGGTGTAGGGTCCATTCTTGAGTCCACCAACAGATTTGAGGCTTTGAGTGAGTCCGATGTGGAGGAACCTGAACAGGTTGCACCCAAGAAGAAGAACGATGGCAACAAGAAGAAGGAGCAGCCCAGGCATACTCGGGCAAACAAAACCTCTAATATGTCCATAACCATGTGGAATATTAAAGGGGCATGTGACAGGAACAAAAAGAAAGAAATCCGGGAGTGGATTGGTGCGATGGATGTTCTATTGCAGCATTGGTTGAAACTAGAATCAAGGTGGACAATAAACTAAGGATTGGTTATTTGTTTCCACAAGGGTGGGAACACGTATCCAACCTACAACATTCTGAACTGGCTAGGGTGTGTGTGGCGTCGAAGCCCAATGCATGGCCGATGACAGTGAAGATGATGTTTGATCAACATATCACATTGGAGTGTAGGAATGCAGCTGGCTTACACATGTGCTTGACATTGGTCTATGCTCACAATGATGCAAAGAGAAGGAAGGAACTATGGCATGATCTGGCTTTATTGTCTACACAGGTGACAACACCGTGGATGGTGATTGGCAACTTCAACAATGTCAGACTATAGGGAGAGAAGATTGGGGGCAGACTTGCGCTATGGCTGTGATTGATGTCGTTAACAGGGCTATTGATAAAGCAAATTTGATTGAGCTTCCCATGAAAGGTGGTGACCTTTTCATGTGGAATAATGAACAATACCCAGAGGAAAGAATAGCTAGCAAGTTGGATAGAGACCTGGTTAATGAAGAATGGTTAAAGATGTTTCTTAATGTACAGGTGAAAGTCGGCAGATCTATTCTTAGTGACCATGCTCCTCTCATTGTGCAGACCATAAAGAAAAAGCAAAAGAGAAGACCTTTCAAGTTTCTCAATTATTGGGCAGAGTGGAAGGGCTTTGATGATATTCTGAAGGAGGTATGGGATACACACATCCACGAGAATCCTATGTTTGTCCTTGCAAAAAAGTTGTCACTACTGAAAACATCGCTGAAAAAATGGGCAAAGGAGAAGGTGATTATTCCCAACTTGATTATAACAACCAAAACAGAATGTGGTGAGATTAGAAAGCTCTAGATGGCTAACCCTCTCAATGGGGATTTAATAGAAAAGGACCAAGAGTTAAGACTGATGCTTTCTTATTTAAAAAAGGCCAAGGAAAAATTCTACTGGAAAAGAAGCAGGGAGAAATTGCTAAAAATGGGGATAGAAATACCAAACTCTACCACATGGCAGTGAGAAGAAGGGAGGCTTCTAATATCATATGCGAGCTGATTGACAAAAATGGGCAGGTGGTTAATAAATAAGAAGACATTGAGGACCAGGCTGTGCAGTTCTACAATGAGATTTATAACAAAAATCTTGAAGATACAATTGAGGAGGAGGACATAGACTGGAAGTTCAAACTCTCTAGTAACCATAACAAAATTCTCATTAGGGAGGTCACCGAGCAAGAAGTTAAAGATGCATTATGGAGCATAGGCTGCAACAAATCCCCAGGTCGGATGGGTTCAATGCTTTCTTCTACAGGACGGCTTGGGACACTATTAAAGAAGATCTTCTGAGGTACGTGAGATGGTTTCTTGATGGAGGTAATATGGTTAGACAATTCAATCATGTTTTCTTGGTTCTCATCCCAAAGAAGAAGATTACAGCCTCTCTTGATGACTTCAGACCTATTGCATGCTGCTCTATTCAATACAAGATTATAGAAGAAATCTTAGCCACAAGACTGAAGATAGTCCTCCCTTTCCTTATTTCTGGAAACCAAGGGGCCTTTATTATGGGTAGGAGTATTAGTGATTGTGCCCTTCTTTATGATGAATTCCTAGCTGATTTCAATGTGATGAGAGGGAACAGAAAGGCTTGCCTAAAGCTTGATATCTCAAAGGCGTATGATAGTGTCAGATGGGATGATTGTGGTGGATCATGTAAAATATGGGATTTTCTGATACATGGATTCAATGGATGCAGCAATGTGTTGGCACAACAAGTTTCTCAGTGCTTGTGAATGACACATCTGCAGGATTGTTTAAAGGCAACAATGGCCTTCGGCAAGGTGACCCCCTTTCTCCACTCCTCTTCACCATTGTTATGGAATACTTTACAAGGAAGCTGAAAGAAGCAAGAGATTCAAAATTGATCAAAGCATACATTGTCCATGGTATGAAGGTAATGAGCCACCTTATCTTTGCAGATGAAGTCTTATTATTTCTTGAGGCCAAAGTTGAAATATTAAAGGAGCTGAAAATTTTCCTGGGAGACTTTGGAGAGCGGACGGGGCTGCGGATTAATGTGAATAAGACTCAACTGTATCTCTAAAAAAAACTGTCACCACTTGGAAGCTAGACTACAAGAAGCCATTGGTGTGGAGTTGGGCAAGTTCCTGACTAAATACTTGGGCTTCCCACTTGTCGGGGGTAATCTACAAGTCAAAGATTTTGCTGAATGTATTGATAGATTGGATGAGATGATAGCGAGATGGCCTACACGGAAGACATCCATGGCAGGCTGAGCTACTCTTATTAGATCAATTATAGAGGGTCTTCTTATCTTCTGGGTGCAACAAGGTGAGATTCTGGGTGTCGTGCTTGACAAGATGGAGATGAAAATCTCAAACTTTATTTGGACGGGTGAGTACCATCCCATGCGCTATGCTAGGCTGGCCTTACCTAAAGATGAAGGGGGTTTGCAACTCAAAACTCTAAGGGACATCTCCAGATGGGGGACACTAAAGAGAATTATCTTGTACCATACAGGTGGTTCTATATGGGGGAGATAGATGAGAGATAGATACCCACAAGGACTGGATTTCTACCCCCATACTAGAGAAGGCATCTCACGCACCATTCATATGATTAGGAGTCTATGGCCGTAGTTCAAGAACCTTTTTTGTCTAAATCATGTTGGAGAATGGCACATGCTAAATCCAAAAGCAAATTTGTGGGAGATCACAAGGACAAGGGCTGAAAAAGATGGGACTATGGCTCAGATATGGGATGGTAAGCAAGTTCCCAAATGGTCGACATGTGTTTTCAAAATTCTACATGGAGCTTTGGCGACTCTAGACAAAGTACATGAGTGGAATAGTAATATTTTTGTCACATGTTACTTATGTAAAGAAAAGGAGGAAACCCATAGTCATATGTTTGGTAGTTGCAGCTTCACGAAGATCTTATGGGAGAAAATATGCAAGGAGTTCCTACTATAAATAGAGCTGAATGAAGACATAAAAAAGATGGTCAAACGCTGCGCCAATAAGGAGAAGAAGCTTCTTTTGCTTGCTGCCCTGTGCTTCCATGTCTGGAATGAAAGGAATGCTCGCAAGCATGGTGGTTTAGGTAGCAGTGTGACTCCTATTGCTGCAAAAAATTGTAAAAATGTAAAAAAGAGATTATGTCTTAGCTAGTTGTGTGAGTTGCTCATATACACGTTGTATAGAGAGCATAGGGATATATGTAACTCTTGACCCTCCTATAGTTGTAGGGGGAAGTCAGAATATATTTACCTGATTCAGATATATTTGTCATAGGATTTCCCGATGGCTTCCACTGGGGGAGGGAGTGCCTCCTTGGTGCTTTCCTCCCCCTAGCCCTCAACGACCATGGCGTGATCTTCCCTGACTGTAGGCAGTGATCTCCGGAGAAAGGGTCCACAAAGTGTGTAGTGTTCTGCCATCTCTACCAGGGTCCCCCCTGCTCGGTCCAGGAATGATGAGGAGGAGAAGCTTTGCGTGGGTCAAGGTGGGTTTGGGAGTTGGTATATCGATGCAGCTTCAACTCCATTCCGTTCAAGCATGATGAATGGAGAGAGCCGCTCCCACAGACCCTATCCTCGTACGGTGTCGCTCCATGGATGCCGACGGAGATCGAGCTTCTTGTTTGTCCTCCTTCGAATCCGTTCCTCTCTTCTCTGGGATACAACCTAGTTACCCAGGGAGTCGGTGCCCTTGATGCGGCTGGATCTGTCTGACGATGGTGGTGACGGATGGAATCCTAGGTGGGTGGCGTGGGCTTGCATCCTCTTTGTCCAGAAGGTGGCTTCCATCCCAATCGCCTTCATCAGGTTCTCTTCTCTGACCTTGGGCAGTTTGCTTGGTGACCGGCAGTAGTCAAGTCCTTCATAAGGTGGCCTGGGTCTGCACCCTCCATGCCCTGCCGGCGGTGCTCCCCTGCTTCAGTGACACTGGTTCACTCCATGGGGGGGGTCTTTGACTCACGGGTCCCCAACGCCCTCAAGGTGTTTGCAACTGGTGTTGGTGATGCTCTCGCGTTGGCTTCTCTACAGGCGCGGGTTGGGTCACCCTCAAGCTGTTCGATGTAGTATCTCAATGCAATCAGGCACTTCATGTGGGTGTGGGTTTAAGGGGGGCAGAATACCTCTTCTCCTCCTCTTTGGTCCCTTCTACTGATGCATGCAGGAACACCTTCAAGGTGTTTGAGGAAATGATGGCAGTTGGTCCAAGTTCTTGCTTGGGCATCTGAAACAAGAACTGTTGTTGAGCAAGTTTGAACTGTTGTAGGGCTAACATGGCAGTTTGTTGAGTTAGAAGTGATCAGGAACTCCCGATTCTTGGTGCTATGCCACACTTTGTGGGTGTGGTGATTGGAAGTTGGTGTTGTGCTAAGCAAGAAGGTCTGACTTCGAGCTTCTCTCTTATTGCACCCTATTAGTAATCTACATCGTTTCTTGCTTGTCACACAATTAGTTAGTAATTCATGATCAGATTTGGAGATTCTAATTGGGCTTTTGCTCCTTCTGGATCCTTGTGATTACTAGCTAAGAAAGTTGGATGCGCTAAGGCTAGATGCAAGCAGGGTGGCGGGTGTCAGACTATGTTGAGCTATGGTTATTTTTTTGTGGGTATGTTGAATGTATGTAATCATGGCTTGTTATAGTCTTCCTCCGGTAGGAGTGTTTTAGGTCTATCCGGTTAGTTTTGATATTTCTTAGTGTCTTTGTTCTATCTAGTGATCTCTGGTCCCTCTCTGTGGGGATATGATCCTTAGATTCTCTTGTTTAGTTTGTCTGATGTAATGGGGTATCTAGTGCCCAAAGTTTTTGGTAATACTAGCAACACACATTTTTGACCGACCAATATATATATATATATATATATATATATATATATACACATACATATGTGTGTGAGTGTGTGTGTGTGTGTGTGTATATATATATATATATATATATATATATATACTATAAAAAGAGTGAATATGTCAAAAAAAATACAATTCTACCATTTTCATCCTCTCAAAAAGTCCTCCACCAATTAGAGGACTCCATTTTTAAAATATTGATCCCTCACAGTTTCTCTCTCATCTGAGGGTGTTTCACGTGTTTTTTACTAAAAAGAAAAAAAAACGTATGGCTTTGTAGAGTTTGCCTGATACTCCAACTACCCACATTCTCATCCAACTGAATCTAGCTTCTGACCTATACCTTAACTTAAATACTAATACCCGAGAATTCAATTTTGTAATTGGTTTCGTGAAGAAGCCGCGTAGTTAATGTGTTGTCTCACAGACTCCCACTAATTGCATTTTGAGAAATACCCTTCGACTTCCTATATCATTAACAAAATGCTCATTTAAATATAAATAAATACCGAGAAACGCTCTTCGTCTCTCTATATGGTCATTGATTCTCGGTGGATATTGTTGCCTTTATGAATTCACCTTTTTGTTTTCTATCACCCATCTTTACTTCTACAAATTATCCCATTCCCTTAACCCCATCAAACACTCATCCAGTTCCTTTTTACCTCACCATATTGCTTCTATCTTTCATTCAGAATTTTAGTAGGAAGATGTAATACGGAAGAAGACATCAAGAAGATCAACAAGCGCTCGGAGACATCTTCTTTTAGTGTTGCCGAGAGGATTAGTTGCACAACCTGCCGCCATAATCAGTCTGCCTTTTGTCATTTTCATGAAGCTCTACGTTATGGATGAGATTATCACTTTAGAGGAGTCAATTGTTTCTCCCCTGAAAAGGCATGAAGATCGTGCTTCATCACGGTGTTAAAAATCAAAATGCTTATGTGTACGTTAATTACTCCTCATATTTTTCGTTCCATTTCTATTGTCCTTTTTGTAATCTATTGTTGTCTTTGTTGTGTCTGTTTAGTAAGAAATTTTGTTCATTTCTTTGGCAACTTACTAACTTCCCTTTTTTGTTCCTTTTTCATTGTAGATCACGGATGTGCAAACATATGGCTGGTATTAGTATAGATAATAGTCTTTTCATGTAAAGATTCTATGATGGAATTAGTGAACAACAGAGGTAGCACCAAAAACCATTTCTTACGGTTCTTGGTGCATCATTTTATAATGTTGTTTTTGGAAAAGTGGCTCACATTCCATATGGGAGCGATGAGGACATTATATTTTCTACCTGCAATCATATATAACCTCTTATAAAAGATGGGTTTCTTGTAACGGCAAGGGACAATATACAAACTGGAGTGAACAAACTTGCAAGAGCGTGATGGTTGCAAATACCATTAGTTTGAATACACCTACATGAGGATTACAATGTGGTATTTTATCTTTGTATATCAGAACAAAATGATTGACAAACCATACGATAGATGAAAGCTTATGTTCCAACTTGCCAAGAGTTATTGAAGGCCAACTTGCCATGACTTTATTTTTGAATGTAAGATACATTTTACATTTCTTATTTTTTTATCAGAGATGTATTAATATGTTCATTGAGAAGGAATTCGGTCACACAGAAAATGAAGCATTATAATGAAAGACTTTATCTTGTTTAATGGTTAGAAATCGACATAAAGTCTTTTGAGCATCCATGTTGATGCGAAAAATAGTATGTATCTTCTTTTCTTTCTTTCTTAATAGCGTGTGCTACGTCAAATACTTTTATAGTTGTAACCTAATAATACATATACATAAGAATATAGTTTATGACTGATATAAAATTATGAAAAAACATAAGTCTTTTTTAATACAACTTTCTACTTCCTTTTTTAGTAAATATCATTAGTCACCCCAAATATCTCTATTTAGAAAAAGTATATATTTATTTTTCTTAACCACTCCAAGAAGATGAAACACAGAAGTGCCATGGTAAAAAAATTATTTATTCACCCAAATTTCTCAAACTATAAACCATACAAACTCTACTTTAAAAAAACAATATATGTATGGTGTTATCTTCTCATAACGGATCATATTTGTACTAACAAGATACTACTAAAATTGTTTCCTTTCAATTGATGCACGTGCATATGCACAAGTGTATTTACTATCTCACTATAGAAATAGTAAATACTTTCCATTAGGTATAACAAAACCATTCAATTGTTCTATTTTTAAAACGTTGTGCCACTATTTTTCTCTCTTTTTTCAATATTATTTTTTAGTAATTTCTTTTCAATCAAAAAAATAGTCCCTTCATTGCCAAAAGTCTTTGTGTATAACTCACATAACTCAGATTTGACACTGCACTCTCTCCTAAAATAGATCTTCCTCTTATCCAACTTTCCATCCAGTTGCACTCCTATTTTTTCTCTCAATAAAAGGAAACGTCCTTGGTCATCCCAACCACTACCCCACTCTCTTCTCTCTTCCCTTTACATGAGTTTCTCTCTTCTAAAAGTTATCCCTTCCCTTTTCATTACGTCTTCTCTTCAAGATAATCCCTACAATAGCTACTACCATCCAAATAAACTCTCCACAATCATGTCCTCACTAATCCACATCTCTCCTGACAAACACAACAAACACACCACGTCATATTTCATCTTTCCTCTTAATATTGGTCTTTCATAGAAATGTTTTTTAATATGTATCCATATCTTACCATTTCAGAAGTGCTGGAGGAGAATTCATTTTTATTATCTATCTTAATAAAAATGTAAGATTTGAAAAGAAAAGATGGACCGTATAAAATTTTGCATAAACAAAAATCATTATGCTGAACAGATTTCCATTTCTTAGCTTCCTAGTTATCACAACCACATATTTGATTTGTCCTTGCGTCCATGCTAATTTTTACACACTCACTCTTGTTTAATCTCTTATGTCTCCTCTTCTTAGTATTTTCTTAACTACTTTAAAACATTATTATCTATTTTGTCAGTATTGATCTCTAAAATCCCTTCGTATAATTAGGGGTGAGCAGAATTTGGTTAATAACTGATTAACCGAACGGTTAATTCCGAATGGTTAATTTTTTTGGGTCCATTTGGTTAATTTGGTTAATTTATTCCGGTTAATCGGTTAAATGGTTAATTTGACGGTTAAAGATATTTTTGGTTTGGTTAACCGAATTAACCGAATAGTCAGAATAGATTCATAAATAATATCCTACACATGCATATATACATATATAGTTGTACTTTTATTTCAAAATACTTCCCCATATATGTAGTAATCAAGTTTTTACAAGCCATACAAAATTAAATTTACAACAATACTACTATAATATAACAATATTGTCCCAAATTCTATGACAATTTCAAATAATATTATTACACGAGTGTTATTTGGTTAACCAAATTAACCGACCGAATTAACCATTAACCGATTGGACAATAACCGAATTAACCGACTCAATTTGGTTAGGTTAATGGTTAAAATCTCAAACCACAAATTAACCGTTTAACCGAACCGAATTAACCGTAACCGACCGAATTAACTGAATGCTCACCCCTACGTATAATCAACAAACATGCCTTCTTTATTGATGAATTTCTTTGATAACAATGATGCTTTTTGTAAATTATTTAATAAATGTTTATGGCTTTGTAGTGATATTCGGAAAAAAAAACTAATAAAAATAAACAATAAATTGTCAACTTTGAGTTACAGCTAGCAAGAGATTTTGTTTGGTTTGAGAAGATCATAAACAATATGCAAGATTTGAATATCTATGGAAATAAATTAAACCAATTTGAGCAATAGAAAGCTTTAAATAGATTTATTGTCATGAGTCATATTTACATATAACATGTGCGTTCAACATATGGAGAAAATGTCAAAGAATACTAAGAATGTTTACCTTTACTCCTATTTAAAATTGCAAGACATATCTTCCTGTTTATTTTATTTATGCAAGTATATGATATAAAATAAGCTATCTTAAAAAAAGCTAAAGTGAAATATACATTCACATGCACGTGTGCATTTACTAGTGTGTGTGTGTGTGTGTGTGTGTGTGTGTGTGTGTGTGTGTGTGTATATATATATATATATATATATATATATATATATATATAGGGCAGTGATCTATTGCGGCCTGCGGTCTGCGGACCAGTGTCGTTTCCGTGTATTCCCGCGTGCCTGACATCTCATTCCCATGTTGTTTCTGTGCGTTCCCGTGCACCTAAAATCTCTCTCTCATCTTACCTCTACCGTCAGTACTGGCCGCGGTCCCTACAGCTTCAAGAGATGGGATCTACAAGCCATATGATCAGTTGGTAGAGAAATGGACAATCTCGGCGCATGTGTGAACCCCAAGCGCATGGAGGTGATGTCGAACTCCCGCTTGTGGTTTTGTTGGAGTATGTTCCTAGAAGTAGAAACCCCGTCGAACAGTGCCGACAGGAACGTGGGGCACATGACGACGTTGCTATTCACCTGCGGCTTCAAAGTTACTGTCTGGCCGCTTAGGCTCCCACTAACATAGGAGGACCACCATCTTAGTCCAGCACTGAAGGAGTGTGGCAGCAACAGCATGGTATTGTAGAAGAATTCAGACCACTTCACGATTCCGTCGACCAAACATGGGTGGAGTGCAAGCATATATCATGTTAGTGCAAATGTGACTGACTTGTATGCCATTTTGGCCCGGAGTCGACGATTATGCCCCTATTGGTGGATATGTCGCAGACAGGCACAGATATGTCGTCTAGCATTGATTTGTCGATCAAAAACTTTGACTGCGTAGAAGGGCTCTAGACGCAGCTTGATGACCAGCTTTGCGTACCACAGTGGGTTGTCCCTGCTCCGGCATGTTGCCGTGGATATTGCTGGACTTGGAACCAACAACAACAATGGTTAATTATGTTGTTGATGTAGACCGGGCAGTGCGAGAACTTCCCTCTAATTCTAAACAGGCTCGTTGCCAACGCAGTAAACGACGTCTTGTTGTATCCAAGACCCAATACTCCGTCGGCCGTACAACAACTCTACCTTGTGAGCGTCAATGTGCACCCGAACACGATTCCTTTCAGCTTGACCTGCGCTTGCCGGATGAGAGGATGATACTTGCAGATTCCTTCGCGAAGACACCCTACGTGCATGACCCGTCTGCATAGCTATAGTCGTAGGAGCAAGACGGCTATGCACATACCGTTCACATCAGCGGCCATGCACAAGACTTAGATCTCATCTATCTTTTGAAGCCGCAGAGTCTGTGGCCATGAAGAAAATAGGAAACTAACACGGGAATGAGATGTCAGGCATGCGGGAATAGACGGAAACGGCAAGTCCGCAGACCGCAGGCCGCAATAGATCACTGCCCTATATATATATATATATATATATATATATATATATATATATATATATATATATATATATATATATATCTGTGTGTGTGTGTGTGTGTGTGTGTGTGTGTGTAACCTTGCATCTACAACAAATGTAGTCACTGATCTCGTAGGAGACATAGAAATGAGGAAAAGTCACATACATAATTCTTATACATATATCTATGTGTTTAAACATTTATATTAGCATGATTAAAATCTAGGGGACATCCAACTAGTCTAGTTTGTGTTAGAACTTTAGGTTAATGCACAGTGGATCTTCCCATGCATGCAATACAATGGATTGTATTACATATAGTACATAAGTGTATTTGGATTAGCATAGAAGCTCAACCACATCCACATTATGGGATGTATTAGCATATGTTGTTATATACATAATAATACACAAATGAGAACTAGCTTATCCTAGCTTCACTTACATATAATTAAGCTTTATAACTACTTTCTGAAAACCAAAGTTATCATGAAGGACTACTACTTCAGTGTACATCAAAGATGTGGCTCATATAATGATGATTATGGTTAAGCAATTGGTATGATAAATGAGAGTTCATCTAAGTTGGTAACATGTAAGAGATTATAGTATATGCTAGTATATGATACTACACATATAAACCTCATAATAAATAATAATGATTAACACACGGCCAAGAATACTGACCTACAGGTGATGAGTTTTTGATTGTTCGTTGATGATTCTAGTGGATCATTCTTTAATCATCCTTGCTTCATGGATCTACCTATTCGCTATATTCAGACCAGAGATACATGATGATGTTCGGCTTCAAGGGTTCAAGAAATACTTGATGATGTTCTATGGATGCCATACATAATTCCTTGGGGTAGTAACGATGGCGGTCAGATGTTTGGGAAGTTGTACAGATGGGTGGAGGAAGGAGGCCGGTTGTAGGTTCCTTTCCATAACCATGGCTGGAGTTGCAGCTACGGAAAGCTGTGAGAAAGACAAGGTAAAGGGCATACACTGTGTTGATCCATCTTTCAGCAAACCTTGGGGCTTTGTTGTGGTGGGCTGAGGTGGATGACACTGGGGCGGCATGGTGGAGGGAGATGTTTTGTAGTGGTTTTCTTTATCAGTGTAAGCAGGGGTGTGCGTGCAAGAAGGTCGGGGGTCATGGTGGAATTGAGGTCGACGCCAACAGTGGTGAACGCAACACCCATTCACAGGTTTAGGTCAACACATGGACTCTCTTCAGTGATCGCAATAGGTGATCATGGTGTCTGATTTGTCCAGCCATTGGGCGTGATGGAAAAAGAGGATGATGATACATAGGTAGAGATGTAAGAGATGATGATGAGGAGGAGGATTGGAATTGGTCGGTGGTGCTTCCATGAGTTGCTTGGTGTTTATGAGCATGTGTAGAGGAGGACTATAGTGTCTAGGGTTTAGGGCCAAGGAAGAGAAGAAAAGGAGAAGGGAAATGGAGGAAATGATGGCACAACTATCGATTACACATTGATTGGGCATTTTTGGTTGGTACCCAAGCAAGGGACGCAATCAAGGGGGATAGGGAAGAGTCGTCGTCAGTTGTGAAACTTGTCTAGTAGTTTGTAGCTCTAGTTCCAATGCAAGGTGTAGGAATAGGGAAGGAGAATAAGCATGGTATGCTATGTGTTACTTGAGGGAGAGAAATGAACAAATGTTAATAATGTAATAATGAATTTGGTTAATAAACTTATGTTATTTAAGACCATTTCACTTTCTAATTTAATTGGGGGAGTAAATAGAGTCTCACTAGCATGAAAATTAGTATCTAGGCCAAATTGGATATAAGTAATTCAATTTAGAATTTGTTTCTATTTATTTTCATTAGATGATAAGGATTCATTTAGTTCATTTATTCACATTTTTAATTAAATTGTTCCATTAATTAATTTTCCTTCATCGACTAGGCTTAGTAGGGTTATATGGTGTCATCTAGGACTATATAATATTATTTTGTATTTATAAATATTTTTCTAGCCCTATTCGTGAACTTAATTTATTCATGCACTGTAAAAATTCACATGAACATATATTTGTTAAGAATTATATTACTTGACCCCCAATCACTCTTAATATGATATGATTTATGGGGGAATGGATTGATACAAACATACTTTGAAAGGAGCATAAGAAAAGAAGGGATTGAGCTTGTTCATGATTTGTGTATGTTATAACTACTTCTACATGGTATTTTTCATCTTGATGAAATTTTTTATTGTAATAATATACTGTAGTGTTGTTGAAATATGTGAAGGAATTTTAAGACTAATCTGACAAGAGTATACATAAACAATGACAAAAGGAAGAAGCATGCCACTGATCAATACAATTATCATGACGTTGATGTGTGGGACAAAATGTGTGCTTCAGAGAAATCTGATGAGTAATATAACTACATTGGTTTTTGGGTTATGTGCCCTTATTTACTTTTGGGATGGAGGTTATGTGCCTCGTACCCGGGTTTCAAATCTATGAGATTTGGCCCACATTTATATATATTGGGGAGTTTGGTTATATGCCAATCTCTATCAGGTTTCGAGTTTATGAGGCTTGGTCGCCTTTGTTATTTATGTTGTTCTAGTGTTATGTTTATCTCACCTACATGCGGGTTGTTATGGGTTTTGTACCCAAAAAGATTGTGTGTGCTTATGTGGCACCACTCTTATTATTGATTTAATAGCAAGTATTTCTTTTATCATATGATGGTGATTCTTTCCACTTATTCCCATTTGGGTAGTTCTTACCTCTTTCATGGGAAGCCTTTTATACTTGATGTCCCCTTTTCCTAATATGTTTTGTTCAATTTCATTTTTAGCATGCACATACCTCCTTTTTAATGATGTTCTCTTTTCCTTTTCTTTTTTGGGGTATGCTTCCAAGCCCAGGTGTTGGATTAGGAGAAAGGAATCAAGGAGAACCTGGACCACAACAAGTGTAGCTGACCTCGTGGGAGACTTTGCTTGAAGTTGTTAGGTGATCCTCAGCTAGTCCTTTATGTAGTTAGTTTTCCTTTATATCACATTACATGGTGAAAGAGTAGTTATGATATGAATCTTTGTAATGGTGAGATACATCTTCAATTTTGCTGCTACTTTGTGCTATGATACAATCATGTTGAATAAATCGGTTCCATCCCTTTCGAGAAAAGTTTTTATTGGTGTGTTGTTTGGGATGTTGTCTTTTTATTTTAGTATGGAATGGTTCCCCTCTAGTATCCCACTCCTTATAGCATAGCATTAGAGCATGTGGCTATCAGTTATATAACTATTTCAAGCTTGTCTCCCTTAGGATGTTTACCTTTCTCCATTGATTGCTTATACCTAGTATCCTTGCCTTGTGCAGGAAAAAACCCTAATGGCGGGAGATTAACTCGACTGTTAACAACTAGTATGGTTACGAGACACCCCAAAACCCTACGTTTGGGATTCCAATGATAGATCCACCCTTTACCAAACCAGTGACTCTAGGTACTCCTCTGGCTGGAAGTGGACCATCAGTAGGACAGGAGACCCCAATTTTTTCTAGTATGGGCGTAGTCATCTCTCCAAAGCAAGAGTTGGCCATGTTTTGACAAATTTTTGCTACTAAAATGGTAGGGAAGATGAAAGACTTGTCTGTGCCTGAAAAAGCATAAGGAGTATTCCATAATGGAATTCATGAAGATGCAACCACCCTCCTTCAAGGGTGAAGGTGAAATAGAGATGGTCGATAAAGTTGATGATTGGGTGCTAGCCATAGAGAGGACCTTTGATGGTATGGCATGTCCTCCCCACCAGAGGGCTAGATTTTCTTCTTATGTTTTAGATGGACCCACTTGAGTTTGGTGGAATGGGATAGGAAGGACACGTGATATCTCTACCATGACCTAGGAGCAGTTCTTGGTGCTTTTTTGTGGGAAGTACATCTGCACTGCTACCCTAAAGAAGAAGGAAGTAGAGTTCTATAGCTTTAAGCAAGGTTCCTTATTAGTTTTTGCATTTGTATAAACATTTTTGCTGTTGGAACGTTATGTAGTTGGTTTGAGTGAGGAACATAGGGCCGACCTATTCCTTCAAGGACTTAACTACAATGTGGTTTGTGATCTTATCCCACAACTGCCCTTGACCTTTCATAAGATGGTTGATAAAGCTTTGGCTTTGGAGTCTTACACAGGGTTTCAACCTAGGGAGTTCGACAAGAAGAGGAAGCCCTTAGGAGATGAGCAAAAAAGAGACAAGTGTGCTAAGTGTGGTCGTTACCATCCTCCAGGAAAGTGTTCTCATGATAAGAACTAAGAAAAGTATCAACATGACTTCTGAGTTGTGTGCCACCATTGCAATGAACCTGGACATATTCTCCCTAGGTTCCCTCAACTTCATAATGGACCTGCACCAGCTCAACAACGACAACCCCAAGTGCCTCATCAGAATAATGGTAACAACAATGGTAGAATACATGTGGAAAGGCGAGTCGGAAGAGGTTTTTATTTGGATGGTCAATAAGCCTATTATGATGATCGTGTTGAAGGTAACCCTTAGTCCCATAGTTAGACTTACAGGTTATGTTTTCCTTTTTCATGGTACCTTATATATATATGCAAGGAAGTTACTTTTGTACCTATAGTTTTGCTTGACTTATTAGGATGAAACTTTTTAGGGGGTGGTAGATAGTTGTTTGTTACTTGTGGACATCTAGATTTTGAGGATGAAATATCTTTAAGGGGTGGTATGCTATAACATACCGAAACCTAGAACTTAATCTTATTCCAGGATTAAGAGGTTAGGAACCTTAGTCTTTGGGGTTTAGCCAAACACAGTTATGGATATGTTCTTTAGTGGCCCTAAATATGTTAATGCATTAATAAATCACCCTAATGTGTAGAATATAAATTAATATTACCTAATATCTTTAAAATTAATCATGAAATCAATGAATAGTGCATAAGCTTTGTCATATGAGTTAATAATGTCCATATAATAGGACAATGTGTCCATAATTGAGAATAATGATATATAATTCCACAAAATTTGAAATAAATAAACTTATGTGAGTTGATGATAGAGTAGATTCATTCTAGACCTTCTCTTATCCTTTTTGGAACAAGGAAGAGATAAAAAGATAAAATGATAACTCTTAAGCAAGGTAATGTGATATTGAATTATTTATAATAGAAATAATGGAAATAATGGATAATGGGTTAACATTTATAAAAGGAAACTTATTGGATAAGAATAACCTCATATTCATTTTCTTTAGATATGCTTTGGCTTGGAGGCCAAGTTTCACCAATTTAGGATGATAATGATCACATCTAATTTATTTAGCGAAGAAAATATGTTTTTCCTTTAAATTATGGAATCAAATATTTAGCGACTCAGAAAGTGGAAAATGATCTTTGATTCATAATCTACACATTACAATACCTTTGCGTAAAATTTTCACTCAATTTGGAGAAAGTTTGCTTAAAAGATGAAATCAGGAGAGAGAAAGTGTGTAGAACCTTTAAAATATTAAATAAATAAACAAATAACTCCAACATGTAAAATTGATGGCAAATTCATATCCAAGACACTTAATGTGACTTGTGGGTGAAGTTTCATCAAATTTGGAGAATCCTAAAGTCATTAATGGAGGAAGAAAGAGAAAATAAGATTTGATTTATCTAACACCTTAAAAGCTCCCAAAAGGCAAAACTAAGTGCATAATCGGAATCTACATGCTTTAATTAGCCTCTGTACAAAATTTCATCTAATTTGAGATTTGTTTGCACCCTCAAATGAAGAGAGATAAAATAGGAAATTAATTACATTCCCACTTTAATTGGATTTCGATTTGTATAAGTTTTATTTACTTTTATCTGTCACGCCGTTGTTTAAGTGCTCTCAGATCTGGGTCATTCATTTCTTGATCAGACAACTATCATCTCATCCTCAAGGAAACCCGACCTGTTCAGACGCAGAATCTTTCACATGGATTTCTCGACCTACACTCAACCTCTGCTTCTGATTTTTGTTCCTATGAGTTCCTTGTTCGATTCCACTCTAGTTAATCCCTTGCTCGAGCCCTAGGACTCTATATATAAGAAATGCCCAAATCTCCCTTCTCTTTCATTTTTCACAAAAGAACTCCCGACGCCTCTCATTTTCGCGCAAGTGATTGGAAACAATCACCAAGTCTTTACCTTCGCTCCTCTGCCCTCAATTGGGCTGGTGTTATGCCTGAACCCGAGGACCTACTCGCTCTGTCTCTGGTGATTACTTTGCTTGAACCGGACTCCTCCGCCACCTTTAGGCTAATCAACTCTTCAATAAGTATTCTCAGACTCAAATCTTTCTTTTCCATCAACGAGCAAGTCGCGATTTTGGTTCCTTTGTTCTATCCTCAAATTCGACTCCTTGTATCATGTTTTGCGGTACTTGATGTACTAGTAGATGGAGTTTTTGGTCTTTACATCCAGGAGATTGTCTGTTTGTTTATGCAGTAACCTGATAGCTTCGATCCACTGGTTGGATATATTTGGGTTTTTCTGTTCGATGGGCTTGTTTTCTTTCTCCCTGGTATCAATGGTGATAGTTTCTTCTTGGACTCCCGATTGTCGTCGTCTATGTTCTTTAGCTCGTTAAACTCGGCAGACCATGAGCAAACTGTGAGGAACATCAGTTGGAATCAGTTTGAATAGGTTTGGCAATTGGCCATTTCATCATCAGGTTATTCTATGCCTGAGTGATCTATGGGGTTAGTCATCAAGGGGAAGAAGAAGCTTGCTATCAATTTCTCAGTTTTACCCCTCCTCTTTCCTTCTTTGTTGTATTTTTCTCTAAGGGGCATAACAGTCTTTTCATCACGTTTTTCCTTTAGCTTTCTCGTGAGTCACCTGACCCTTGGTTGGGTGATTTGGACACATCATATTGGGCAAGGTCACAGGTCGGACCCCGGCGCCCTCTCTCTTTCTGTTTCTCACAAGTAAACAATGATGTGGCTTTTTCTCTTTTTCCTATTGGTCAATTTTCAAAAATTGATAACTAATTATTTACTTATCCAAAAAAATACAAATAAATAGTCGTTAGATTCAAAAAAAATAAGGGCTTTTTAATGGCGTTGGTTTTGTAGCCTAAATTTAATGTTGAAAGTATGTGATTTTAATGGGTTAATCTAAATAAGTAATAAGTTTTAAAATTCATAACTAAATATATATAAGTCAAAAAATATAATAATATATGTTTTGAACTCAGAAAAAATATAACCTAAAAATGGTGTGGTTTGATAACCTATTTCACTAATAATAAAAATGTGGTTTTTTAGGTTTTGAATAATCAATGTAATTCTAACCCTAATTTCACATACATGATAATAGGTGCTTTGGAAACCTAGATTTGGATCTAGGAGTGATTTCATATTATTAGACTCTATGAAGTGAGGTATGTTTGCATCCCCTATTATTCTTGATGAACAATTCACCTATTTTCTTCTTTCTCTTGGTCCTATTGACATTAACCTACACCATATCTTGTTTTTTTGGAAATTATGCTTCATGTGAAGTACCTTATATTGTTATTGATCTTGTGATCATAATATCTTCTTTGGCATTCTCTTGGAATCTTTATTATGTTTTTTTCATGATGGAACTTGTTTTGTTGTTATATGCCCACTCTGAGGTGGATGATTATGATGATCACTTATGTGGTGATTAATTTGTAAAATCTGACAATACTTTTTACTTGCCTCTCTATTAAGCATGTTGTGTGACTCAGTAGCCCTAGAATAATATAACTGCATTGGTTTTTGGGTTATGTGCCCTTATTTACTTTTGGTATAGAGGTTATGTGCCCCATACTCAGGTTTCAAATTTATGAGGTTTGGCCCACATTTTTATATATTGGGGAGTTTGGTTATGTGCCAATCTCTATCAGGTTTCAAGTTTATGAGGCTTGGCCACCTTTTTTATTTATGTTATTCTAGTGCTATGTTTATATCACAAATTGTTATGGGTTTTGTGCCCAAAAAGATTATGTGTGCTTATGTGGCATCACTCTTATTATTGATTTTATGGCAAGTATTTCTTTTATCATATGATGGTGATCCTTTCCTCTTATTCCTGTTTGGGTAGTTCTTACCTCTTTCATGGGAAGCCTTTTATACTTGATATCCTCCTTTCCTAATATGTTTTGCTCAATTTCATTTTAGCATGCACATACCTGCTTTTTATTGACGTTTTCTTTTCCTTTTCTTTTGTGGGGTATGCTTCCAACCCCAGGTGTTGGACTAGGAGAAGGAAATCAAGGAGGACATGGACCACAACAAGTGTATTTGGCCTCATGGGAGACCTTGCTTGAAGTTGTTAGGTGATCCTCAACTAGTCTTTTATGTATATATCACCCTGTGTGGTGAAAGAGTAGTTATAATATGAAGCTTTGTAATGACTAGATACATCTTTGATTTTGTTGCTACTTTGTGTTATGAGACAATCATGTTGAATAAATTGGTTCCATCCCTTTTGAGAAAAATTTTTGTTGGTGTGTTGTTTGGGAATGTTGCCTTTTTATTTTAGTAAGGAGTGGTTCCCCTTTGGGATACCACTCCTTACATTTAAGGTATTAAGTAATTTAGTATACACTTATAATTATTCATATGATTGCAAGGGATTAAGTAATTAACATATCTTTTGGATTAACCAGACTCTACACAAGGCTAAAAAATAAAAGTGTACAATGAATGTGCATAACCATTGGTTGGGTCCAAGTGGTTACGCCATGTGTTGTGAAAGGAAGAAAAATTTCTCTCATCTAGGGAAGAGCATTCTACATGTCCATGTCCACATCTACTACCATATTAGGACTAGATAGATGTGATAGAAAATAGCTCATGAGTAATTTCCAACCCATAACTATTGAGGTGGCTTAGGAAATGCTAATGTTCAACTCTCACAATGTGTATTTTATTTTCATTCTGATTGCTAGCTTTTACTGGCTATTTCTATTTGTTATGATTAGAGAGAACTCCTGACCAAATAAAAGAATGCAAGTTTGTCTTGAGAGACAAAGGGATGATTGATAGTTGACGTGGTACTCAAGAATATCTTGGTCATGTTAGGGGTGTAGGAGTTGGTGTTGGGCTAAATCATAATTTTACTCTTTAGAACGGCAATGCAGATCTACTAAGAGTGACAGTATGTTGCAGGAGGAGATAGATGATCCGATATGATAGGGAATACAAGATGCAATGAGAAAAATGCAGTCTTCTCGATCTCAACCTACTCAAGCTGTCTTGTTGCACTATTTTGATGAGGTACATGGAGGTATTAGAAATACTCCCATGGATCTGTAAGGCTCGCCTAATGTAAGTTTCATTGTGATGCATTAGTCATCCTATTCAATTTGTATGTTGTGTTATTAGTACATATAATACTATTTAAAATTGTAAGTTGCTAGACAATATCAATATGCAATTATGAACATGAAATCAATGTCATGGCAGAGGGTGAGGTTTTTCCACACCTTGATGGGACTCTACATTTTACTCTAATGGTCAATGATACAGTCTGTGTATGTCCAACTTGCCTTTCATGAATTAAAGACATGCCACAACAATAACACGCCCCAAACACAATATAATGGGAATGCAACAGGTGGCATGGTTTGGTGGCCCATAAACGGATTTTCTATGACAAGGTATGACAAACTAGATTCTATTTGTCTGTGTATATATATGTTGTTAATTGATATGAGAATAGTCATTTCACAATATTTGAGAAGCCCCCTATGGTTTCTCCTCTAAAGATTCCTTCACCTACTTTAATTCTACAGGATATATTCGACTTGCTAGGTCTTAAGTGCAAGGGCTTATGTCAATGGTTAGAGTATGTTCAACCAGGGCCAAATATGGTGAACATATGTTGGAGGACAACATAGATAGGATCATGAAACTAGTGTATCCCTTTAAGATATTACAGAGTTATTTCAACATGATTGAGAAAATACTTTATAATATAACTTCAGATATGGTGAGATCTTATGGCTAAATACCTCAATCTATGTGAATATATATCTTGAAATGTTTTCTACATAAAAAATTACATATGTTCTTACATCTACTTATATACAAATACTACACAGTTTCAAATAGTTAATGTGGCATTCCTAGCTTCATTATTGATTAAAATGTAGATACATGAAAATAATCTATACTTTTATTATTTATCTACTTTAGTATTTTGCTAGTGCGGAAGGGGACTTGATTTTAGCTCTCGATGTTAGATATCTATTTTTTTGGCTTGTAAAAAAAGTTATGAAGTACCTTTTCCATGGAATTTGATTTTTTATGTTAGCCTTGTTCTTTATAATAAGAATTAGTAATTGTTGGTGATTGAATCAAGCATATTGAATGTGTATTATTTTGACCCATTGGGTAGCAAATTATCAAGTAGGGAATACCAACCAAAATTTCCAATTATAAAGTATATTTTATTATCTCTCAACATATTTATCATGTCTTCATTATTATATAACTATTTAATCATGCAACTACATATAGTGATCTAACCTATATGGGATTAAAAGTATTCTAGGAGAATAGAGGAGTTGTGATTAAATAAAAGAGAACATTATCCTGGAAGACTATTAAGATAGATTTATGAGTCCAAATCTAATGCCAACTCTTCTCATTTTTATCTACTAATGTCTTGCTTAACTATGAAATTGTAGTGCCCTATGCAATATAATGGTTGGGCGTGCAGATACTATGTGATGAAGTATATGGATGTCATTTCTAGAATAGCATCAAAGGATATCCATAATATACAATGTGTAATACATACTTTCATCATAAGTATATAATCTAATTTGAATTATAATCACACTTTATATAATATTATCATATGATTATATCATTATTTTTCTAGGTTTTTAACACCCAACTGACTTATACACAATACACTCTATATGGTGTATGAAAAGAGTGGGTATAGTGCTTCACGTAAGAAGTTGAATTTTTATTTAATTGGTAATAATGCTTATGTATCTAAAACTTTGAATTTTATTGCTTGTATGATTATGTTATTAACCATAAGTAAATGAAACTTTTAATTTGAACTGAAATTAACATGAATGCAATTGACTTTAAGTGTGATTCACATTAATGGGGCAATTGAAGATGTGAATGTGAATAAATGCAGGTAAATTGTGAATATGTGTGAAAAGAGAAGTGCATTTTGAAGATCTGCATATGAATTCAATGGGCAATTGAAGATGTGGACGTGTATGTGTATGTGTTTGTTATTACAGGTATTATAGGTTTGAAATGGCATGTTGTTAAGATGAATACGGAATGAAACATGTTCCTCTAATGAATAGTATGTTCTATATCCTATTTGAATATCATGATAGTAGATTTATAAACCTATTGTAAGAAAAATATAAATGCCAGTGTCAGTCATTAGTCAAAAACTGGATTGGAATATTATAATGTTAGTTGTTGAACACAAAACCAATGATACTTAACAATCTATCTAATAAAAAAATTAACTGATAAGACAATCTACCAAGTCAGTTATTGTCCCATAACTGACTCTATAATATGCTAATGTCGATTAGTGCAACCAAACTGACACTATTGAACAATCTGTCCAGTAAATTTTCTCTAATAAATTGTTCTACCACATCAATTTTTATAAATAAAAATGATATTACAATCACCGATTCAGTAAAATGTAGACTAATAAGAGAGTTTGTTATGTTGGTTTTGTTCAACTAAAATGTCTGATTTTCAAAATGACATAGAGGATCTATGGCAGTTTTTTGTTCTTCAAATAATAGACATTGAAGTTGATAATATGTTGCTTTACCCACCTAGGCGTCGCTACAAAATTAATGTTAGCTGCCTTCAAAAATTGATATTACATACCACATGTATACTAGTGAGTCGATTTTGTGCTTTTTTTGTTTCCATCCTCAAACACTTTATAACTTCACCATGATGCACAATACATACTTGGTATAAAGTGTGTCCCAGGAATAGACATGTATATAGGAAAGAACATGCATGAAGACCACTATTCTAACAAAATAGAGTTTTATTGTTCCACTAGAGAGAACATCCTCTTAGGTGTAGGTTCATACCACATGTCAAGAAACATGCCTATTATATGTTCTCATAGTATGTTTTATTTTCAGTGTTTTTGTCTCCATTGACCTCTATACATAGAATTCCAATTTTTTGCGCTTGATGATGTGACCCAAAATGCTTTTGCATGCATCCATGAGTATAAAAGAACATGGATACCTGGCCCTACTAGTTACATAACTATATTATCATTATCAAACATGGGCTGAGAGGATGATCACCCCCTCCTTGTATTTGTTAATTAATGAGTGGAGTTTGACATATAACATGACATGGTAGTATAAAAAGTAATGAATATAGGAATGTTCACTTTTTATATCATTTCTTATCACATAACCCTCACCCAATTCCCCTTGGAGTTGGATTCCCATCTATGTCATTATTTTAGTATTCACTTGTAACTTCGGGGGTCAATTATTTCATTGTTTAGATGCATCACGATATCTTGGTCCTGAATTAGTTTAATCAGGTTGTTGGAGGACACAACATGCAAGACCTGTTAGGTCCTAGTTTTGTAATGGGAATGTTATTTATTGTGTTAGGTAAGCAGATCTTCTTTTGCATGTTGTGCATGCTTATAGATGAAAATCTCTATTGAGGTTGTCTACATTCCTCTGCTACCTTTGTAATATGATGTGGTATGATGTGTTGTGATATGGTACAAGAAACTTAGTCGTGTTAGCATATTTTTTGTCACCAAGTAATACATACCACTAGTAATATTATGTTAGATCTAAATTCTTTCTTTGTGTGACCCATATCAGACAGTGACAACTGACATCAACTCGAAGTAAAAATTTACCGAAACCATTACATTAATAAACAAATTGACCTTTCTATTTTGGATTAGATTTGTTTTTCCTTCAAAAAAGTGTCAAGAGTGTTCCATCAATGGCACCTAGTCCATCATATATTATGGAAAAGGGTTTTGTCACCAATTTACAAGATTTAAACCAAACATCAGGGGAATGCATTCATTAAAGTGAAAATATGTGGATCTCCCAAAATTTTAGAATGTGTATGAATAGTGGGTCAAGTTGTTGTTTGTACGTTGTTAAATTGTAGGGTAAATGTCTCACGCAAACACACATAGTCTTAAATCAAGTTGTGATTTATAAGAATGTGGTTGAAACTTTGGGAAAAAGTAGCATAACGATCCAATCCTAAACACCCCTTCTGTAATCTTTATTCATTCCTCTCTTTCTAGTGAGTTGACTAAGACATGTATGTTACATGCATCATTTTAAATAAGTGAAATTCTTGTCCAATGTGTTTTTATCATTTCTAAGATCTATTTCATCACCCATGTTCTTTATTTTATTGGATTAAATCAAGATATGCAAATTTATACCGTAGAACTTAGAACCTCTCTACAATTGTTGATATCTCCCTCTTTTGATAATAAAGTAATAGCAAAAATGAGTTGCATATATAGTGAAATGTTTTAAGATTTTTATTCAACTTAGTTTAAAGCTTTATGTATGTGTAGTTATTGAAGGTTTAATTACCAAGAATCAATACTTTTACCTTATTACATCCTACTGAACAATATATACTTTTAAGAATGACAAAAAAGTGTCATGTTGCTCAACTTCTTTGAAGAAAATATTGAGAAATTCAACTCTTTGGTTAAGGAAGATGTATGCTAGAACCCTTCAAGACTTTGAATCTAAAGGTCATATTAACATACTTGTGAGAGGGGGTCACTCCATAAAGACCTCCAACACATTAAGGTGCATAAAAGGAAAAGGTATTCCACACAATAGCCATTATATTGGCTACATGTGTATTAGTACCATCCATCCAATGAATGATACACCTTAATGGTGAAGTAGTTATGAAAACATATTGCAAAGAGTACTTTCAAAACATTGTAGTCCATGTCTATTTGTGATTGTAAACGTATTTCTGACTTGCACTTAGTAAAAGAAATAAGCCTAATGGTAGTTTTTTTTAATTAATCTATTTGATACACATTGACAAGTTAGTCAACTATCATGGCAGGACATTTAACAACACCCTGTTTGTGAGTTGTTGCACCAAAAGTGAGTATCTCATTGATATATCCCTTACCCACACTACTGCATTTCTGGACTCTAATGCCACTTTTCCTAATGTCATTCACAAAAAAACTGACACTAGATACCATACAATGTCAGTTCCCTAGCACAAAGGCCACTGTTGTTCAAGTCTTGGTGATTAAAAAAATACATTGGACCGCTTTTCATTAATGTCGGTTAGATTTCTAGAAAAATAACGTCTAAAATAACTTGTGAAATATAAAAAAAAATTTTGGGGGGGATATTTTCCTCTAAAAAATTTAAGATGAGTGTCAATTTTCAAGGAATCAACAAAAGAAATTATCATATGAAATAAATTTTTCCTCCAAAATAATTGAGTTGTCGATTTTGTATCCAAAAAACCAATATCAATTCATAGGAAAAACCATGAAAAATATCAAAATCTCTGCCGGTTTCTCCTCAAGAAACTGATGTCACAGTGTTCGCCCCATGTTCCCGTGAAAAATTGCTCCTCGTAGAAATGCACTCTACTTTTTTTGATAAAGAGTCCATGCATTAATGATAAATATGTTGCTTACAAATGAAACATCTACAAGAAAATATAGAGAAACTATGGTGGGCAGTGGACATAGATGTGGCTCCACTATCCAAGTAGTTGTTCTAGATGGAGAATAAAAATGCCAAGGAAGTGCATAAATAAAAGTGTTCATGGAGGAGGCACCCCTTAAACATATGCCTCGATCGAAAAATAAGAAAGGATGTAAGTAATATGGAAAGATCCAATCTATGTGATGAGCATAGCTTCAGAAGCCTATATTGTCAGTGATAATGTCCTCCAGGGAGTAGCACACTATTGTTGTGGACACCAAACATGTTTCCCAGATCATCTTCAGTAGGTATCACTTGAGTTGATGTAGAGGCATGTCCTGCAGTGCAATTGTACATATAAGGCATGTTCCATAGTAGAGAATTGCACTCTACTATTGGTTTATAATCCACAAACTCATGACTCAGTCCATATTGAGCCTGGTTTTCTTTTTCATTCATATAATTGCCTCTAGCATCAGTTTTTCAGCAAAAATCGACGTCTAAGTAAGTAGGTAAGGTGTCGATTTTGTCCTGAACCGACAAATCAATCCATATTGAGGCTGATTTTTTCATTTAGATAATTTCCTCTAGTGTCAGTTTTTTAGTGTAAACTGATGTATAAGTAAGTAGGTTAGGTGTCAGTTTTGTCCAAAAACCAACGACTATGGTCATTACTCAGGGTTTTTTTTGGTTAAGTAGGTTAGGTGTTGTTTCTTTTATAGAAACTGACATATAACTAATAGTTGTAGGTTTTTTTGGACAACTGATGACTATGTCCCACTTAATACCAACCCACAAAATTTCTTTCACCCATTCCCTCTGTTTCATCACCCTAAGTGCATTGTGCTGTGACGATCATCATCCCGATGTGTAATTCTGTTGTCGTCGTCACTAGAGGAGCTAGTGCTACTGTCGCTTGAGGAGCTAGTCACCACTACTTGTGTTGTCGTCACTTGTTGTTGCTGCTTCTGTCGTTGCTGCTTGTGCCACCACTATAGCTGCTCCCGTTGTCGTCGTCGCTATCTTCTAGTGTTGCTTCCCTATTGCTCTTCGTCATCTCCATCGTCGCAATTTGTTGTTGCTACTCACTGTGACAACCTATCACACAAAGCAAATTACTCAAAACTTAAACATGATTAACTGCTAATAAAACACATCACTAAAAACAGGGTTAATTAAAACTGACTAAATTTTCACAAACTTACTCAACAACATTTGCAAGAAAGTCCAACATCTCAAATTATTTCATAAATCATACCAAGAATCTCTTACAAAGGCTTTGTGTCCTCACCCACAACATATACACAAGAGATAGATCCACATGTACAACATCAAAATACTAAGAAAGCTCAAGTCAATAAAATACTATATTCAAAGCATTCATGCCTGAACCTGAGAGTACAGGGATGACTCTAGGACATACTAGACATCTAAACAACTATCCATCTATTATCCATCACATTATCTCCTCCTCGCTACCATGGGTCCGTTACTGCTACTTACAATCACCTAAAAAGATTGTGGTGACCCACAGGTGAGACCAATACCCCATCAAGAGATATAACTCACAACAACGCTTATTGATTACAACATGTTATGTTATTAAACAGATTAATTACATTAAGTAGATTAAGCATATTGGCAGATTAAGAAACATAATGGAATTATTAAACATAGTGGCTTTATTAAAAGAAATTCTAATTAGAGTCTTAGAATCTATCATAATTCCCAATTACCAGATGTAGATATTATCAAGAACATGCCCATTATCATGATCGTTACTAGAATCAAAATATTGATAGCCACATGTGCATATTTGAAAATTAGGAGAATGTCTAAAAATATCACATGTCTACAGTAACAAACAAAACTAAAAACATAAGAATATCTAACTGTATACCACATCTAACAACATAAGCATATCCAATAGGATGATCAAAGCTAACAACAAAAGAATGTCTAATAGCATAAGGCATGTCTGATAGCATAGGACTGTTGACAACATAAGCATCTATAACACTATAAGTATTTGTAGCAATATAAGCATATGTAACAATATAAGCATCTCTAACAATATAATCATATCTAACAATATAACATGTAAGCATACCTACATCATAAGTAAATCTAATAGCATAAGCATAACTATTGCATGAGCATGATTAGCAGTATGGGCATAGCTAACTACATAGGCATGACTAACATCATAAGTAATTCTAATAACATAAGCATAGACAAAGGTATAAGCATGTTTACAGCATAAGCATATCTATCTTTCATAATGCACTACACATCATCTATATGTGAGAAGAGAAACAAGGGTTATCATCCAATGTGAAGGGTTGTGTATAATCCTAATCAGATATGCTACACGACTAATTATGTGTTTTATTAATATCCTGAGGATTTGAGTCGTACCACCCAAATCCAAATGACCACCGCTAATTCAAAATTAGTGACATACAAGATCTTGGGAAGAGCCAAACTCTATGATCTCACCAACACCTCTCGGTCAGTATGAGAGAAACATTGCAGAGACATATCAATTAACTACCAATAGTGACATATAGTCAAACTAAAAAACACCTAACCCGTCTTGGTACATGGCATGGCGCTAGAGAATAGGCTCACACATGGCCATTCTAAAAAGAGGCATAAATTCAATTATGTTGTTGCTTATCACATATATATAATCACCAAGACACAACCGCAGTCATTCTCAAAACACTTGGGATCAAGATGTCAAGGACACACAATCATTTTCACCTCACATACTCTATAGTTGCACTTCGGGTTTCCCTTAGGAGTGCCTGTTTCACCATCCAACAAGTACTGATACTAGAATGGATTTATGGCCAGGGCAACTATATGATTAAGGTTTCACTTGATTAGTAAGTCAATTGAATGAATTAAGAATGAATCAAACAAGTGCACATATAAACTATAATTCATTTCTAGTAAGAATTTGATGTGTAACAAATCCAGTAAATATAAAATGTATAGGACATATTCTTTATTACAACACCACATGATATTGTTTCATTTTCCATTCATGACTTTACTCGTCATTACACCAACACATGATATAAAATCTCTATCACATTAACCTAAGGTGCCAACTCTTATCACATTATGAAGATAATCACACCTCCATTAGGGTTGAATCATTCCCAAAGGTCAGTTAAGACCATCATGTTATCTCATGCAAGAATGTCATTATCTTTCCATGCCTCATCAAGGTTCAAATACCATCACATACATGAAACATATAATGTTCATATTAACATTGCACATAACGACAAGTTAGAGTTACAACAACTTAGAGAGAGAAAATACTACATCATTATATTAAATGCACAATGAAACTAAGCAACATCTTTATGTTCTTGAATTAGATTAAGGTTCCACAACTTAACCAATTTAGGGTTTCCAAAATAGCAATTGTATGAAATCCCTAGTTCTTATTATTTCCAACAAATCTTAGAATTAAGGACACTCCTTTATTATAACAATATGCAAGGGAACTAGGTATAATTTACCACCATCTTTTAGTTGTACTGGGATTAGAGTTAACATTGCAAGTTATCTTAATATTGTGAATCAACACTTTACAACAATCTTAGGTTTATATTCATTTGAGAGCAAACATAAGAATGCCACCTCATGGGGCTCAAAACTATTAATCCTAACTCATCCAATCCCCAACATCAGGTGCAATAAACAAAACCTATTGAATTATAGGCCACACATCAAACCATCAGATTCAAAGCAATTAAAACCATTGCATTGTGTGTATGAATCACCATCATTGAATCACGATTGCATAAAACATAACCATCGGATGCAAGACACGTAAAACCTTGTGACACTCATCTAGGAAAATCATTGAGTTATGACTTAGAAAAACCATGTATCACCATCGGGTGTGAGCCCTAAACTCACCATCAATTTTATGAGCGAGGAAACCCATCAAATTAGATATTAGTGAAACCATCATTTGTCTTAGCCAAGCAAACCATCAATTGAGAAACTAAGTGAACCATTGATCTAATACTTAAGAGAAAACAACCCATGACCTCTTAGCCAGACCATGGGTTGTTCCACTAAATAATACTATCGATTTAACACTTAGAGAAATCAACAATTAGGATAGCCATCGATTGTAAATCTAGTGATACCATCAAATTAAAACCATGAGAGAGCATCAAAACCATCAGTTGCGTGAGGAAACAAAGCCATAGTTTTTAAGCACAAAATAAGATCCAAAACATAAACTAAGTAACCTACATCGGTTGGCATAAGGAGCCCAACCATCGAGTTATGGAAATAAGAGAAAATCAGCTCAAAACATTAGAGAGAAACCATCATTTGAGAAAGAAATAAGACCATCGAATGAACCACTTGGGAGAGCATCATGACCATCATTTCTCCAACATAAGAAAATCCAAAATAAAATTAAATTCAAACCATTGATTGGCATAAAATGGTTGAACCATACAACATTAAAACCAACTATCGAATTGAAATACAAGGAGGGAGAAAAAATTTTCAAAACCCTAGGAAGAACCATCGTTCATGAGGCTTAAGATAATCGTCGATCATACAGTGATGAGGACAATATAATAATCATTTCTTGATCTTACGAAGTCATAAAAATGGTAACTAAAGTACCAAAATTGTTCCTTCCTATAGGCCAACCCATCGGGTCACCCAACAAGCAGAAAAACATTTGCAAGGCACCAATTTAATCATAGCTTGTTTCAACCATTTAAACACCATAGATTATTATGATTATGGAAGTCATCAATAAACTAGAGCTAAGAGTATTAAGACCATGGGTTCTTGGAATTCCAACAAGGTAATAAAATAGTATAAATACAACCACCATGGTTCTACACAAATGACTAGTCATCGGATCATGAGGCAAGGTAGAAATTAACTCAATTAGATCAAGGAAAACTATCAATTTCCACCACAACAACTCCATCAATTTGTAAACAGCCAAGGTATAAAGCTCATCTCCAAACATAGAGAATGTGAAAAAGATTAAGGAGAGAAACCAGAGAGTTGTCTACTCAAAAACCATCATATATATACACAACATAGCTAAGGATTCAAACTTGATACTCATTACCAAATTTTAGAGCAAGATTTAGCATGGCAAGTTGAATGGTAAGCAATAAACATGGACAAAGTTATATAACTTTCCTCTAGGATGAAGTTTCAGCTCCAAACAGAAATAAACTTGAGTAAGAAGGAAGAAAATTCTAGCTTTGAGCTTCTCCATTCCTCCAAACTAGTTCCATCTCCAAGAATGAGAAACCCTAGATCAAAGGAGCAAGAAGAAGAGTGTCTTTTATGTTTCTGGTAGAAACTCAACCATGAGGACCAGGGATCCGGCCAAGAAGAAGTGAAAGGAGGGTAGGATCAGCAAGGAAATGAATCTAAGATAGAAGATCTTACTTTCTTGGGTCAAGAACAACTAATGAAGCTTTGAAATCTTGAAAGAAGACTAAATTTGAATCCCATGATCATATGCAAGTAGATTGCTCCAAGCTCTTCCTTTCTAGAGCTCCTTTCCTTCATCAAGAGAGAAGGACGAGCTCCAGAAGCAAGAGGGGACGAAGGGGGTGAAGGAATAGTGTAAAAGGATCCATTTCATGTGAAGAAAGGGGTATGAAAAGCTAAAAGGGAGATAGATGAAAGAGGCAAGGTGTCTAGCAAAACATTCCAAGTGTTCAAGGTCAAGGGCATCCATCCCATTCAACCCAGCAGCTCCACGGTAGTGGGGGTCAGGTACACCACCAAAAATTGGTTCCCAAAACATCTGCGGATTCCACTCACAATAAACCCATCATTTATGCACTCAAGGTAGCCCATCTATGAGAGGAAAGTCATGAGTAGATGTCATGCACAAAACAGAGGTGCAATTAGGCGCCCCATGTCACATCTAACTCCAGCATGATATAAAAATATGTGAGTCACAAAAATAATGAGATAAATTGCAAGAAAAACATTAGATGTGGGTAAATTTCATAAAAGTACAAAACATACACAAATATACATAACTTGCTCAAACATTGTCCAAACTGGACCGAACTTGAAACATAGCTTAAATAAATAATATCAAAGAATAATACAAACTCTAATCATGGATATAAGAACTATTTAAAATAATCAAGCATGATTAGGCATTAAACCAAGTTAGGGGTCTTACAACCATAAACCCTTAACATGGATTTTGCCCCTAAAATCCGAAGCAAACAAGGATGGTTACCTCCCATGCATCTCATCTTCTAATTACCCCAAGGTTCTTCCATATCATGGTTTCATATATATTTCTTTAATCTTCAAAATTTCTAGATTTTAATGAGCTACATTATGATTTTCACCTTTCCTTAGGTATTAATTTACTAAAGGAAAGGCACGTGTAGAACTCTTTGATTATTATCTTTCTGATCACCCTGATCAAGTAGTTAGTTGGAAACAATCCAAAGAGAATAATAATTAAGAAATCATGGTGAACATATCTTAACAATATGCAAGGAACTAGTTATAATTTACCACCATCTTTTAGTTGTACTAGGTTTAGAGTTAACAATGCAAGTTAGCTTAACAATGTAAATCAACACTTTATAACAATCTTAGGTTTATATTCATTTGAGGGAAAAGGTAAGACTACCAACTCATCGGGCTCAAAACTATTAATCCTGACTCATACAATCCCTAACATTAGGTGCAACAAACACAGCCTATCGAATCATAGACCACACATCAACCATCAGATTCAAAGCAATTAAAACGATTGCATTGTGTGTATGAATCACCAATGTTGAATCATGATTGCATAAAACATAACCATCAAATGCAAGACATGTATAACCTTGTGACATTCATCTAGGAAAACCATTGAGTTATAACTTAGAAAAACCATGTATCACCATCGGGTGTGAGCCCAAAATTCACCATCGATTTCATGAGCGAGGAAACCCATCAAATTAGATATTAGTGAAGCCACCATTTGTCTTAGTCAAGCAAACCATCGATTAAGCAACTAAGTGAACGGTCAATATAATACTTAAGATATAACAATCCATTACCTCTTAGCATGACCATGGGTTGTTCCACTAAAGAATACTATCACTTTAACACTTGGAGAAATCAGCAAATCAGCAATTAGGATAGCCATCAATTGTAAATCTAGTGAGCCATCGAATTAAAACTATGAGAGAACATCAAAACCATAGGTTGCGAGAGGAAACAAAGCCATCATTTTTAATAAAAATAAGAAGATCCAAAATAGAAACTAAGTAACCTTAATCGGTTGGCACAAGTAGCCCAACCATTGAGTTATGGAAACAAGAGAAAATCAGTTCAAAACATTAGAGAGAAACCATCATTTGAGAAGAAAAAAATAAGACCATAGATTGAACCACTTGGGAGAGCATCATGACTATCATTTCTCCAACATAAGAAAATCAAAAATAGAATTAAATACAAACTATGGATTGGCACAAAATGGTCAAACCATATAGAATCAAAACCAACTATCAAATTGAATCACAAGCAGGGAGAAAATTTGCTCAAAACCCTAGGTAGAACCATTGTTCATTAGGCTTAAGATAATCATCAATCATACAGTGATGAAGACAATACAATAATAATTTCTTGAACTTTATAAAGTCATATAAATAGTAACTAAAGTACCAAAATTGTTTCTTCATATAGGCCAACCCATCAGGTCACCCAACAAATAGAATAATATTTTTCAAGGCACCAAATAAATCATAGTGAGTTTTAACCATTTGAACACCATAGATTATTATGATTATGGAAGCCAACAACCAACCAGAGCTAATAATATTACGACCATGGGTTATTGGGCATCTAATAAGGTCATAAAACAGTAGAAATACACCACCATGGTTCTACACAAATGAATAGTCATCGTATCATGAGGCAAGGTAGAAATCAACTGAATTAGATCAAGGACAACCATCAATTTCCACCACAACAACTCCATCAATTCGTGGACAAGCAAGGTATAAAGCTCATCTCCCAACACAAAGAATGTGAACAAGATTAAGGATAGAAACAAGAGAGTTATTTACTAAAAAATAATCATATATATACACAACTTAGCTAAGGATTCGAATTTGCTACTCATTACTAGATTTTAGAGCAAGATTTAGCATGGCAAGTGGAATGGTAAGCAATAAATGTGGAGCAAGTTATAGAACTTGCCTCTAGGATGAAGTTGCAGATCCAAAAAGCAAGAAACGCAAGGAATAAGGAAGAAAACTCTAGCTTTGAGCTTCTCCATTCCTCCAAACTAGTTCCATCTCCAAGAATGAGAAACCCTAGATCAAAGGAGCAAGAAGAAGAGTGTCTTTTATGTTTCTAGTACAAACTCAACCATGGGGACCAGGGATCCAGACAAGAAGAAGAGAAAGGAGGGTAGGATCAGCAAAGAAATGAAGCTAAGAGAGAAGAGCTTACTTGCTTGGGTCAAGAACAACTAATGAAGCTTCGAAATCTTGAAAGAAGACTAAATTTGAATCCCATGATCATATGCAAGTAGATTGCTCCAAGCTCTTCCTTTCTGGATCTCCTTTCCTTCATCAAAAGAGAAGGACGAGCTCCAGCAGAAAAAGGGGACGAAGGGGTGAAGGAAGTGTGTAAAAGGATCCATTGCATGTGAAGAGAGGGGTATGAAAACCTAAAAGGGAGATAGATGAAAGAGGCATGGTGTCTAGCAAAACATTCCAAATGTTCAAGGTCAAGGGCATCCATTTCATGCAACCTAGAAGCTCCATGGTAGTTGGGGTCAGGTAGACCACCAAAAATTGGTTCCCAAAACATTTGTTGACCCCACTCACAATAAACCCATCGTTTATGCACTCAAGGTAGCCCATCTATGAGAGGAAATACATGTCATGCACAAAATCAAGGTGCAACTAGGCGCCCCATATCACAAATAATTCCACATGATATAAAAACATATGAGTCACAAAAAGAACGAGACAAATTGCAATAAAAACATCACATTTGGGTAAATTTCATAAAAGTCCAAAACATGCACAAATCTGCATAACTTACACAAACTGTGTCCAAATTGGACCAAACTTGAAACATAACTTAATTAACTGAAAACAAAGCATAAGATAAAGTTTAATTATGCATATAAGCACCTATTTAAGATAATAAAGCATGATTAGGCATTAATCTAGGTCAGGGATCTTACAATTATAAACCCCTAACATGGATTTTGCCCCTAAAATCAGAAGCAAACAAGGATGGTTACCTCCCATGCATCTCATTCTAACTACCCCAAGGTTTTGTCATCTTATGATGTCATATCTCTTTCTTTAATCATCAAAATTTTCATATTTTCATTAGTTACAATATGATTTTCATCTTTCCTTATGTATTCATTTACTAAAGGAAAGGCACGAGTGGAACTCTTTGATTATTGTCTTTATGATTCCTTGATCAAGTAGTTAGTTAGAAATAATCCAAAGAGAATAATAATTAAGAAATAATGGTGAGCATATCTTAATATGCAATGGAACAAGGTATAATTTTATCACCATCTTTTAGATGTACTAGGATTAGAGTTAACAACGCAAGTTAGCTTAACATTGTGAATCAACACTTTACAACAATTTTAGGTTTATATACATATGAGAGCAAAGGTAATGCTACCAACTCATGGGGCTCAAAACTTTAATCCTAACTCATTCAATCCCCAACATCAGGTGCAGTAAACACAACCTATCGAGTCATAGACCACACATCAAACCATCGGATTCAAAGCAATTAAAACCATTGCATCATGTGTATGAATCACCATCATTGAATCACGATTGCATAAAATATAACCATCAGATGCAACATTCATCTAGGAAAATCATCGAGTTATGACTTACAAAAACAATATATCACCATCGGGTGTGAGCCCTAAACTCACCATCAATTTCATGGGCAAGGAAACCCATCAAAATTAGTGAAATCAGTATTTGTCATGAACAAGCAAACCATCGATTAGGCAAGTAAGTGAACCATAGATCTAATACTTAAGAGAAAACAATACATGTCCTCTTAACATGACCATGGGTTGTTCCACTAAAAAATATATCAATTCAAGACTTAGATAAATCAAAAAGTCAGCAATTAGGATAGCCATCAATTGTAAATCTAGTGAGCCATCGAATTAAAACCATGAGAGAGCATCAAAACCGTCAGTTGTGAGAGGAAACAAAGCCATAATTTTTACGCACAAAAGAAGATCCAAAATAGCAACTGAGTAACCTCCATAAATTGGCACAAGGACCCCAACCATCAAGTTATAGAAATAAGAGAAAATCATCTCAAAACATTGGAGAGAAACCATTGTTTGAGAAAGAAATAAGACCATCGACTTGAACCACTTGGGAGAGCATCATAACCATCATTTCAACAACATAACAAATACCAAAATATAAGTAAATCCAAACCACTGATTGGAACAAAATGATTGAACCATACAACATCAAAACCACTATTGAATTGAAACACACTGAGGGAGAACATTTGCTCAAAATCCTAGGAGGAACCATCGTTCATGAGGCTTTAGATAATCATTGATCATACAGTGATGAAGACAATATAATAATCATTTTATGAGATCACTAAAGTTATCAAAACATTAACTAAAGTACCAAAATTGTTCCTTCCTATAAGCCAACCCATCGAGTAACCCAACAAGTAGAAAAATATTTTCAAGGTGCCAAATAAATTATAACTAGTTTCAACTATTTAAACACCATATATTATTACAACTATGAAAGCCATCAACCAATCAGAGATAAGAATATTATGACCATGGGTTCTTGGACATCTAATAAGGTCATCAAATAGTAGCAATAAACCACCATAGTTTTACACAAATGACTAGTCATCGGATCATGAGGCAAGGTAGAAATTAGCTCAATTAGATCAAGCATAACCATCAATTTCCACCACAACAACTCCATCAATTCGTGGACAAGCAAGGTATAAATCTCATCTCCCAACACATAGAACGTGAACAAGATTAAGGAAAGAAACTAGACAGTTATCTACTAAAAGATCATCATATATATACACAACTTAGCGAAGGATTCGAATTTGCTACACATTACTAGATTTTCGAGCAAGATTTATTATGGCAAGTTGAATGGTAAGCAATAAATGAGGAGCAAGTTATATAAATTGCCTCTACGATGAATTTGCATATACAAATAGAAAGAAACTCAAGGAAGAAGGAAGAGAATCCTAGTATTGAGCTTCTCCATTTGTCCAAACTAGTTTCATCTCTAAGAATGAGAAACCCTAGATCAAAGGAATAAGAAGAAGAATGTCTTTTATTTTTCTAGTACAAACTCAACCATGGGGACCAGGGATCCAGCCAAGAAGAAGAGAAAAGAGGATAGGATCAGTAAGGAAATGAATCTAAGAGAGAAGATCTTACTTTCTTGGGTCAAGAACAACCACTAGTAAAAATTGGGCCATTATTCACGAGTGAGTCCTGTCACAAACCCCTCTCTACAGGCCCTCACAAATAGGGATGGTTGTGAGTCTGGCCCTCACTAATGGTCTGTGAAGAGAACTCACGTGACAAATACCAGTGGCCCTCACGAATACAATTGTCACAGACCAACTGACCCTCAAGAATGTTATATTGAGGGACTATTTAGCCTTCATAAATACATTTTTGAGGGACTATTTAGCCTTCGTAAATACATTTTTGAGGGACTATTTATCCTTCATGAATACATTTTTGAGGGCATGTTTAGTTCTCATAAATATATTTTTGAGGGACTTGATGGTCTTGGAGAATATATTTTTGAAGGGCTAATGCCTTCATTTATATTATTTTTGAGGGGCTATGTGGTCGTCATCAATGCAATTGTAATGGCCAATCTGGATCTCACTTTTGAGGGACTAAAGACCTTCTTGAATATATTTTTGAGGGATTACTGTAAATGATTTGGTTATTAATTTATTGAATGATTTGTTGAATGTTAATAATTTTAAATGAAAACTTTGTATATATAACCTTAAGCAATATTTTTATAAAATTCACATGACATCATAAGAAGATTCAACACCAAAATGACACATAAAAATGTTAAATCACCTCAAACCAATTTCTGTTATTGAAGCAAAATATTATCCATACATTGTGTGCTCAACGTTGATATAAATAAAGAATGCATATGGTTCTAAAATTTGAGATTGGTGACAATCAACATATCATGCTAGAAACTCTTAAGATCTATAATGTCTCCATATTCCTTCAAATGGTGTGGTTCTCTTCATCAATGTCAGGCCTCATACGGTTGGGTACTTGAGTATTCTTCTCCTAAAAATGACAAATCATTATATCAATAGAATTTAAAGTTTGTACATAAATCATAGTACAACAAACAACTTACCCTTATATTTCGGTTCTGGTGTACTCCAAGGTGCATTGTCGATCAAAATCCATCATTAAAAGCAATTCTACCCTATCAATATAAATACAAAAAGGAATCAGAGTGAGTGTGAAGTCGAGATAAAAGTAAGTGAACCAACATAGCAACAACATGCACTTGTAAACTAAAATTATGGTTGAACTCAGTAAATAGTACATAATTAAAAAAAAAACTCAGTGGGTTATATGCCTATTAACACCTACACATTCTACTCTTGAACCATCTTTAGCACAGCAGCAAGTTGCTGCTTCCACGTCAGTCAGCAACCACCCCAAGAAACCACCTCCACATCAGCAACATCCTACTACTTCCTCCCATCTCCTAGAAACCACCTACAAATCTACAGACCACCCACTCTTCCATCATAACATCATCATCTCCTAGCAGCATGCTACTACACGCCACCACCAACCCACACCATCAACCACTACCAACAGCCCACACCATCAGCTACCACCAACACCTACACATCAACACTCCCACCCACCAGCCAACACCACCACCACCAGCCAACATCCACCGCCACCAACCATCACGCCACCATCCAAAAAACAGCACCAACAATAGCAAATTGCTACTCCATACATCCTCCACACACCAACACACCATACAGCAACCACCATCAACCAACAACACCAACAGCTACCACCAACCAACACCCAACAGCTACCACCTCACTCCTCCACCAAACAACTATCCAAAACGACAACCACAGAACCACCATCACTCACATCACCACCACAAACCTCTAGTATTTTGAGCAATTCACTTCAATTTGAGCAATTCATATAGTTGCCTAATAAATCTTGGACCCTCAAGTGTTCATTATAGTTGTCTAATAAATCTTGGTGTTAATGCATATTTTGGTCAGATCAATCTTTTCTTATCCAGCTCATACCTTATACCTTTTGTAATTTGGTATCTTTTCAGTCCGTTTTTGAGGAAATAATCACCAACCATGTCATGTCTGGGATGTCACAACCTAAAGTGAAAAGACCTATGATCTTAAAATTCAGTCATGGAACAAACTTGTGTGAATATTGGTGTCTTATAGAAAACCAGAAACACCTACTGTTAGGAAAGAGAGTACCTTGAAAGCCTATTCTCCAAAGGGATTTTGGACAGAAAGTGGGCCACAAAATTGGTCAAGAATCTCCTTTGAAAATTGGTCCTCCAGGCAGTTTGTCTATGTAATTGTTGTTTAGAAGGCGTTCTGTATCTGATTTTCTAAGTCGGAATTCTAGTGGATCTGAAATAGTATTCTTACCCATTTTCACTTCCTGTTTCTAAGGGTTAGAAAATTGAAATATATTATATAAACTTCCTGATCTACTTATGGGTCTGACAGACTTAATAAGTGCTTGTTTGCAATTCCAGATTGAAAACATTGTGCTGTTTATGCTGGAACAACAAGGGGCTCTTGCTAGCAGAATAGAAAAACTGAGTGAGCGACGTGTTGTTCTTGTACAACAGCCTGATATATCTCAAGTGATCCTACTATGGGAAGAATATAGAGAAGTAGGCTTAGATCTTCTAAAGCTTCTTAAGTTTGTGGACTTGAATGCAACTGGTATTTGTAAGATATTGAAGAAGTTTGATAAGTGCTTCGGGTACAAATTTACTAATTATTATGTCACCTCTTGGTCTAACCATCCATACTCGCAACTGCAGCAAGTTTTCAAGCACGCAGTTAGTTTTTTCAACTGTTAATGTCAATACATACTACCAGTATTGTTTTTCTATAGATACTGAATAAGAACATGGTGATATGTGTAAGTTCAATTTTGAATTGAGAAAACAAATAAGCAGTGTGGTATTATTCATTGGCATGACATAAAGCAGTTGAATATCTACTTACAATAAGTTTTCATGCAATAGGTGTTTTTGTTGGAGCTCTGTCTCGCAATCTAGCTGATCTTCAAGATCATCAAGGAAGCTACTTATCAATATATGATCAGCCCTCAATCATCATAAAGGTAAAACAGTTTTTCATTGAGTTGTTATGATATTTAATTCTTGCAGGATTTCAAGCCTTCTCATGTTGTCTGCAGGATCCAATCATAGAAGCAATAAAAAATGCAGTTGATAAGCTGACACATACAACAAGCTTATTCCAATTTCTGGGCCAGCATGCACTCATTATGCAAGAGGATTTGCCCGCTTCCGAGGAAGTTGTTGAGGAAGAACAATATCACCTGGAATCTCTTCTCTTAAACTTGGCAAACACTTTCCGTTACATGGTAAATACATATATAATAGTGCCGACAACAGATGACTATGCAATGAGCCTTGGAGCAGCAGCAACAGTTTGTGGTGTGATCATAGGATCAATGGTTGTTGCATAGGTCTTTTCTTCTATCTATTTCAGCGCATGGTCGAATAAATCCTATTTCCAGCTTCTCATTTTTAGTAGTGTTGTTCTTCTGATTGGAAATGTCTTCTATGCATTGGCGTTTGGTATGAATTATATTGCAATCCTTTTAATTGGCCGACTTCTTTGTGGGTAAGTGTTTTCTGTATGCAAATACTTTACCATGATGGGTTATGGCGCTTGCTTGGTTCATTTATTTGATTTGGTTAGCAATTTCTTTTAAGGAGCCAAATTTTCATAGAGAAGATCCATCACCACAGAGTACAGAAGCTGGTAGACACCTTTGTAATGTTTTCTTCCCATGATGACGTTTAAAGATATCTTAATTATATAATTTACTAATCATATTTTCCGGTAAGATCTTGTTTTTATTATCTTGTAGCTTCACACATACCTTCTGAATTATTTACCATGTGAAACTAGCTAAACATATCCATGTGATATTATTTCAGCCATTGTTTGCTTACAACATTGTGCGGAAATGAAACTAGAAATGGAGAAAATCACAAACTAGAGTAGTTGATAAAGGCATCAGAACCTTAATAATTTAGAGATTAATAGGATCAAACAAAATTATATGCACTAGAGAATGTGATCACCATCTACAAGTTTTGAAGTATAGGAGTTAAACATATATATTTCTTGCTACATTACATATATATATACACATTACATATATATATATATATTGCATATATATTTATATATAGATATATATAGAGAGAGAGAGAGAGTTTGTTTGTATATTTTCGTTCAAAATATGAAAATATTTGTTGATAACAGACATCTTTCAGGATTAAGAGTGACATGCAGTAAAGTCATCATAAACCTGGAATAGACTTACTGCTACCTGACAACTAAGAAAATCCAGGCATAAGTAACTGGGCAGGTATCTTACATAATACCCTGAATCCTGAGATAGTTGTACATGGTTGAATTCTCTATTTGGTCTGGTTTAATTTCTGGACTAGGTTGTAGATCTACTTAATCACCTATAGGAGCTATCCATGTTTAGGAGCGCCTAAACTAAGAAGTGTACACAGGTGAAATCTAGATTAACTGGATACTGAAAATAGGAATGTAGGCATGATCACACAGCATAAAATCATGCCATTGAGGGTGGTAGACACTTACGCATTGCTTTTAAAATAAAACAAAAAAAGCGAACATTGTACAACAATATATGCAAGTCATTGTATAATATATTTACACATAATGGAAAATAAGGCCTACATATAGTATATCTAACCAATTTTATACACTACTCAAAGAATAAATAACAGTTCTATATGCTCTAATTCAGCATTCAAATGAAGTACTGATGCAAACCACTTGCAAAACGAAACTAATTCATATAATACAGCTCTGTGGGACAATACCCTCGGGCATCGATATACATAGATAATTCACAAGAAGCCCCTAGTTAACTTATTTCTTCTTATGGCCCAAAAAAAATTATAAATAAAACTAATTAATTAAGAACTTACAAATAAGTCCCTAATATCACATTTAGGTCCTAATGAAACAATTGCATCATAAACCCTAGATGAAAACCAAGACAAACTATATAAAAGATAAACATAAATAAAATAGGACTCAAGACGCACTCTAATAAAGAAGCGAACAAACCATAGCCAGGCTCTGGATGAGCAGGCTTGTCCTACATCAAGATAGGTTTCACAGTCACCTATTTTAAAAGGAGTTTACAACATCTAATTCCCAAAGTGAGTGAGGAATTCTCTATGCTAAACCAGATCAACATTAGAAGCACTTATGAAGTTGAGGAAACTAGCAGTTCAATGGCAACAATTATAGTTTGAAAGGATATTCCATCCAATAAATTCAATTTGTGAATATTTTTTTATTGTAGGAAAAGGCAGGTCACTTACCAGGTGAGCAGTATGTGCACTAACGTTTCCACCTTCATGGTCTCTGCAAATTTTAAGTAAAGAATGCATAAAGATTGAAAATAGGTGAAATAACGCAAATGTAAAGCATATGTTGACGTCTTATAAAAAGAATACTCACGTATGAATGGTAACATATAAAATGAGCTCCAACATTTTAGGATCATCAAAACCTAACATGTGAGAGAAATTACCTCCGTAATCTAGAGACTCATCAGCAGATATAGTACTTCCATTCTTGTATATCCTGCACAGAGATAGGCATCAAGTCACATTCCTCAACTACTCAATTTGCTAAAGAGAGCAAAACAAGATGTGTTGTTCAGTACAAACCTGCCTTTTGTAGTTTTTTCAAATGATTAGTCACTAGTGAAAATAATTATTAGGCTTTTAAGTCTAAAGCAGAACATATTAGCACTATAAAGTCACTTCAGGAGAAAATCTTAGCAGCAACAGGGAAGACTAATATATGTATTTACTTCCAAAAAGTTTATTGTTTTTTGTACTCTATATTTTAAATTGTTCATAATATGCCTTCATTATAAATGTGTGCAATATCTCATGGATATGACTAGCTCTGTTGTTATAGCATTATGGGTTAGAATAGATGGCCTACATCCTTAAAACCCTAAACCAGACCAAAAACATAGTTTTTGCTGTACTCGTTGTCTTCATTCTGTAATCATTTATCAGTTTCAAAAACTGATAATCAAATATTAAAATTGAAAACTAGCAGTAATGGCGTAGTCATTGTATAAGCTATTAATATTGATACATATTGGAAATCGTGGATGGGCGATATATTCACAGTAGTGTGTTATAATGTTATGTTTACAAGAGAGACCCCTCTCCTTTATATGGAGAAGGCGGACATGACTCTAGAGACTTCTAGACTTGACTAGACTAGACAAGACTCTATAAGGCATCCAAGCTTGAAGGAAACAAAACCAAAGAGTAACAGTTTTTCTTGAATGGACTGGTGAATGCTGCACAGTCAGGCTTACACTGGTGTAACCAAGCTACTTAATCCGTTAACTGAGGTTTAAACTTCTTTTTCCATAGTTCATTGATCTCGATATACATTCCATGTCATTAAGAACAAAAACCTTTAAGATTTTGACTGCCTAAGATAACTGGAAGATTTCATCTAATAGAGATAACAATAGATAAGTAGACTGAGATGAAAGAGGATAACAATAACTACATACAAAACCATGATACCCAAAGTGTCTAGAAATATAGAACCACATGGGCATTAACCATTAAGTAGATTCCTGCCTTATATATTTGATTTGGCCTTATATATCAGATTTGGTATAAGTACAAGATATATGGATGGATACCCTAGAAGTTTAATCAAGCACGTATGGAGTGGAAATGTTCTTGTCTAATATGGTCTAGGCCTAAATCACAAATCAAACCACAAATATTCATTTTTTTCATACCATACTAGATTGTTGGTGACACTAGATAAGACCAAACAAGACTGCAACTTTTTTATTTGGTTAGGATTGGCCTTGTCTCAAACCAACACTAATCACTAGAATCTACTAGAACGCTAAAAGCTAGTCAAGTTTTGACGGGAAGAAATATGCTTTGTTAGTTTTGAAGTCAAATAATTCGTGATATGTTAGCTTATGTGTTGTAATTTGAGAACCTAAACCAAATATTTTCTATATATAATTCAAACTTAAGCACATGTCACATGGTAATATCAACAATATAAACAAGAGTAAATGCAGTCATATTCATAAAGAAAATATTGAAAGGCATATTATGTATCTAAAATGTGCATAATTTTAAGATAAACTAGATTTACCTAAATTCAAACAAACAAATTACCAATCTACAAAGAAAGTCATGTGATAGCTAGATCACTTCACTCAAGCAACCCAAAGTAGAAAAGAAACAAAGATTTATTCTTTAATTAGATTAGTCTAATGTGTTAATTTTGTCTTCTAGGTTGTATTGTTTATTAACTTTTATACATCATATAGGCCTCCTCAAAAACAAAAGGTTGATTGCATGGAGTCTCCTCAAGACTCTTCTCTACAACTCTAGGCGACATGAAGGGGTGGCATCAGTGGTTACAACTGGGTTACGCTTGGCCGCCATGGCCGGCGAGGCCATGGATGTAAGGAAGGAGATGCCCTTCCACAAAATACAATTTTCATACTGATACACCAAAGACAAAATTCCTATTGACTTGGAACACAACACCATGGATGCTACAAATGAGAATACCAATGGTATTCCTCCTACTATTCAGAGTACCTTAGCAGAGACCCTAGTTGAAGTCATTACATTTTCTCCGCTACTTAAAGTTAGAATCCAATTCGATTATGAAGGAATAAGGGGCCAACATACCCCTTCTTTGGCTTCAGAGAATTATGAAGACGATAATTTATCAGCTCAAACCAATGATGCATAATTTTGCACAGTCCATTATCAATTAGCCTCATCATCTGAAATGACACTGGTAGCTATTTGATTCTTGAAGACATTTAGAGATGCAACTGCCTCTAGATCTAGCCAAGATAAAAATTCTTTCTTGGACGATTTCAGATTGGAAGAAGCTAATCTTGAAGATGTTTTGCTGGTTAGTGAATCATGATTTCACTAAAGTTTATATTGCACATGAAGCCTATTCCATTTTTCATAAACCATTGCAAATGATAGTTATAGTTAAACTTCTTGGTAAAACCATAAGCTATCTTACTCTTTGTGGCAAGATCAAAATGCTTTGGTGTCAATTTCAAGATGGTGAGTGTACCAATTGAGTATGGATAATTATGTGGTTCCATTAACATGTCATGAAGATTCCTTATCTACATTGACTGGAGGACCATGGGCAATTTTCATGTTCCCTCTTAGTGTGACAAGGTGGATGGATGATTTCATTTCTAATAACAATTTTCCTCCAATGGTGATTACATGAAATAGGATTATTGATTTATCTTTACATCTTTATAACTCAGTCATATTCGAGAAGATAGATTAGGCCCTGGGAAAATTAACAAAAGTAAATGATCATACTGCTAATTGTACAAAATGTAAGTTTACTTGTCTAGACATTGAATTTGATACTAATGAACCAATGAAACATGATGTTATCATCAATGGTATGATCTATAAGGTTGAGTATGAATCCATTCCTCCTATTTGTTCTCAGTGTGGCATAATGGGACATGCATTCATAGAATGTCCTTCTAAACCTCAAGACCAAGAACATGTACACCCAGAAGCTACAGCAAAGTAGCAGATGTTGTTTGGAATGAGGATGATGACAAATGGAAAGTTTCCTATGGGAAAAATATCCACTCTAGAAGGCCATCCTAGAAACCACCACTCACCTGATTACAGAGACCCTTGGAAGTCACTCACGTCCTTGTAATAAATTTAAAGCCCTAGAAGTTCAAGAGAACATAGATGAAGATGTTGAATCTTTACTGACATAGATGGACAAAACAAGGACCTCCTGCGAGTCAGGTACAAATACCAAAAGTATGGAATATGAAATGGAAATGACCTTCCCAAAAGTCTAGTATAAGAGATGATGAAGTGATAGATAATGTAGAACAAACTAAAATTCTAGATTATGATAACCTTGAAGAAATGATGGTGCACAATGAAGAGGTTCAACCAAGTGAATCCGAAAATATAGGAAAACACCATGCACATATAGTAGTGGACCCTTTTGTGATGAAATTACTGTTCAATTCCTGAATATAGATCCTACCTTATTCAGCTGCGATCGCAGTAGTCATACGGCCTGTCCAAGCCAAGACGACGGTCGTCCAAGCAAAGAAGACGGATCAATCCTCGGCGGCGGCGGAGCAGGATCAATCGGGGTCCGACCCCAGAAGAGAGTTGAAGGCCCATACCGTTGTGTTACAGTCAGCATTATGTGATCCATCCGGTGGTGAAAGAGAAAACTGGGTGACGGACAATCACTCAACATGGTGGGAAACGGGAAGAAAATGATTGAGGGGGAACATTGTTGAGCAGAAGGTGATGTTATTGTTGTGGATAAGGGGAGGCTGCAAACTGCGAGCCAGAGGGCGGAGATCAGGCTGAGAAGAAGCAGATTTTTTGGTCACGGAAGGAAATGCGGGAGGTTTTGGCCGTGAACAAGTGATGAAATGTTGAGCTTAGTACAGTGGAAGTAGAGTTGAAGAACTAGATGTAGGAGGTGCATGTATGAGTAAGGGGAGGAAGATAGGGGGTGATTGAAAAGGCAAATTAGATCTGGATCCCATGCCTTGTTCACTATTCTCACCTCGAGGATCCAGTCGAGCAGATCGAGAGGCATAATAATGATGATATTGATGCTACTAATCAGTAATCAGCATCAGTGATTATAATTATTAATAATAAAATTAATCAAAATCCAATAGCTCATTCCGTCTGGATGAGGAGAGTACCACTACTAGCAGTGCGGAGTCTTAACAATCTAATCTAAAATCTACTCTAGTATTGTATGTGTGGATCCTAATAGCGGGTATAGTAAGATTACCTTACGATATGTTGTTCCGTCTTGCTCGACCGTCCACCCTGCCTCGTTGCACAGCGCCTTGAGCACCTCGTTATTGTCGCAGTGTTTGGGGAGCTTGTAGTTGTCGTACACCCTCAACCCGGCAAAGATCTTGGCGGTGATAGCCCTCATCCGCCTCTCCTGCCTCTTGTTGTTCTCCCTCTCCTTCTACGAGGGCGTCCTCCCGCCACTAGGAGGGGACCGTGGATGGAGTGGATATTGGGGGCGGAACGGGACGGTACGGGGCCGGTGGGGGAGTCTAGAGAGAGAAGAGAATAGAGGTGAGGAGTCGTCTATGTCATGCTTAGTTCACGAGGAAGGCTATGTTGTGCTTAGTTCACGACGGATAAATCCTTGGTGGCCAGAAGTAGAGCAGGAACAACCCTAGCGCCGCACGGATGATCCTTTGCGGCGGCAACCAATTCCTTGTGGCGACGCCGAGAGCGCAGAGAGCGCAGCCAAACAGGAGCGGGAGGGACGCAGCGAGCGCAGCCAAACAGGCCGCCGACAGAGTTTTTACGGGGGTTTTGGGAAAGTTGTGGAGGGAAACTATGACCCGTATGGTGGGAAACAATTTTTCATGGAATGGGGGAGTGAATAATGAAATTGTGAGGGATTAGTGTCCCTCAAAAAGGTCTACTTACATTAAAAACACGCTTGAGGGATTCAATCTCATATTTGAGGGACAAGTCCTCACAAATAGACTTTATTATTCACGGTTCTTGGTTCTTCATAAATGTTCTTGAATAATAGCCCAATTTTTTGTAGTGAACTAAGGAAGCTTTGAAATCTTAAAAGAAGACTAAATTTGAATCCCATGATCATATGCAAGTAGATTGCTCCAAGATCTTCCTTTCTTGAGCTCCTTTCCTTCATCAAGAGAGAGGGAGGAGCTCTATAAGAAAGAGGGTATGAAGGGGTGAAGGAAGTGTGTAAAAGGATCCATTTCATGTGAAGATAGGAGTATGAAAAGCTAAAAGGGAGAGAGAAGAAAGAGGCAAGGTGTCTAGCAAAACATGCCAAGTGTTCAAGGTCAAGGGCATCCATCCCATGCAACCCAACAGCTCAACGATAGTGGGGGTCAGGTAGACCACCGAAACTTGGATCCCAAAACATTTGTGGGCCCCACTCACAATAAACCCATCATTTATGCACTCAAGGTAGCCCATCTATGAGAGGAAAATCCTAAGTTGATGTCATGAACAAAACCAAGGTGCAATTAGATGCCCCATGTCACAAGTAACTCCAACATGATATAAAAACATGTGAGTCACAACAAGAACAAGACAAATTCTAAGAAAAAAATAGATGTAGGTAAATTATATAAAAGTACAAAATATGCACAAAATTGCATGACTTGCTCGAATAGTGTCCAAACTGGACCAAACTTGAAATATAGCTTATGTAACTGATATCAAAGCATGACAAATTTTAATTATGCATCTAAGAATGTATTTAATATAATCAATTATATTAGACATTAATCCAGGTTAGGGGTCTTACACTGCCCTAGTACTGCTCTTCATTGCCCTACTGCTGTTGACCACTGTCAACAGCTAATCAAGGTGCTTTTTAAAAAAAATTAACTACATATTTTGTCTAATTTAATACAACTATTTGTGTAATTTGATGAAATGTAACTAGGGTTTTCGTACCTATATTGATATCAATTGGATAAATTATTCTTGTATACTTTCTTTTATAATTGAAATTCATGTATAAGTGCTTGTATATCTGGGTGCATTGTCCAATTTGAATGTTGTATAAATACATTATCACACCTAAGAATTAACTACACTAAATTGATATAAATTACCTAAATTAACTTGATTTAGACTAATATTATTTTGTACTTACCTGAATTCTAAATCGCAAACCTTAATTTAGATATATATCTTCTTTTGCTAGGTTTGTTTTACATAGAATTGATATGAATCATAAATCTTAATTTTGGACATATATATATATATGTTGGCCTAGAAACTCGTCCAAGATTTACTCATAAGGAGTAAATCTTGGATAATCCCCAATTTGGGACTGTTCTTGAACACTTAATCTCACTTAGGATATAAGTGTATAATTTATATTCAGTTTTCCAGATGTTTTGTTGGAAATTCTCCGTTTGTTCTCTAAGTATATATGTTGGTGGACATTTTCCCATCTACATCGGTGTACATAGAGAACTGTAGGGAAATGCTGCCAAAATTTTCTTGAAAATCATATACACATTATACACTTACTAATGATATTAGGTGTTCAATAATGGGATAGGTGGTACACACATTCATCACTGAACCCGAAACTCTAATCAATAAACCCCTATCCTTAAATACTAAATAATAATCCCTAATTTGTAATACCTAAAACCTAATCATGTAAACCCTAAACCCTAATATTTATTTTCTCTTTGATCATATAATGGATAGATCATGGATGTCCAGTCGAAATCATTGCACCCCAGAATTTATTACTGGTCTTGATCAGTTTATAAGATTTGTAGAGGAAAATAGGAAAACAACATGGAGATAGGTTCTATTGTCCATGTAGGCATTGCGGTAATAACTTGAAAGTCAATGTTGTCATGTGCGATGGGATTATACATGGCTATACATAATGGTATTGTCATGGCGAGATTCCAACCATGACAGCAGTAGATGTCGATACCTGTACTTGTGTTGAAGAAGAAATTGAGGCCAATGATGTAGATGTGAACAAACTAATTTTGATAGACAAGGTTGATGTGATGCTAGATAGTTGTGGGGTGGAACACACCAATCCACCTTCCTTATTTAGAAACCTTATGCATGATGTTGAGAAGCCGTTATACATAGGTTGTACTAAGTTTACGAAGTTGAGTGTTGTATTGAGATTGTATACTCTGAAGGCTAACAATACATGGAGCGACAAAAGCTTCACATCGTTGTTGTCTTTTTTGAAAGAAATTCTTCTTGAAGGCAATAAACTTCCAATATCAACACATGAATTAAAGAAAATGTTATGCCCAATGGGAATGAAGGCTAAGAAGATACATGCATGCCTGAATGACTGTGTTATTTTGAAAGGACTATGTCGATTTGAAATATTATCCAAAATGTGGAGCGTCAAGGTATAAAATGATGACTTCGGGAAGTCCAAAACTAGCTCTCCTACCAAGGTGGTGTGGTGTCTACCTATAATACCATAGTTTAAACACTTGTTTGTCAATCCCATGGATGTAGAGAACTTACGGTGGCATGAAGAGGTAAAGAAAAATAATAATGGGATCCTACGACATGCATCTGATTTCCCACAGTGGAAGAAGATTGATTTATTGTACCCTCAATTTGGTGAAGAAGTCAGAAATCTAAGACTTGGGCTTTGTATTGATGGGATGAATCCGTGCATCACATTGAGCATCAAACATAGCTCTTGGCTTGTTATGATTATTATATACAATCTTCCTCCTGGTTGTGTATGAAAAATAAGTATGTAATGTTGTCGTCATTGATATCAAGCCCTAAACAATCTGGCAATGATATTGATGTTTATCTTGAACCTATGATTGATGAATTAAAGAAACTCTAGGGAGAAGGTATGATGACCAATGATGCTTCTTATAGAGAGACATTTCATTTGCATATTGTGTTGTTTTACACTATTAATGACTTTCCAGCATATGGGAATTTGTCTACATACATTGTAAAAGGATCCAAAGCATGCCTTATATGTGAAGAGAAAATTGATTCAATACAACTAAAATATGTCAGCAAGACTATGTATCTTGTTCATGGAAGGTTTCTTCCAAAATTTCATCCTTATCAAAGGTTGCACAAAGCGTTCAGTGGATCGAATGTGGAATGGGATGCCCCTAAACCTATATTAGAGGAGGTTGTTTAGGAAAGAGTAAAAGACTTTATCAATGCATTCAATAAGAAATCACAATGTATCATTCCCACACAAAGTTACAAATCTTTATACAAGAAGAGGTCAATATTCTGGGGTCTTCCTTATTGGAATTGTTTCGCAGTTAGGCATTGTATTGATGTAATGCATGTTGAGAAAAATATCTGTGATAGTGTCATTGGTACTATGTTGAATATACCAGATAAGACTAAAGATGACGTCAAATACATAATGGGTCTATGTGAGATGGGAATAAAGAAAAATTAACATAATTAGTTAATAGTGATTGAGAAACATATTTACCTCCTATTTGTTACACATTGTCTAGAAAGGAGAAGAAAACTTTTTATGAGTGCTTGCTTAATGTTAAGGTACCACAGGAATACTCATCCATTATCTGTAGACTGGTATCAACGAAGGATCTGATGTTGATAAGTTGTAAATCTCATGATTGTCACACTCTAATGCAACAAATATTTCTCGTGGTAATTCCATCTATACTACCAAAGCATGTAAAGTTTGCAATCACAAGGGTTTGTTTCTTCTTCAACAGTCTATGTAGCAAAGTTATTGATCCTAAAAATCACGATGATAAGTTGCAAAGAGAAGTGGTTGTTACCCTATGCCAGCATGAGATGTATTTTTCTCCATTTTATCTTTGATATCATGGTACATTTTGTTGTCCATCTGACTAGGGAAGTAAAAGTGTTGGGACCAATTTTCTTGCATTGGATGTATCCTTTTGAACGGTACATGGCTGTTTTTAAAGGTGATGTTCATAATTGTTATCGGCCTAAAGGAAGTATTATAAAGGGTTATGCGGCTTGGGAGGTTATGAACTTTTGCAATGACTTTCTGAAAGGTAATGAAGCTCCTGTAAACGACAAGAATATTGAGGACTATTTCGATAGAGGGACTTTAGGAGCATGAGTGAAAGTAATCAGTCGTGAGCTGTGGGAACAAGCACACTTGTATATTTTACATAACATCAATGTAGTGAGTAGTTATATCATCAAGAAACAATATCATCGAGCTAATTCAATATGTCTTTCTAGAGAGCATAACTAGACATTTATTAGGTGGTTTGAAGATAAATTTTTACATCAACCATCTCAAACACCAAATAATATTGTTGAAAATATCAAATGCCCTGCCTTTAAACCAAAAATGAATGTTATGTCTTATGAAGGATTTGACATAAATAGATTTTCATATTACACAAAGTGTGAAGATGATAAGAGTGTTATCCAAAATAATGGGGTCATCCTTCAAGTGTCTTCAATGTATTTTTCTACTATTAAGGATAAGAATCTACGTGAAACTGAAATGTCATATTACGGTGTCATTGAAGAGATTGCAGAGTTTGACTAAATAGATTTCAGAGTTCCGGTCTTTAGGTGTAATTTGGTTGATAACATCAAAGGAGTTGTAGTGGATGTATTGAGTTTACGTAACATCCTCAAAATCTTAAACCTATCAATGATCCTTAATCTAAAACCCTAATTCACAAATTTAAGATTTTATCTATCAAATCGAATGTAATGTGACCTTTAAGTTCCAAATATAATGAAATATTCTCTTAAACTCGAATTTTGGCTCAACCAACTCATTAAAGAAAGGATAATTCCATTAATCTTATCTTTTAATCAAATATGCATTAATATAATGACCCCATATGAGTTTGATGAAAAAAAGGTAAATGAAACATAAACCTAATTAGATAGGAAGATTTTAGACCTCATAATCAACCTATGGTTCAAATTTGAAGTCATTAGGACTTCATTTGACCACCTAACTGAATTATGCAAGAATCAATATGGTTTTTAATTAAAATATTTCTGATTTTGTCACCTAACCTAAGTTTAGCTTTGTCGCGCGCATATATGTGCCATGCAGACCAACCCCCTAGTTAATACACGTTCTAGGTTAGATTCGCAGGTTCGTGGGTTGAGAGCTCATCTCCCCCACCAAGAGTCCAGTCATGTTGGGACTCTATAGTCTGATTCTTCTACCCTCCCTTCGATCTTTCTCTGTGGTGACCCTTGGTTCAAACAAGACCCATTTTCGCAATCTATGAATCTTCCCAAACCTGATGAACCTAGGTTTGCTTGGGTTTCATGCCCTAGGTTTCCTTGTCGACAAGGACTCCTTAGTATGTCCCCTATTTCCCCCTTGTGGTTAGGACTCCACGCCGCACTAGGGCGTTGCTCCCTTATATAACCCTTCCCAGAGCTCCTCGACGTAACCAGAACCCTAAGTAAGCCCTCAAGATGTTTATGTTCCCTCTACAACCCATCGTTCCATGAAGCTTATCGGTTGTAAGCTCTGAGTTCAGGAGGCTCGTCGACCCAACCCCTCAGACCACCGCAATGCCAGGCGAGGCTTCCATTTGGTTTCTATTGTTCCCACAAAGCTTCTTTAGCACTCAATTTCACATGTTTCCTCATTTCACCCTTTCTCTCTATTTTGGGTCCTAGGTCTTTTATCGTCGAGCCTAATGGTCTTTTCATGCATTTTTGTCATACCTAGCTTCAAGTTTTAGGGATGAAGCCCCTATTTTGCTTGGTTTGATGTGTGATGTAGTGTCTTTTCGTCTTGGTGCCCTCACCTCCCCGCATCCATGGTGGAAGCAGGTTTTGGAGGAGTAGGCCACTTGGGTTCTTGTTCTTCAGTTCTCCGGAATCAGCACTGTTCAAGGAACTCAATGTCGTGGTCGTTAAGCTACATATACCATTGGTCATCAATCTAGAGTCTTGAGATCAAGCTTGCCTGCACTGTGTTTTGTGGTCCATGAGGATGATGATTCTAGGGGAATGTTGTTCCAGCTATTCCCTTCACCATCTTTTATTTGTGTTACAGCCTCAAGGGTAGTATAGGGTTTTTTAGTTTTCTTAGGTGGGCAATGATATGCAGTTTTTTTGGGAAGGATAGGCCACAAGGCTGGACCCGATTGGATCACACCAGCAGTAGGTTCGGATCTAGCTGGCCCCTAATTGAGATAATAATACATGTGTGGCTTTTCTTCAAATTTTCATTGGTCCAGATTTTGGAAATTCATAGTAACTCAACCAATGGTCATAAAAATGAGTTTAAATAGTCATTGAAAAGGTTTTTCTAAGGCAAACCTAATTTTATAGTTTTCAAACCCTAATACGAGTGTTTCATACAATGTTTTCTTAATAACAAAAGATTAGAGTTTAGGATGTATTAAAGATGATAATTAACAGAAATCATGTAATTTCAGGAGCATAAGAGTGACTCAGGATCAGGGAGACTAATTTAGGATCTACCTTGCTCCAAGTAAGTGGGTCATGACACTATGGATATATACTTGGATGAATCTCATGTTATGAATAATATAGGATTATGCTTTACTTTCCAAGTTAATGAATGAAATTAAAACAATGATGATGATGTTGACTCAAGGTCAATTAGGTCAATGTTGACTCACGTCTAAATTGACTAAACTCGTGTTTTGATGATGACTAACCATTCCACATATATGTGTCTAATGTCTCTACTTGAGTGATTTCAGATTAGGTATAGACACACTCTAAATGCCCTAACTTGCGCATATCAAATTGGAGAAAAGACAAGTCAAAGTCAATACAAGTGCACATTTTTGTAATATGATGTAAATCCATTAGAATCATGTTGTATATCACTTGTAATGATTGTATGACTTGTAATTAAACTTAGAAAAAATAGGAGCACTTAGATTGAATGTTTAAGCACTCAAAAGCCATTTTCCAAAAATCACATCAGGTTGTTCATCGGTCGAGTTGTCAATACACAGAACTCGACCAATCCTGATTGGATCTTGAAAATGACTTTCGATCGGTCGAGTTTACACTTCACAGAACTCGACCGATGGAGTACCTGACCAATTTGATTTTCATTGGTCGGTCGAGTTTCCCCAGGACAAACTCGACCGATGGTCTGAATATCGGCTTTGTCTTTTACTCTATCTGTTGAGTTACCCTTATCAAAACTCGACTGATTGCATTGTATGAAAAAGTATAGAAAATTGTTTCTAGCCATTGTGGAGTTGGAACAAGTGAAAATATATCTGTTGCAAGCCACAAAACGTCTAGTTTTTGTTCTCAAGTGTTCCCAAAGGCTAAGGGGCATCCCCAGCTATAAATAGAACCCCTTGGGCTTCATTCCAAGGTTGAGCATTCAATGCAAAACTCTATGTGAGGTTCCTATTCTATATTTGAGTGTTTCCTATAGCCTCCTCTCTCTCTCTCTCTCTCTAAGCTTAATCACTTGCTACATTCATTAGAGTGGGAAGGAAATCTTTAAGAGAGCCATATCTTGTGAGGCTCTCACTTCCACGACCTCCATATCTCTCATTTCAACCACGAAGATGAAGGTTCTCTCTCTTGGATAAGAGAGGTGAAGAATAACAAGGGAAGGCATCCCTTGGTGAAGATCAAGGCTGAAGATTTGGAGCAAGAGTGGGTAAGACCTTGGTGAAGGCAGAAGACTCCTTGCTCAAGTGGGTTAGTCCTTGGTGGAAGCTTCTCTGAGCGAAGGTGAAATCAAAGGCGGAAGATCTAAGAAGAGTGGGTAATCCCTGCAAGGCTGAAGACTTTTGTAAGAGTAGGTAAGTCCTTGGAAGAAGGTGGAAGACTCCTTGCAAAGTGGGTAAGTCCTTGGTAAGGTTGAAGACTCTTTGTATTGGATAGGTAAGTCCTTTGGTGGTCATGTATTGTATTGTATCTCTTATAATGAATATAATGAAGGTGCAAGGTTAAGAAATCCTAGAGGTTGACCTCTCTAGGTAGTGGACTGACTCACTTCTAGTTTGAAGAGTGGGACCACTCTAAATAGCTTGTCTCTTGGTGTATGTTCAATCTCTCTCCCATGTTATGCATGTTTTAGTTGCACTCAAACTTCCTATTTAGCAACCTTATTTTGTGATATATCTTGAAGGTCTAATGAATTTTGTTTAAGTGCATTTAGCTCTATTCACTCCCCCCCTCTAGAGCATCTAATCACCCATCTAGGATCCAACAATTGGTATCAGAGCGGGCTTCTCCAAGCATACTTCAACAAGTAGGAGAAGATGGGTGACTACCAAAGAGGGAGATACTTGATCAGCCTACCAATCTTTGATGGGAGTAATTTCCTCTATTGGAGAAGAAGGCTTCAATTCTACATCCAAGGATCAAGTTTTGAGATGTGGCAAATGGTGAGCATCCCATACAAGCTACCAAAGACAAAGATTGAAGAGTGGGATGATGCTACCTTGAAGAAGGCAACCTTGAATGCTAGAGCCATGCACATCCTTTATGCCTCCATGACCTCCACCGAGTTCAACTAGATTTCTTCATGTGAAACAAACTATGAGATATGGAGAAAGCTATGCATCACTTATGAGGGGACAGATCAAGTGAAGGAAAGCAAATTCTACATGCTCAAAGGGTTGCTTGAGAACTTCAAGATGGGAAAGGAGAAAAGGATAGCCAACATGTACTCAAGGCTCAACACCATTGTGAATGGTCTTGCAGTTCTAGGTCATCCTATGTCTAGAGGAGAGATCAACTCAAAGATCCTTAGAACTCTTGCCAAGAGGTGGGAACCCAAGGTCAAGAATAGAAAGAACTTAAGAGAATGAAGAAGGATGAAATCAAAGCTCAAATCAAGGCCATTCTTGGTCAAGCTTATCCATCCTCTCTAGTCAAGGAAGATTGCCCACAAGGCAAAAAGACCCATCTTCACAAGAGAAGAGAAGAGAAGTACAAGAAGAACAAGAATGACACTCAAGCTCAAGTGACTCCTCCAACTCAACCTAAAGTGGCTCCTCCAACTCAAGCTCAAGTGAAGGTTCAAGTAAAGGATCAAGCTCAAGCTCTAGTGATAAAGGGGAATGCCATTTTGCTCTTATGGCATCAACAAGTAAGGACTTAAATGAGGTCAATCTAAACTCTTTAGATAAAGAATCTTTGATTGCTATTATTCATGATACTTGTGCCTCTCTTAAGTCATATAAAAGAAAAGGAAAAAGTTTGCTAGAATTTTTGATAATTTGCATGTAGAACTAGATGATCTTGAACATGCTCATTCTTGCTTGCTTGATGACAAAAATGCTTGTCTTAGTCAAGTAGACTCTCTTAAAATTGAAAATTCTAGTTTGCTTGATAAGATTAGATTTCTTGAAGCTCAACCTCGCATGCCTAGTTCTAATGAAGAGCATACTTTAATTGTCGATTCTCTCATGCATGATATTGATGTTCTTAAATCTGAAAACAAGGACAAAGATTTTTCTTTGCAAGGATTAGAATCTAAAAATGGTGTTTATTTTTCTAAGATTGCTTTTCTTGAAATAGAAAATGCCTCCTTGCTTGCTAAAATCAATGTGCTTGTATCATGTTCTAGTTCTACTAGTAGAGAGAATAATGTAGCTGCTCTTCATATTGATAGAAATTCTTATTTAACAAAAGCTCTTTGCTTAGAAAATGATATTTTGCATTCTAGAGAAAATATAAATCATTTGTCTTCTACTATTGCTTCTCTTATGCATGATAATGATGGTTTGAGATCTTCTTTGCAAAGATTCTTAGTTGGTAAAAGGAATCTTAATGACATCCTACACCGTACTACTAAACAAATTGGTAGACATGGTTTAGGGTATGATAGTAGTCAAAGGAACAATAAAGGTAAAGAACCTCTAATATTCTAGAAGCTCAACCTCGCATGCCTAGTTCTAATCATAGTAACAAGTTCGGGATTCGACAACTTTTCGGCTGGCTGGAAAAAATCGGAATTCGGAAAAAATCGAGAAAAGTCGTGAAAAGATCGATAAATTTCGGTCAAAGTTCGGTCAACTATTCGGAAATAATCGAGAATGAGTCGACAATATAAGTATATACATATATATGTATGTATGTGTATATATATAGATAAATGTATGTATGTACATACATATATGATGCATGTAACTGTTACGGCCACAAGACATACAATCTTAGTGAGTGAAAAAGTAGGAAGAGAAGTAAAAAATAGTTGAGTAATAACATGAACTGTCCACAGGAGTGGGGGTTTTGAGGTTTAGTGTGTATTAGGAATTTTGTGTACATGGTTTGGTAAAAAAAGAGCAAGCGACTTAGAAGAGAAAATTCGTGAAAAATCGTGAAAAGTCATGAAGAATCAGAAAAAATCATATAAATCGCAAAAAAGCGGGATTAATCGCGAAAAGTCGTGAAAAATCGGCGATTGGCGTATTAATCGTGATGAATATTCGGGAGCCTATAACATCGTGAAAAATCGCCGACTTTTCGTAAAATTTGGAGACTTTTGTTACTATGGTTCTAATGAAGAAAATACTTTAATTGTTGATTCTCTCATGCATGATATTGATGTTCTTAAATCTGAAAACAAGGACAAAGATTTTGTTTTGCAAGGATTAGAATCTAAAAATGGTGTTTATTTTTCTAAGATTGCTTTGCTTGAAATAAAAAATGCCTCCTTGCTTGCTAAAATCAATGTGCTTGTATCATGTTCTAGTTCTACTAGTAGAGAGAATAATGTAGATGCTCTTCATATTGATAGATATTCTTGTTGACTCAAGGTCAATTAGGTCAATGTTGACTCACATCTAAATTGACTAAACATGTGTTTTGATGATGACTAACCATTCCACATATTGGTGTCTAATGCTTCTACTTGAGTGTTTTCATATTAGGTATAGACACACTCTAAATGCCCTAACTTGTGCATCTCAACTTGGAGAAAAGACAAGTCAAAGTCAATACAAGTGCATGTTTTTGTAATATGATGTAAATCCATTAGAATTATGTTGTAAATCACGTGTAATGATTGTATGACTTGTAATTAAGCTTGGAAAAAATTAGGAGCACTTAGATCGAATGTTTAAGCACTCAAAAGATATTTTCCAAAATTTAGGTTGTTCATCGGTCGAGTTGTCAATACACAGAACTCGACCGATCCTGATTGGATCTTGAAAATGATTTTTGATTGGTCGAGTTTACACTTCACAGAACTCGACCGATGGAGTACCTCACCAATTTGATTTTCATTGGTCGGTCGAGTTTCCCCAGGACAAACTCGACCGATGCTCTGAATATTGGCTTTATCTTTTACTCTTTCGGTCAAGTTACTCTCATAGAAACTCGACCGATTGTACTATACAAAAAAGTGCAGAAAAGTGCTTCTAGTCGTTGTAGAGTTGCAACAAGTGAAAAGTGAAGATTCAAGTGGAGGATCAATCTCTAGTGAAGAAGGAGAATGTCATTTTGCTCTCATGGCATCAACAAGTAAGGACACAAGTGAGGTAAATCTAAACTCTTTAGATAAAGAATCTTTGATTGCTATTATTCATGATACTGACGCCTCTCTTAAGTCTTATAAAAGGAAAAAGAAAAAGCATGCTAGAATTGTTGATAATTTGCATGTAGAATTAAATGATCTTGAACATGCTAATTCTTGTTTTCTTGATGACAAAAATGCTTGTCTTAGCCAAGTAGACTCTCTTAAACCTGAAAATGCTAGTTTGCTTGATAAGATTAGATTTCTAGAAGCTCAACCTATCATGCGTAGTTCTAATGAAGAGCAAACTTTAATTGTTGATTCTCTCATGCATGATATTGATGTTCTTAAATCTAAAAACAAGGACAAAGATTTTTCTTTGCAACAATTAGAATATGAAAATGGTGTTTATCTTTCTAAGATTGCTTTGCTTGAAACAGAAAATGCCTCCTTGCTTGCTAAAATCAATGTGCATGAATCTTGTTCTAGTTCTACTAGTAGAGAGAATGATGTTGTTGCTCTTCATATTAATAGAGATTCTTATTTAACTAAAGCTCTTTGCTTAGAAAATGATCTTTTGCATGCTAGAGATAATATCAATAATTTGTCTTCTACTATTACTTCGCTTATGCATGATAATGATGGTTTGAGATCCTCTTTGCAAAGATTCTTAGTTGGTAAAAAGAATATTAATGACATCCTACACCATACTACTAAACAAATTGGTAGACATGGTTTAGGGTATGATAGTGGTCAAAGGAATAACAAAGGTAAAGGACCTCCAATCTTCCATAGAGAATCCTCTACTTCCAAGACTGTGGACACATGCAACTATTGCAATGATATTGGCCATTATTCTACTTGTTGTCCTTTTAGGAAAGCACCCAAGAGCAATAGGACTTGGGTTGCTAAGCTAACCCCTCCGGACCCAAAAACATGATTGGGGACCATTTCATCTTTCTTATTGTTGGTACTTGCAAATGGATTGACTTGAGCTATTGAATTGCAAATTAACTTCTCAACCACATGAAAGAAGAAAGGTGATATGTGTAGAGGGTGACAACAAATGGAAAAAGGAATGGTAAGCACAAAGGTAAAAGTTTTCTTGCTTATAACCTTTTCTAACTTGTTTTTGTCAAGTTAGTGTGCACTATGAATGTGGTTTTTAAGTAAAAAGTGGTATTTTGTGATTTTCTTCACACTCTTGCTAAAAAATTGTTTCTAATGCTTCTATAGTACATTACTAATTTGCTTAGACATGTTTGGATATGGTTTGTATTTTCAGTTTACCTCTAAATATGTTTTTATGAAATATATGTGCTTTTTGACAGCAGCTTTGTCGGTCGAGTTTGTCCTGTTTGAAACTCGACCGATAGGCACCAATGGGTGTTGCCAATAGCTGTCATTGGTCGAGTTGTCAATACACAGAACTCGACCTACAACATTGTGCAAAGAATACACAGTTGGCTTATTGAATGAGAATTTCCCTCTCAATTAGATTTTCTCAACCAATAGCCTTATTCTTTGGCACTCTCTTTTGGTACCTTTATATATGCATATTGCCATGTTCTAAATTGCCTATCTTGCTTACAACTCTATCCTGCTAATTGCTCTAAATTGGTACATCAATATCTTGTAATTACTTGCTTTGAGTTGTTTTGTAGGTTTTGATGATGATCCATTTGGATCTCTTGGTTTTATCTAAAATTGCTTTCGTTGTGCTCTAACTTGCTACATCTATCTAGTTGTATATGTTGTTTGGATACAACCTTAAGGTTCTTAGTGGTAATCATCTTTTAGTAATGATGCATATTTTTATGTGAGTTATATCCTTACTTGCTTCTAAAATTTCTTATCTCTTTGTTTGGATATATCTCTACATCTACTCATAGCTTACTTTATCTTGTGTATCTTTTAGTATCTCTTGCTATGATCTAGATCCTACTAGTAGTCCTAACTTGTGATATCATCTACTAGTAGTTCACATACATGTAGTTCTTGCCTTGTTTATAATTGGTATCTTTGCTCATCTAGTGGTATTTCACTATATGCTATGCTTGTATCTTGTCTCATACTTGCTCAAGCTTGTTCCTTGAATTGCATATCTACTATCTTGAGTTGCTTGCATAACTGTATGATGCAGGATACATAGATCTACATTGTATGTAGAAAATGGAGTATTTTTGGCTTTCATGCAGATTTGGCTCTAGTTTCAATTTTTGGGGCAAGACTAGTTTTTTTATGCAGAAACAACCTTCTGAGCAAGGCTCATCGCTTTGCCATGATCCCTGGTACTTTTTGGGCAAATTTTGTCATCTTGAGGGTCAAAATTGTGTTTTACTATTTTTTTGCAGCACTTCATCTTGCTTTTTGGGTTGTTCAAGTGCATGCTTTAACTTGCTTTTATTATACTCTTAGACAAGCCCCTAGATGTGCTCTTCTAATCTCATTATATAAACTTTTGTTATCTCCTTTCTCTTAACAAGTGGTGTTTCTTATTTCTTCATACCCCCAATTTTTTAAATTACAAAGGGGGAGAACTGTATGTCTTTTTTGACAAAATAGGGAGAAGGCATGTCTTACATGAAGAGGAAAAGTATGTCCATGTAAGGGGGAGGAGGTAAAATGGGAGAAGACATATATGTGTAGAACATATATGAGTAGAAGACATAGTTTCTATAAATGTTATGAAAGCTAACCATGCAGGAGAAATAGCATCAATTGAGGGGGAGTATTAGAACTCCATGTGCATCAATTGAGGGGGAGCATATGATCTCAATCCTATTGAAACCCATAGGTTTCTCTGAAGGTATGATTTTACTTAAAAGCTTTCAATACATTTATGGAATGGTTTGTCATATTCAAAAAGGGGGAGAATGTAGACTCAAGGTCAATTAGGTCAATGTTGACTCACGTCTAAATTGACTAAACCCGTGTTTTGATGATGAATAATCATTCCACATATTTGTGTCTAATGCTTCTACTTGAGTGTTTTCAGATTAGGTATAGACACACTCCAAATGCCCTAACTTGTGCATCTCAACTTGGAGAAAAGACAAGTCAAAGTCAATACAAGTGCATGTTTTTGTAATATAATGTAAATCCATTAGAATCATGTTGTAAATCACTTGTAATGATTATATGATTTGTAATTAAGCTTGGAAAAAATCAGGAGCACTTAGATCGAATGTTTAAGTACTCAAAAGCCATTTTCCAAAATTCACATCAGGTTGTTCATCGGTTGAGTTGTCAATACACAGAACTCGACCGATCCTGATTGGATCTTGAAAATGATTTTTGATCGGTCGAGTTTACACTTCACATAACTCGACCAATGGAGTAACTCGACCAATTCAATTTTCATTGGTCGGTCGAGTTTCCCCAGGACAAACTCGACCGATGGTCTGAATATCGGCTTTGTATTTTACTCTATCGGTCGAGTTTACCTTATAGAAACTCAACCGATTGCAGTGTACGGAAAAGTGCAGAAAAGTGCTTCTAGCCGTTGTGGAGTTGCAACAAGTGAAAATATATCTGTTGCAAGCTACAAAATGGCTAGTTTTCATTCTCAAGTGTTCCCAAAGGCTAAGAGGCATCCCCAGCTATAAATAGGACCCCTTGGGCTTCATTCCAAGGTGGAGCATTCAATGCAAAACTCAATGTGAGGTTCCTATTCTATAGTTGAGTGCTTCCTACAGCCTCCTCTCTCTCTCTCTAAGCTTAATCACTTGCTACATTCATTAGAGTGAGTAGGAATTATGTAAGAGAGCTAGTCCTACATGTATATCTTGTGAGGCTCTCACTTCCACCACCTCCCTATCTCTCATTTCAACCATGAAGATGAAGGTTCTCTCTCTTGGATAAGAGAGGTGAAGAAGAACAAGGGAAGGCGTCACAAGGTGAAGATCAAGGCTGAATACTTGGAGCAAGAGCGGGTAAGACCTTGGTGAAGGCAGAAGACTCCTTGCTCAAGTGGGTAAGTCCTTGGTGGAAGCTTCTCCGAGTGAAGGTGAAGTGAAAGGCGGAAGATCCAAGAAGAGTGGGTAATCCCTGCAAGGCTGAAGACTTGTGCAAGAGTAGGTAAGTCCTTTGAAGAAGGAGGAAGACTCCTTGCAAAGTGGGTAAGTCCTTGGTAAGGTTGAAGACTCTTTGTATTGGATAGGTAAGTCCTTTGGTGGTCATGTATTGTATCTCTTATAATGAATATAATGAAGATGCAAGGTTAAGAAATCTTAGAGGTTGACCTCTCTAGGTAGTGGACTGACTCACTTCTAGTTTGAAGTCTGGAACCACTCTAAATAGCATGTCAGTTGGTTTATGTTCAATCTCTCTCTTCCTTGCTATGCATGTTTTAGTTGCACACAAATTTCCTATTTAGCAACCTTATCTTGTGATATATCTTGAAGGTCTAATGAATTTTGTTTAAGTGCATTCAGCTCTATTCACCCCCCTCTAGAGCAATTAATCACCCATATAGGATCCAACAATTCTTATTTAACCAAAGCTCTTTGCTTAGAAAATGATATTTTGTATGCTAGAGAAAATATAAATCATTTGTCTTCTACTATTGCTTTTCTTGTGCATGATAATGATGGTTTGAGATCTTCTTTGCAAAGATTCTTAGTTGGTAAAAAGAATCTTAATGACATACTACACCATACTACTAAACAAATTGGTAGACATGGTTTAGGGTATGATAGTAGTCAAAGGAACAACAAATGTAAAGGACCACCAATATTCCATGGAGAATCCTCTAGTTCCAAGACTATGGGCACATGCAACTATTGCAATGATTTTGGTCATTATTCTACTTGTTGTCCTTTTAGGAAAGCACCCAAGAGAAATAGGGCTTGGGTTGCTAAACTAACCCCTCCGGACCCAAAAACATGATTGGGGACCATTTCATCTTTCTTCTTGTAGGTACTTGCAAATGGGTTGACTTGAGATATTGAATTGCAAATTGACTTGTCAATCCACATGAAAGAAAAAACGTGAGATGTGTAGAGGGTGACAACAAATGGAAAAAGGAATGGTAAGCACAAACGTAAAAGTTTTCTTTCCTATAACCTTTTCTAACTTGTTTTTTTCAAGTTAGTGTGCACTATGCATGTGGTTTTTTAGTCAAAAGTGGTATTTTGTGATTCTCTTCACACTCTTGCTCAAAAATTGTTTCTAATGCTTCTATAGTGCATTACTAACTTGCTTAGACATGTTTGGATGTGGTTTATATTTTTAGCTTGCCTCTAAATTGGTTTTATGAAATATATGTGCCTTTTTATAGTAGCTCTGTCGGTCAAGTTTGTCTTGTTTGAAACTCGATCGATAGGCACCAATGGGTGTTTCCAGCAGCTATCATCGATCGAGTTGTCAATACATAGAACTCGACCGATAAAACTGTGCACAGAATACACAGTTGGCTTATTGGATGAGAATTTCCCTCTCAACTAGATTTTCTCAACCAAATAGCCATATTCTTTGGCACTCCTTTGGTACCTTTATATATGCATATTGCCTTGTTCTAAATTTTCTATCTTGCTTACAACTCTATCTCTCTAATTTCTCTAAATTGGTATATCTATATCTTACAATTACTTGCTTTGAGTTGCTTTGCAGGCTTTGATGATGATACATACATGTAGTTCTTGCTTTAGTTGTGTCTTAAATTGCTTCCCTTGTTCTCTAACTTGATACATCTATCTAGGTGTATATCTTGTTTTCATACAACCTTGAGGTTCTTAGTGGTAATCATCCTTTGGTGATGATGCATATTTGTATGTGAGTTATATCCTTTCATGCTTCTAAAATTGCTTATCTTTTTGTTTGGATATATCTCTACATCTACTCACATCTTGCTTTATCTTATGTATCTTTTTTTATCTCTTTCTATGATCTAGATCCTACTAGTATTCCTAACTTGTGATATCATCTACTAGTAGTTCACATACATGTAGTTCTAACCTTGTTTATAATTGGTATCTTTGCTCATCTAGTGGTATTCTACTATATGCTATGCTTGTATCTTGCCTCATACATGATCAAGCTTGTTCCTTGAATTGCATATCTACTATCTTGAGTTGCTTGCATAACATTGTGATGCACGGTGCATAAAGCTACATTGTATGTAGAAAATGGATTTTTTTTTATTTTATGCAGATTTTGCTCCAGTTTCAGTTTTTGGGGCAAGACTAGTGTTTTTTATGTAGAAACAACCTTCTGAGCAAGGCTCATGCTTTTCCATGAGACCTGACACTTTTTGGGCAAATTTTGTCATCTTGAGGGTCAAAATTGTGTTTTATGGTTTTTTCTGCAGCACTTTATCTTGCATTTTGGGTTGTTCAAGTATATGCTTTAACTTGATTTTCTTTCTATGCTTGGACAAGCCCCTATCTGTGCTCTTCTACTCTCCTTATATAATTTTTTGTTATCTCCTTTCCTTTAACAAGTGGTATTTCTTATTTCTTCATACCCCCACTTTTTCAAATGACTAAGGGGGAGAAAGGTATGTCTTCTTTTGACAAAATAGGGATAAGACATGTCTTACATGAAGAAGAGAAGTATGTCCATGTAAAGGGGAGAAGGTAAAGGGGAGAAGACATATATGTGTAGAACATATATGAGTAGAAGACATAGTTTCTATAAATGTTATGAAAGTTAACCGTGCAAGAGAAATAGCATCAATTGAGGGGGAGTATGAGAACTCCATGTGCATCAATTGAGGGGGAGCATATGATCTCAATCCTATTGAAACCCCTAGGTTTATCTGTGTTGGATCCTAGATGGGTGATTAGATGCTCTAGAGGGGGAGTGAATAGAGCTGAAAGCACTTAAACAAAATTCATTAAACCTTCAAGATATATGACAAGATAAGGTTTCTAAATAGGTAATTTGAGTGCAACTAAAACATACATAGCAAGGGAGAGAGAGAGATTGAACATGCACCAATTAGACAATCTATTTAGAGTGGTTCCACACTTCAAACTAGAAGTGTGTCAGTCCACTTGCCTAGACAGGTCAACCTATAGGACTTCCAAACTATTGCACACTTATATTCATACATAAGACATACAATGCATGACCAAACAAAAGACTTACCTATCCAATACAAAGAGTCTTCAACCTTACCAAGGACTTACCCACTTTGTAAGAGTCTTCGGCCTTCTCCAAGGACTTACCCACTCTTGCACAAGTTTTCGGCCTTGCAGGGATCACCCACTCTTCTTGGATCTTCAGCTTTTGACTTCACCTTCACTCAGAGAAGCTTCCACCAAGGTCTTACCCACTTGAGCTTGAGTCTTCTGCCTTCTCCAAGGGCTTACCCACTCTAGCTCCAAGCCTTCAGCCTTGATCTTCACCAAGGGACTCCTTCCCTTGTTCTTCTTCACCTCTCTTGGACAAGAGAGAGAACCTTCATCTTCATGATTGCAAATGAGAGATGGGGAGGTGGTGGAAGTGAGAGCCTCACAAGATATACAAGTAGAACTAGCTCTCTTACAAATCTCCTACTCACTCTAATGGATGTAGCAAGTGATTAAGATTAGAGAGAGAGAGGAGGCTGTAGGAAGCACTCAACTATAGAATAGGAACCTCACAAAGAGTTTGCAATGAATGTGCAACCTTGGAATGAAGCCCAAGGGGTCCTATTTATAGCTGGGGATGCCTCTTAGCCTTTGGGAACACTTAAGAACAAAAACTAGCCGTTTTGTGGCTTGCAACGGATATATTTTCACTTGTTACAACTCCACAACGGCTAGAAACACTTTTCTGCACTTTTTCGTACAGTGCAATCGGTCGAGTTTCTATAAGTGTAACTCGACCGATAGAGTAAAAGACAAAGCCGATATCTAGACCATCGGTCGAGTTTGTCCTGAGGAAACTCGACCGACCAATGAAAATCGATTTGGTCAATTACTCCATCGGTCGAGTTCTGTGTAAACACAACTCAACCGATGCAATCTCCAGAAAATTGATCAAGGATGATCGGTCGAGTTTTCAGGCTGGGAAACTCGACCGACAAAGTGCCTGTAATCAATTTTCAAAGTTGCATCTAAAGTGCTCTAAAATTTGATCCAAGTGTTCCTGATATTTTTCTAAGCTTAATTACAAGTCATACAATCATTACAAGTGATTTACAACATGATTCTAATGGATTTACATCATATTACAAAAACGTGCACTTGTATTGACTTTGACTTGTCTTTTCTCCAATTTGATATGTGTAAGTTAGGGCAATTGGAGTGTGACTATACCTAATCTGAAATCACTCAAGTAGAGATATTAGACACCAATATGTGGAATGGTTAGTCATCATCAAAACACGGGTTCAGTCAATTTAGACGTGAGTTAACATTGACCTAATTGACCTTGAGTCAACAATCTCCCCCTTTTTGAAGATGACAAACCATTCCATAAATGTATTCAAAGCATTTAAGTAAATTCATACCTTCGGAGAAACCTAGGGGTTTCAATAGAATGGATTTCATATGCTCCCCCTCAATTGATGCGCATGGAGTTTTCATAACATTTATAGAATACTATGTCTTCTACTCATATATGTTCTACACATATATGTCTTCTCCAAATTTACCTTCTGCCCTTTACATGGACATACTTCTCCTCTTCATGTAAGACATGCCTTCTTCCTCTTTTTAAAAGACGACATACCTTTCTCCCCCTTTGTCATTTCAAAAAGTGGGGTTGTGAAGAAATAAGAAACATCACTTGTTAAAGAGAAAGGAGATAACACAAATATATATAAGGAGAGTAGAAGAGCACAGATATGGTCTTGTCCAAGCATAGAAAGAAAAGTAAGTTAAAGCATATACTTGAACAACCCAAAATGCAAGATAATGTGATGCAGAAAAACAATAAATTGCAATTTTGACCCTCAAGATGACGGAATTTGACCAAAAACCATCAGAGCTCATGGTAAAGCAATGAGTCTTTCTTAGAAGGCCATTTCTGCATGAAAAACACTAGTCTTGCACCAAAAACTAAAACTGGAGCAAAATCTGCATAAAATCCAAAAAATACTCCAATTTCTACATATAATGTAGCTCTATGTGCCCTGCATCACAATGTTATGTAAGCAACTCAAGATAGTAGATATGCAATTCAAGGAACAATCTTGAGCATGTATGAGATAAGATACAAGCATAGCATATAGATGAGAAAAGATGCCAATTATTAACAAGGTTAGAACTACATGTATATGAACTACTAGTAGATGATATCATAAGTTAGGACTACTAGTAGGATCTAGATCATAGCAAGAGATACCAAAAGATATACAAGATAAAGCAAGCTATGATTAGATGTAGAGATATACATCCTTACCATAAGATGATTACCCCTAAGAACCTCAAGGTTGTATCGAAACAAGATATACACCTAGATAGATGTAGCAAGTTAGAGCACAACGGAAGCAATTTAAGACACAACCAAGAGATCCAAAGAGATCATCATCAAAACCTGCACAACAACTCAAAGCAAGTAATTGCAAGATATAGATATACCAATTAGAGCAATTAGAAAGATAGAGTTGTAAGTAAGATAGGCAATTTAGAACATGGCAATATGCATATATAAAGGTACCAAAAGAGAGTGCCAAAGAATAAGGCTATTGGTTGAGAAAATCTAGTTGAGAGGAAAATTCTCATTCAATAAGCCACATGTGTATTCTGTGCACAGTGTTATCGGTCGAGTTCTGTGCATTGACAACTCGACTGATGATAGCTGTTGGCAACATTCTTGGTGCCTATCGGTCGAGTTTCAAACAGGGCAAACTTGGCCGACAGATCAGCTGTCAAAAAGCACATATATTTCATAAAAACATATTTAGAGGCATGCTAAAAATACAAACCATATCCAAACATGTCTAAGTAAGTTAGTAATGCACTATAGAAGCATTAGAAACAGTTTTTGAGCAAGAGTGTGAAGAGAATCACAAAATGCCACTTTTGACTCAAAAACCATATGTATAGTGCACACTAACTTGACAAAAACAAGTTAGAAATGGTTATAAGCAATAAAACCTTTACCTTTGTGCTTACTATTACTTTTTCCACTTGTTGTCACCCTCTACACATCTCACCTTTCTTCTTTTATGAGGATTGAGAAGTCAATTAGCAATTCAATAGTTAAAGCAATCCATTTGCAAGTACCTACAAGAAGATAGATGAAATGGTCCCCAATCATGTTTTTGGGTCCGGAGGGGTTAGTTTAGCAATCCAAGTCCTATTGCTCTTGGGTGCTTTCCTAAAAGGACAACAAGTAGAATAATGACCAATTTCATTGCAATAGTTGCATGTGCCCATAGTCTTAGAACTAGAGGATTCTCCATGGAATATTGGAGGTCCTTTATCTTTGTTGTTCCCTTGACTACTATCATACCCTAAACCATGTCTACCAATTTGTTTAGTAGTATGGTGTAGGATGTCATTAAGACTCTTTTTACCAACTAAGAATATTTGCAAAGAAGATCTCAAACTGTCATTATCATGCTTAAGAGAAGCAATAGTAGAAGACAAATTATTGATATTATCTCTAGCATGCAAAAGATCATTTTCTAAGCAAAGAGCTTTAGTTAAATAAGAATCTCTATTAATATGAAGAGCAGCATCATCATTCTCTCTATTTGTAGAACTAGAACAAGATCCATGTCCATTGATTTTAGCAAGCAAGGAGGCATTTTCTATTTCTAATTCATGCAAAACAAAATCTTTGTCCTTGTTTTCAGATTTAAGAACATCAATATCATGCATGAGAGAATCAACAATTAAGGTATGCTCTTCATTAGAACTAGTCATAAGAGTTTGAGATTCTAGAAATCTAATCTTATCAAGCAAACTAGCATTTTCAAGTTTAAGAGAGTCTACTTGGCTAAGACAATCATTTTTATCATCAAGCAAGCAAGAATTAGCATATTCAAGATCATCTAGTTCTATATGCAAATTATCAACAATTCTAGCAAGCTTTTTCTTTTTCTTTTTAGAAGACTTAAAAGAGGCACAAATATCATGAATAATAGCAATCAAAGATTCTTTATCTAAAGAGTTTAGATTTACCTCACTTGAGTCTTCACTTGTTGATGCTATAAGAGCAAAATGGCATTCTCCTTCATCACTAGATCTTGAGCTTGATCCTTCACATGAATCTTCACTTGAGCTTGAGTTGGAGGAGCCACTTGAGCTTGATTGCCATTTCTTCTTGTGAAGATGGGTCTTTTTGCTTTTTGGGCAATCTTCCTTGTAGTGACCCTTCTTCCCACATGTGAAGCACCGAATGGAGGAGGACTTGCCTTTGTAGGGTTTACCCTTGGAGTACATGGCATCTTCTTTAGCTTGAGAGGATGGAGAAGCTTGACCAACAATAGCCTTGATTTGAGCTTTGATTTCAGCCTTCTTCATTCTCTTGAGTTCTTTCTCCTCTTGTCTTTCTACTTCCTCCCTCTTTTCAAGTGTGGCTTCATGTGCTTGTAGATTTCCAATGAGCTCTTCAATAGGAATATCCCTAAGAGACCTTGCTTCTTCAATAGAAGTCACCTTGGGTTCCCATCTCTTGGGGAGAGTTCTAAGGATCTTTGAGTTGATCTCTCCACTAGACATAGGATGTCCTAGAACAGCAAGACCATTCACAATGGTGTTGAGCCTTGAGTACATGTTGGCTATCCTATCCTCCTGTCCCATCTTGAAGTTCTCAAGCATCCCTTTGAGCATGTAGACTTTGCTTTTCATCCTTGATTTGTCCCTTCATAAGTGATGCAAAGTTTTCTCCATACCTCATAGGCCGTCTCACAAGAAGAAATCCGGTTGAACTCAGTGGGGGTCATGGATGCATATAGGATATTCATGGCTCTAGCATTCAAGGTTGCTTTCATCAAGGCGGCTTCATCCCATTCTTCAATCTTTGTCTTTGGTTGCATGTATGGGCTATTCACCATTTGCCACATCTCAAGACTTGATCCTTGGATGTAGAATTGAAGCCTTCTTCTCCAATAGAGGAAATTGCTCCCATCAAAGATTGGTAGGCTGATTCTCCCTACTTGGTAGTCACCCATCTTCTCCTACTTGTGGAAGTATGCTTGGAGAAGACCCGCTCTGATACCAATTGTTGGATCCTAGATGGGTGATTAGATGCTCTAGAGGGGGGTGAATAGAGCTGAAAGCACTTAAACAAAATTCATTAAACCTTCAAGATATATGACAAGATAAGGTTGCTAAATAGGTAATTTGAGTGCAACTAAAACATGCATAGCAAGGGAGAGAGAGAGATTGAACATGCACCAATTAGACAATCTATTTAGAGTGGTTCCACACTTCAAACTAGAAGTGTGTCAGTCCACTTTCCTAGAGAGGTCAACCTCTAGGACTTCCAAACTATTGCACACTTATATTCATACATAAGACATACAATGCATGACCAAACAAAATACTTACCTATCCAATACAAAGAGTCTTCAACCTTACCAAGGACTTACCCACTTTGTAAGAGTCTTCGGCCTTCTCCAAGGACTTACCCAATCTTGCACAAGTCTTCGGCCTTGTAGGGATCACCCACAATTCTTGGATCTTCAGCTTTTGACTTCACCTTCACTCGGAGAAGCTTCCACCAAGGTCTTACCCACTTGAGCTTGAGTCTTCTGCCTTCTCCAAGGGCTTACCCACTCTAGTTTCAAGCCTTCAGCCTTGATCTTTACCAAGGGACTCCTTCCCTTGTTCTTCTTCACCTCTCTTGGACAAGAGAGAGAACCTTAATCTTCATGATTGCAAATGAGAGATGGGGAGGTGGTGGAAGTGAGAGCCTCACAAGATATACAAGTAGAACTAGCTCTCTTACAAATCTCCTACTCACTCTAATGGATGTAGCAAGTGATTAAGCTTAGAGAGAGAGAGGAGGCTGTAGGAAGCACTCAACTATAGAATAGGAACCTCACAAAGAGTTTGCAATGAATGCTTAACCTTGGAATGAAGCCCAAGGGGTCCTATTTATAGCTGGGGATGCCTCTTAGCCTTTGGGAACACTTAAGAACAAAAACTAGCCGTTTTGTGGCTTGCAATGGATATATTTTCACTTGTTGCAACTCCACAACGGTTAGAAACACTTTTCTGCACTTTTCCGTACAGTGCAATCGGTCGAGTTTCTATAAGTGTAACTCGACCGATTGAGTAAAAGACAAAGCCGATATTCAGACCATCGGTCGAGTTTGTCCTGAGGAAACTCGACCGACCAATAAAAATCGATTTGGTCAATTACTCCATTGGTCGAGTTCTGTGTAAACACAACTCGACCGATGCAATCTCCAGAAAATTGATCAAGGATGATCGGTTGAGTTTTCAAGCTGGGAAACTCGACCGACAAAGTGCCTGTAATCAATTTTCAAAGTTACATCTAAAGTGCTCTGAAATTCGATCTAAGTGCTCCTGATATTTTTCTAAGCTTAATTACAAGTCATACAATCATTACAAGTGATTTACAACATGATTCTAATGGATTTACATCATATTACAAAAACGTGCACTTGTATTGACTTTGACTTGTCTTTTCTCCAATTTGATATGTGCAAGTTAGGGCAATTGGAGTGTGTCTATACCTAATCTGAAATCACTCAAGTAGAGACATTAGACACTAATATGTGGAATGGTTAGTCATCATCAAAACACGGGTTTAGTCAATTTAGATGTGAGTCAACATTGACCTAATTGACCTTGAGTCAACAATCTGAAGGTATGATTTTACTTAAAAGCTTACAATACATTTATTGAATGGTTTGTCATCTTCAAAAAGGGGGAGAATGTTGACTCAAGGTCAATTAGGTCAATGTTGACTCACGTCTAAATTGACTAAACCTGTGTTTTGATGATGACTAACCATTCCACATATTTGTGTCTAATGTCTCTACTTGAGTGATTTCAGATTAGGTATAGACACACTCCAAATGTCCTAACTTGCGCATATCAAATGGGAGAAAAGACAAGTCAAAGTCAATACAAGTGCATGTTTTTGTAATATGATGTAAATCCATTAGAATCATGTTGTAAATCACTTGTAATGATTGTATGATTCGTAATTAAGCTTAGAAAAAATCTAGAGCACTTAGATCGAATATTTAAGCACTCAAAAGCCATTTTCCAAAATTCACATCACGTTGTTCATCGGTCGAGTTGTCAATACACAGAACTCGACCGATCCTGATTGGATCTTGAAAATAACTTTTGATCGGTCGAGTTTACACTTCATAGAACTTGACTGATGGAGTACCTGACCAATTCGATTGTCATTGGTCGGTCGAGTTTCCCCAGAACAAACTCGACCGATGGTCTAAATATCAGCTTTGTCTTTTACTCTATCGGTCGAGTTACCCTTACCGAAACTCGACCGATTGCACTATACGGAAAAGTGCAGAAAAGTGTTTCTAGCCATTGTGGAGTTTAACAAGTGAAAATATATATGTTGTAAGCCACAAAACTGCTAGTTTTTGTTCTCAAGTGTTCCCAAAGGCTAAGGGTAATCCCCATCTATAAATAGGATCCCTTGGGCTTCATTCTAAGGTTGAGCATTCAATGCAAAACTCTATGTGAGGTTCCTATTCTATAGTTGAGTGCTTCCAACAACCTCCTCTATCTCTCTCAATTTAATCACTTGCTACATTCATTAGAGTGAGTAGGAAATCTATAAGAGAGCTAGTCCTACATGTATATCTTGTGAGGCTCTCACTTCCACAACCTCCCTATCTCTCATTTCAACAATGAAGATGAAGGTTCTTTCTCTTGGCTAAGAGAGGTGAAGAAGAACAAGGGAAGGCATCTCATGGTGAAGATCAAGGTTGAAGACTTGGAGTAAGAGTGGGTAAGATCTTGGTGAAGGCAGAAGACTCCTTGCTCAGTTGGGTAAGTCCTTGGTGGAAGCTTCTCCGAGTGAAGGTGAAGTGAAAGGCGGAAGATCCAAGAAGAGTGGGTAATCCCTGCAAGGTTTAATACTTGTGTAAGAGTAGGTAAGTCCTTGGAAGAAGGCAGAAGACTCCTTGCAAAGTGGGTAAGTCCTTGGTAAGGTTGAAGACTCTTTGTATTGGATAGGTAAGTCCTTTGGTGGTCATGTATTGTATCTCTTATAATGAATATAATGAAGGTTCAAGGTTAAGAAATCTAGAGGTTGACATCTCTAGGTAGTGGACTGACTCACTTCTAGTTTGAAGTGTGGAACCACTTTAAATAGCTTGTCTCTTGGTGTATGTTCAATCTCTCTCTCCCTTTCTATGCATGTTTTAGTTGCACTTAAACTTCCTATTTAGCAACCTTATTTTGTCATATATCTTGAAGGTCTAATGAATTTTGTTTAAGTGCATTCAGCACTATTCACCCCCCCCTAAAGCATTTAATCACCCATCTAGGATCCAATAATTTGTATCAGAGCGGGCTTCTCCAAGCATACTTTAACAAGTAGGAGAAGATGGGTGACTACCAAGGAGGGAGATACTTGATCAGCCTACCAATCTTTGATGGGAGTAATTTCCTCTATTGGAGAAGAAGGCTTTAATTCTACATCCAAGTATCAAGTCTTGAGATGTGGCAAATGGTGAACAGCCCATACATGATACCAAAGACAAAGATTGAAGAATGGGATGATGCTACCTTGAACAAAGCAACCTTGAATGTTAGAGCTATGCACATCCTTTATGCCTCCATGACCTCCACCGAGTTCAACCGAATTTCTTCATGTGAGGAAAGCAAAGTCTACATGCTCAAAGGGCTGTTGGAGAACTTCAAGATGGAAAAGGAGGAAAGGATAGCCAATATGTACTCAAGGCTCAATACCATTGTGAATGGTCTTGTGGTTCTAGGTCATCCTATGTCTAGAGGAGAGATCAACTCAAAGATCCTTAGAACTCTTTCCAAGAGGTGGGAACCCAAGGTCAAGAAGAGAAAGAACTTAAGAGAATGAAGAAGGTTAAAATCAAAGCTCAAATCAAGGCTATTCTTGGTCAAGCTTCTCCATCCTCTCAAGTCAACGAAGATTACCCACAAGGAAAAAATACCCATCTTCATAAGAGAAGAGAAGAGAAGAGAAGTACAAAGAGAAGGAGAAATGGTACTCGAGCTCAAGTGACTCCTCCAACTCAAGCTCAAGTGGCTCCTCCAACTGAAGCTCAAGTGAAGGATCAAGCTCAAGCTCTAGAGATGAAGGAGAATGCCATTTTGCTCTAATGTCATCAACAAGTAAGGACTCAAGTGAGGTAAATCTAAACTCTTTAGATAAAGAATCATTGATTACTATTATTAATGATACTTGTGTCTCTCTTAAGTCTTATAAAAGGAAAAAGAAAAAGCTTGCTAGAATTATTGATAATTTGCATGTAGAACTAGATGATCTTGAACATGCTAATATTTGTTTGCTTGATGACAAAAATGTTTGTCTTAGCCAAGTGGACTCCCTTAAACTTGAAAATGCTAGTTTGCTTGATAAGATTAGATTTACAGAAGCTCAACCTCTCATGCCTAGTTCTAATGAAGAGCATACCTTAATTGTTGATTCTCTCATGCATGATATTGATGTTCTTAAATCTGAAAACAAGGATAAAGATTTTGTTTTGCAAAGATTAGAATCTAAAAATGGTGTTTATTTTTCTAAGATTGATTTCTTGAAACAGAAAATGCCTCCTTGCTTGCTAAAATCAATGTGCTTGTATCATGTTCTAGTTCTATTAGTAGAGAGAATAATGTAGCTGCTATTCATATTGATAGAGATTCTTATTTAACTAAATCTCTTTGCTTAGAAAATGATCTTTCGCATGCTAGAGAAAATATAAATCATTTGTCTTCTACTATTGCTTCTCTTATGCATGATAATTATGGTTTGAGATCTTCTTTGCAAAGATTCTTAGTTGGTAAAAAGAATCTTAATGACATCCTACACCATACTACTAAACAAATTAGTAGACATGGTTTAGGGTATGATAGTAGCCAAAGGAACAACAAAGGTAAAGGACCTCCAATATTCCATGGAGAATCCTCTAGTTCCAAGACTATGGGCACATGCAACTATTGCAATGATTTTGGTCATTATTCTAATTGTTGTCCTTTTAGGAAAGCACCCAAGAGCAATAGGACTTGGGTTTCTAAACTAACCCCTCCGGACCCAAAAACATGATTGGGCACCATTTCATCTTTCTTCTTGTATGTACTTGCAAATTGGTTGACTTGAGCTATTGAATTGCAAATTGACTTGTAAATCCACATGAAAGAAGAAAGGTGAGATGTGTAGAGGGTGACAACAAATGGAAAAAGGAATGGTAAGCACAAAGATAAAAGTTTTCTTGCTTAACCTTTTCTAACTTGTTTTTGTCAAGTTAGTGTGCACTATGCATGTGATTTTTGAGTCAAAAGTGGTATGTTGTGATTCTCTTCACACTCTTGCTCAAAAAATGTTTCTAATGCTTCTATAGTGCATTACTAACTTGCTTAGACATGTTTGGATATGGTTTGTATTTTTAACTTGCCTCTAAATATGTTTTATGAAATATATGTGCCTTTTGACAACAGCTTTGTCGGTCGAGTTTGTCCTATTTGAAACTCGACTGATAGGCACCAATGGGTGTTGCCAGCAGCTGTCATCGGTCGAGTTGTCAATACACAGAACTCGACCGATAACATTGTGCACAGAATACAAAGTTGGCTTATTGGATGAGAATTTCCCTCTCAACTTGATTTTCAAAACCATATATCCTTATTCTTTGGCACTCCTTTGGTACCTTTATATATGAATATTGCCTTGTTCTAAATTGCCTATCTTACTTACAACTATATCTCTCTAATTTCTCTAAATTGGTATATCTATATCTTGCAATTGCTTGCTTTGAGTTGCTTTGCAGGCTTTGATGATGATCTCTTTGGATCTCTTGGTTGTGTCTTAAATTGCTTCCGTTGTGCTCTAACTTGCTACATCTATCTAGTGTATATCTTGTTTTCATACAACCTTGAGGTTCTTAGTGTTAATCATCCTTTGGTGATGATGCATATTTGTATGAGAGTTATATCCTTTCATGCTTCTTAAATTGCATATCTTTTTTTATATATCTCTACATCTACTCACAGCTTGTTTTATCTTGTGTATCTTTTGGTATCTCTTGCTATGATCTAGATCCTACTAGTAGTCCTAACTTGTGATATCATCTACTAGTATTTCACATACATGTAGTTCTAACCTTGTTTATAATTGGTATCTTTGCTCATCTAGTGGTATTCTACTATATGCTATGCATGTATCTTGTCTCATACATGCTCAAGCTTGTTCCTTCAATTGCATATCTACTATCTTGAATTGCTTGCATAGCATTGTGATGCACGGTGCATAAAGCTACATTGTATGTAGAAAATAGATTTTTTTGAATTTTATGCAGATTTTGCTCCAATTTCAGTTTTTGGTGCAAGATTAGTGATTTTTATGTAGAAACGACCTTCTGAGCAAGGCTCATCGCTTTGCCATGAGCCCTGACACTTTTTGGGCAAATTTTGTCATCTTGAGGGTCAAAATTGTATTTTATGGTTTTTTCTACAGCACTTAATCTTGCATTTTGTGTTGTTCAAGTATATGCTTTAACTTGTTTTTCTTTCTATACTTGGACAAGCCCCTATCTATGCTTTTCTACTCTCCTTATATAATTTTTTGTTATCTCCTTTACTTTAACAAGTGGTGTTTCTTATTTTCTTCATACCCCCACTTTTTGAAATGACAAAGGGAGAGAAAGGTATGCCTTCTTTTGACAAAATAGGAAGAAGGCATGTCTTACATGAAGAAGAGAATTATGTCCATGTAAAGGGGAGAAGGTAAAGGGGAGAAGACATATATGTGTAGAACATATATGAGTAGAAGACATAGTTTCTATAAATGTTATGAAAGCTAACCGTGTAGGAGAAATAGCATCAATTGAGGGAGAGTATGAGAAGTCCATGTGCATCAATTGACGGGGAGCATATGAGCTCAATCCATTGAAACCCCTAGGTTTCTCCGAATGTATGATTTTACTTAAAAGCTTTCAATATATTTATGGAATAGTTTGTCATATTCAAAAGGGGGGAGAATGTTGACTCATGTCTAAATTGACTAAACCCGTGTTTTTATGATGACTAACCATTCCACATATTTATGTCTAATGTCTCTACTTAAGTGATTTCAGATTAGGTATAGACACACTCCAAATGCCCTAACTTGCGCATGTCAAATTGGAGAAAAGACAAGTCAAAGTCAATACAAGTGTACGTTTTTGTAATATGATGTAAATCCATTAGAATCATGTTGTAAATCACTTGTAATGATTGTATGATTTGTAATTAAGCTTAGAAAAAATCAAGAGCACTTAGATCGAATGTTTAAGCACTCAAAAGCCATTTTCCAAAATTCACATCAGGTTGTTCATCGGTCGAGTTGTCAATACATAGAAGTCGACCGATCTTGATTGGATCTTGAAACTGACTTTTGATCGGTCGAGTTTACACTTCATAGAACTTGACCGATGGAGTACTTGACCAATTTGATTTTCATTGGTCGGTCGAGTTTCCCCAGGACAAACTCGACCGATGGTCTGAATATCGGCTTTGTCTTTTACTCTATCGGTCGAGTTACCCTTATCGAAACTCGACCGATTGCACTGTACGAAAAAGTGCAAAAAAGTGTTTCTAGCCATTGTGGAGTTGCAACAAGTGAAAATATATCTGTTACAAGCAACAAAATGACTAGTTTTTATTCTCAAGTGTTCCTAAAGGCTAAGGGGCATCCCCAGCTATAAATAGGACCCCTTGGGCTTCATTCCAAGGTTGAGCATTCAATGCAAAACTCTATGTGAGGTTCCTATTCTATAGTTGAGTGCTTCCTACAGCCTCTTCTCTCTCTCTAAACGTAATCACTTGCTACATTCATTAGAGTGAGTAGGAAATCTATAAGAGAGCAAGTCCTACATGTATATCTTGTGAGGCTCTCACTTCCACCACTTCCCTATCTCTTATTTCAACCATGAAGATGAAGGTTCTCTCTCTCAGCAAAGAGAGGTGAAGAAGAACAAGGGAAGGCGTCCCTTGGTGAAAATCAAGGTTGAAGACTTGGAGCAAGAGTGGGTAAGACCTTGGTGAAGGCAGAAGACTCCTTGCTCAAGTGGGTAAGTCCTTGGTGGAAACTTCTCCGAGCGAAGTTAAAGTCAAAGGCGGAAGATCCAAGAAGAGTGGGTAATCCCTACAAGGCTGAAGACTTGTGCAAGAGCATGTAAGTCCTTGGAAGAAGGTGGAAGACTCCTTGCAAAGTGGGTAAGTTCTTGGTAAGGTTGAAGACTCTTTGTACTCGATAGGTAAGTCCTTTGGTGGTCATATATTGTATCTCTTATAATGAATATAATGAAGGTGCAAGGTTAAGAAATCCTAGAGGTTGACCTCTCTAGGTAGTGGACTGACTCACTTCTAGTTTGAAGTGTGGAACCACTCTAAATAGCTTGTCTCTTGGTGTATGTTCAATCTCTCTCTCCTTTTCTATGCATGTTTTAGTTTCACTTAAACTTCCTATTTAGCAACCTTATTTTGTGATATATCTTGAAGGTCTAATGAATTTTGTTTAAGTGTATTCAGCTCTATTCACCCCCCCTAGAGCATCTAATCACCCATATAGGATCCAACAATTGGTATTAGAGCGGGATTCTCCAAGCATACTTCAACAAGTAGGAGAAGATGGGTGACTACCAAGGAGGGAGATACTTGATCAGCCTACCAATCTTTGATGGGAGTAATTTCCTCTATTGGAGAAGAAGACTTCAATTCTACATCCAAAGATCAAGTCTTGAAATGTGGCAAATGGTGAACAGCCCATACAAGCTACCAAAGACAGAGATTGAAAATGGGATGATGCTACCTTGGAGAAAGCAACCTTGAATGTTAGAGCCATGCACATCCTTTATGCCTCCATGACCTCCACCGAGTTCAACCGGATTTCTTCATGTGAAACAGCCTATGAGGTATGGAGAAAGCTATGCATCACTTATGAGGGGACAGATCAAGTGAAGGAAAGCAAATTCTACATGCTTAAAGGGATGCTTGGGAACTTCAAGATGGGAAAGGAGGAAAGGATAGCCATCATGTACTCAAGGCTCAACTCCATTGTGAATGGTCTTGCGGTTCTAGGTCATCCTATGTCTAGAGGAGAGATCAATTCAAAGATCCTTAGAACTCTTGCCAAGAGGTGGGAACCCAAGGTCAAGAAGAAAAAGAACTTAAGAGAATGAAGAAGGCTGAAATCAAAGCTTAAATCAAGGCTATTCTTGGTCAAGCTTCTCCATCCTCTCAAGTCAAGAAATATTGCCCACAAGGCAAAAAGACCCATCTTCACAAGAGAAGAGAAGAGAAGTACAAGAAGAAGGAGAAATGGCACTCAAGCTCAAGTGACTCCTCCAACTCAAGCTCAAGTGGCTCCTCCAACTCAAGCTCAAGTGAAGATTCAAGTGAAGGATCAAGCTCAAGCTCTAGTGATGAAGGGGAATGCCATTTTGCTCTTATGGCATCAACAAGTAAGGACTCAAGTGAGGTAAATATAAACTCTTTAGATTAAGAATCTTTGATTGCTATTATTCATGGTGTTTGTGCCTCTCTTAAGTCTTATAAAAGGAAAAAGAAAAAGCTTGCTAGAATTGTTGATAATTTGCATGTAGAACTAGATGACCTTGGACATATTAATTCTTGCTTGCTTGATGAAAAAAATATTTGTCTTAGCCAAGTAGACTCTCTTAAACTTGATAATGCTAGTTTGCTTGATAAGATTAGATTTCTAGAAGCTCAACCTCTCATGCCTAGTTCTAATGAAGAGCATACTTTAATTGTTGATTCTCTCATGCATGATATTGATGTTCTTAAATATGAAAACAAGGACAAATATTTTGTTTTGCAAGGATTAGAATTTGAAAATGGTGTTTATTTTTCTAAGATTGCTTTGCTTGAAATAGAAAATGTCTCATTGCTTGCTAAAATCAATGTGCTTGTATCATGTTCTAGTTCTACTAGTAGAGAGAAAAATGTAGTTGTTCTTCATATTGATAGATGTTTTTATTTAACTAAAGCTCTTTTCTTAAAAAATGATCTTTTTCATGCTAGAGAAAATATAAATCATTTGTCTTCTACTATTGCTTCTCTTATGCATGATAATGATGGTTTGAGATTAAACAATCTAAAAAGCCAACTTTTTTTCAATAAAGGAACGATGAAGAGTGAAGTTATTAGTATGATCTTTAATATTGGCATTGTGTCTCTACCAGTTCGTTACCTCGGGCTTCCTCTTTTTACTCGTAGGCTTACCAGGGCTGTAACATACTGAATCTCAGGGTCTTCCCTGCAATTTACCCATTCTTGAGCTTTTCTTTGCCTTTTAGTCCATTTGGACCTTTTCCACAAATTCCACATCCTTTTGGATCATTTTTGTACACCTTGTGCAATTTGAGCACAATCTGAGGTTGAAATCACTATTTACCCTCTTTCATGATAATTGAGGGGTGTTTGCACAAATAACCCACATTAGGGGATAAGTTAGGGTTAATTATGTAATTTGGTCATTAATGGGATAATATAGCAGATTATATTTATTTGGAGCTTTTTGGATAAATATATTATTATTAATATGTATTTGAGTTCATATATGAGTGTATTAACCTTTATTGTTTCTCTCTCCTCAAAATATGATTTTAGTTCATAATAATATGTTATTTTGTTGAGTGATGAGTAATTGTACCCTAATATCTTTTATATGTCGAATGTACTCACATGTTTCTTATTAATGGCTTTTTCATATAATTCCTTGATTTTAATATATTATTATGCTCTTTTATGAGCCATATATTTATTAATGGCCATATTATGCATTAAACGAGATTTTAATTATATAGCATCGTTCTATATGTTATTATGAGCCTATGGTTCAATTTTGGTGTTGTTTGGAGTTGATTTGACCTCTCTAATGCATTTTATTAGCTTTTATTATGATATGAATATAGTAGCTTAATTGATTTCATTTATATCATGCGTAACGCTAAGGTCCGGTTTATTTGACCTGTCACGCGCCCCTTTTGGGCCTGCGCGCGATCCAACGGCCGGGATTCACTGCCCAACTGATCCAACGGAGGGGGGATCATCCCCTTCCTCCAGCCGTTTTGCGAATCTGGAGCAGACCCGATGCCTCTGATCCCTCGATCTGATCTCTTCCTCTGCTCCACCGTTTCACGTAATTATTGTCCCGTTGAACCCGTCTCTCGACGCCGGTTTGAATGAGCACCCACTCATCGTCTCTCTCGCTCTGTACGCGAAACGCCCAATCGGGGCTGCCTCCTCCTCTCCACCATGGGCACGCAGTGGGACCTTCACCTACTCCCGCGCCTATCCAAGGACTAGAAAACGACCATCAGACCCCGACATATCTTCCTCTTCCTCTAATTTCTCCTCTAGCTTCCCAGAGCTCCTGGTCCTACTCGTTCTACCTTCCCCGGTGACGGCGAGCAGTATCTTGAAGCTCCGATCGCCTCGGTCAAATCATGGGCTAGGTAACCATCCTTAGCCTCTTTCCTTTGTTTTCTCTTCTTCAGTTTGGCTCGTGGAGTCCCCTACCATCATAACCTCTAGAGCCGCCGTCGAGCTCCGCCGGCGCTTGCTGTTCTCGAGTCCAGATGCTTCTCCGTCCTCGCCGATGCCTCCCCTCGACTTGCCTTGTAACCGCGGACGCTCCCCAAACCCTGGTTTCTCGAATTGCTACCTCTGCTCTTGGTCTCGTTGGGTTTTTGCTCTTTACCCGCTCCGGCTACTTTGAAAACTTGGTTCCCCTTCTTTGGGTTTTCGAGCTCCTCTGCCCTCTCTGGCATCACGGTTGAACTCGCCTCATGTCAGCAAGTGTGGCGGTGGCCTAAACGATGGCTTTGCCTTGGTCTTCGATGCTTTTCGATCGCCGGATCTGGTCCTCTATTCTTGACCCTCGGCGGAGCCCTCTCAGAGCTCCTGATAGCTGCGAGTCCCAAACATGGGCTCGATGAGATCACCGAGCGATGGGGAGGTCAGTGACGCCCTCGGTTTGTACCGGTAGCCTATGCTCCACGATCTGGATTGTGGAGTCGAACTCCAGTAGGCTACTCCATCGCCATGGTCTAGGCGGAAGAAGCCTGGCTGTGTAAAGACGCCCGGGGTCATGCCCCTGTGAGGGCGATGCCTCATCACCCAGGGGTAATCTCGTCCTTTCCCCCTCTCATCTTGTTTCTCGCTTGCAAAGCGATGGATTTGCGCAAATGACCGATTTGCCCTCATACCTTTAATTGGTTTGATTTAACGAGCAAGGGCAGTTTGGTCTTTTCCTCTAATATTTACATCGAGTTTCATTTCGATTTAAATACATGTCACGCTATAGTTTTCTTAATTTCTGATTGGTCGGATTTACTTAATTCATAGTAAATCGATCCTTTATCAGAAAAATATGAATAAATAGTCGATGGAAAGGATTTTTAACATAGAATCTGATTTTATGGTTTTTGAGACATGATTTGGATTTCTTTTCCGAAGTTTTCTTTGAATGGCATTTTTAATATGTAATTGTTTTAAAATACATAATTAATTCATTTTAACTCTGTTTTATATAATAAAATATGTTTTGTTAATCAGGAGATTATGAGTAATCGTTTGGACTTGGTTTTGAACTCTAAATCATAGTTTTGTAAAATTAGGGTTTTTCCTATGTTTATGTCTTTATATATATTAATACATGTGTTATGTTTATAACTAGGATATTATATGGATGGTTTGTTATCTGTTTGGTGGAAATGATGGTAATGTTTATATCTAAGGTATGTGCCCCTATTTCGTATGTGAAAAACCTATTTTGTATATGATGCCTATTTTGGGTATGTGCATCCTATTCTAGTATGTGGACTCTATTCATATATGTGATGTAATTGTGCAAACTACCTATTCCTCAGTTGGGATCTTTTACAACCCCACTATAACTATTTTGCTAGCCTTATAATCCTTCTAATTACATTTATTGGCTCTTAACTTATTTCATGCTTCAAATACCATTGTTGGCTCATCTTTTGAAATACTTGGAAATCTTATATTTATTGTGGTTGTTCTTGTGGCTCATTTGAATGTAACTCATGAATCTTGTTGTTGCCTATGTGGCTCATTATTTTGGAATTATTTGGAACATTATATATTGTTGATGCTCAATGACTATTCTTGGAACTCTTGGATATGGTTGTGACCTATGATGGTCTTATTACTTATTTATTTGGGTTTTATTCCCAATGCTTGTTGAATGTTGTTATATACTTTTCACTATGCTGCCAAGTGAATATTTATGCATGATATAGTTTCTGGCCAATTGACAATGTAGTGTACATAAGTACAAACCACCCACAGGGCACTGAGGTTTTAGTCCTCCTGCCGGGCACTGGGGTTTTAGTCCCCCTGCCATTTTATATATTAGGCACTGGGGTTTTATTCCCCCTGCCACTTTTTAGGCACTGGGGTTTTAGTCCCCCTGCCATTGGTGAGGTCCGGTAGGTGCCTCACCCTACATTGATAGGACGTTGTGTCATAATTTATATTCATGCAAATGTGATAATTGTTGATATTTAAATGTGGCAGTTTCACTCTCTCATATTCATATATTTGTCTCATTTCCTTTGAAATCACTTCTTGTGGAGAATCTTTTATATTGCAAAGCTTTTTATTATTAATTGTCCTATTCCTTTTGGTTAACACATACCTTGTTCTATCTTTCTCTTGCTGGATGACCCCAACCATCCAGGATAGGATCAGAGTGCGCATGGAAGCTTGGTGAACCCAAGGCTAAGGATAGGAGAAGAAAGATGAAGAACATATAGTTTATGATCATAGTTGCTTTTATGTTTTAAGTAGTTTGTTTGGAGACAATGTTGCATTAGTTAAGTCTTCCTCTACCTAGATCCTAGTTGTTTGTATAAAGTTGTACTCCCATTTGGGGAAATTTTATAATGTACTCTTTATACATTTTGAATAATGTCAAGATCTTATTCTTCCGCTGCCATACGTTTGATGATTTTGTTTATCATGTTTTTAGTAGAGACTTTTGGGTCTTTACAGCATGGTATCAGAGCATCAAGGTAGTCGGATTCTTGACTAGTTCAAAATTGTCTCCTAGATAGAACCCTTATCATATATAGTTTTCCTTTAGTTAGTTTTTCACCTTAGAGTTGACCTATAAAGAATGTTTGATTTAGGATCATAATAATTTCTTGTTAGAAATAAAATTTGTCAACTTTTTGGTGAATTGTCTAATTGAGTAACTATTAGAGCAAGAAGTTGAAGTGATGGTGTCTAGAAAGGGTCAGAGCTTGGGGGCTGGCAATATTTTCCTCCGCCCCACTAGCTTGGTCACGAGGACTCCTGAGCTCATATGACCTGGCCTGGCCTGATCTGAAACAGACAGCCCGAAATAGTCTACCTTAGACATATTACCTTATTGTTGAATAACCTTAGAATCCTTTGTATGATGATTTGATTTCTTTTCTCAAACAAAAATCATCTTGTAATCCCTAAGTATCTTATATGAGCCTTAGATTTCCATGTTTAGGGTTTAGTGTACCCTATGTTATACCTTGAGTTGGAAGATAGATTTTAGTAAGACCTTTCATGTTGGATCTTATACCCTTAGAGTGGTTTGACTTAGTCAACCTTTTGAGTGGAAAGGTAGTGTTAGTACCTTGTTAGATTTTGGAGTTGTTGATTTCGAGGACGAAATCCTCTTTAGGGGGTTGGAATCCCTCAATGCCTTGAAATCAAGAAACTCTAACTCCTTAGACATGGGAATAGAGAGCTTATGTGTTTAGAGTTTAATAAACCTAATATAATTGTAATTCATCTTGTTTGATTATAAATAATGAATAAGTCATGTAATCCTTATGCTTGAACCTTAATATATTCTTGATGCACATAATCATTAATTGTTCATATGTAGATATACATAGTTTGGATTAAGTCACCCTAATGATAAAATGTGTATGGATAATACACCCTAAGGATGCTTTATCATGTTAGGGTCATGTTGACCTAAACCCTAGGATGTAATCATCTAGCCTTGACAACACATATATACCCTTCATGCCTTTCTTGACACATTAGTAACATTAGGTGTCATCACATGATATACCTTAATGCATGTAAATGGATTATAATCACTTAATCATATTTGTGACCTAATTATTAACACATGTTAGGCATAGCACCTTGTTGACTAAAATACATCTCATTGATCATGTTATTGGTTTATGAATCAAATCAGTAATAAGATGATGAGTAATTAGATTCATATAATGTGAGGTTAATTCATAGTAATTAGTGTTGTGAGAGAATATGATTAGTGATGGCATGGATATGAGTATGTTAGATGTTGTGACCATATGTTCCTTGGAGATAAGCCATATACCCTTAGACCTGTTATTAGGGTAATAATTGGTTGGATAATATTAGATGGCATAATTCCACATGATGTAGTTGTTGGGTAATAATGTTGAGTTATTTAGGTTTTTAACCTAATGCATTAATATAGGTTGTAATGGCTTAGTAAACCCTAATTGTGCTTAAAACCCTTAATGAGGGAGATACCCTTGATATATAGTTGAGATATAATTGTTTTGTAATAAAATGTGGCACAAGTGTTAGTATAATAGATATGCTGCCTTTTCATGATAGAGTTTATGTAACAAGATGTTATGTTGGGTTTGTTAAAGGCTATAGGTTTTGTGGAAACCTTAGTAACACCTCACCTATGTAGATTTATGTGGTACCCTAGATTAAGGGTTATAACCTAGTGTTTAAGGTTGGGATGTTACACACTCACACTCTCTTTCCTCTTGTTGTGATTTCGGGGACGAAATCCTCTTTAAGGGGTGGTGTGCTGTAACATACTGAATCTCAGGGTCTTCCCTGCAATTTACCCATTCTTGAGCTTTTCTTTGCCTTTTAGTCCATTTGGACCTTTTCCACAAATTCCACATCCTTTTGGATCATTTTTGTACACCTTGTGCAATTTGAGCACAATCTGAGGTTGAAATCACTATTTACCCTCTTTCATGATAATTGAGGGGTGTTTGCACAAATAACCCACATTAGGGGATAAGTTAGGGTTAATTATGTAATTTGGTCATTAATGGGATAATATAGCAGATTATATTTATTTGGAGCTTTTTGGATAAATATATTATTATTAATATGTATTTGAGTTCATATATGAGTGTATTAACCTTTATTGTTTCTCTCTCCTCAAAATATGATTTTAGTTCATAATAATATGTTATTTTGTTGAGTAATGAGTAATTGTACCCTAATATCTTTTATATGTCGAATGTACTCACATGTTTCTTATTAATGGCTTTTTCATATAATTCCTTGATTTTAATATATTATTATGCTCTTTTATGAGCCATATATTTATTAATGGCCATATTATGCATTAAACGAGATTTTAATTATATAGCATCGTTCTATATGTTATTATGAGCCTATGGTTCAATTTTGGTGTTGTTTGGAGTTGATTTGACCTCTCTAATGCATTTTATTAGCTTTTATTATGATATGAATATAGTAGCTTAATTGATTTCATTTATATCATGCGTAACGCTAAGGTCCGGTTTATTTGACCTGTCACGCGCCCCTTTTGGGCCTGCGCGCGATCCAACGGCCGGGATTCGCTGCCCAACTGATCCAACGGAGGGGGGATCATCCCCTTCCTCCAGCCGTTTTGCGAATCTGGAGCAGACCCGATGCCTCTGATCCCTCGATCCGATCTCTTCCTCTGCTCCACCGTTTCACGTAATTATTGTCCCGTTGAACCCGTCTCTCGACGCCGGTTTGAATGAGCACCCACTCATCGTCTCTCTCGCTCTGTACGCGAAACGCCCAATCGGGGCTGCCTCCTCCTCTCCACCATGGGCACGCAGTGGGACCTTCACCTACTCCCGCGCCTATCCAAGGACTAGAAAACGACCATCAGACCCCGACATATCTTCCTCTTCCTCTAATTTCTCCTCTAGCTTCCCAGAGCTCCTGGTCCTACTCGTTCTACCTTCCCCGGTGACGGCGAGCAGTATCTTGAAGCTCCGATCGCCTCGGTCAAATCATGGGCTAGGTAACCATCCTTAGCCTCTTTCCTTTGTTTTCTCTTCTTCAGTTTGGCTCGTGGAGTCCCCTACCATCATAACCTCTAGAGCCGCCGTCGAGCTCCGCCGGCGCTTGCTGTTCTCGAGTCCAGATGCTTCTCCGTCCTCGCCGATGCCTCCCCTCGACTTGCCTTGTAACCGCGGACGCTCCCCAAACCCTGGTTTCTCGAATTGCTACCTCTGCTCTTGGTCTCGTTGGGTTTTTGCTCTTTACCCGCTCCGGCTACTTTGAAAACTTGGTTCCCCTTCTTTGGGTTTTCGAGCTCCTCTGCCCTCTCTGGCATCACGGTTGAACTCGCCTCATGTCAGCAAGTGTGGCGGTGGCCTAAACGATGGCTTTGCCTTGGTCTTCGATGCTTTTCGATCGCCGGATCTGGTCCTCTATTCTTGACCCTCGGCGGAGCCCTCTCAGAGCTCCTGATAGCTGCGAGTCCCAAACATGGGCTCGATGAGATCACCGAGCGATGGGGAGGTCAGTGACGCCCTCGGTTTGTACCGGTAGCCTATGCTCCACGATCTGGATTGTGGAGTCGAACTCCAGTAGGCTACTCCATCGCCATGGTCTAGGCGGAAGAAGCCTGGCTGTGTAAAGACGCCCGGGGTCATGCCCCTGTGAGGGCGATGCCTCATCACCCAGGGGTAATCTCGTCCTTTCCCCCTCTCATCTTGTTTCTCGCTTGCAAAGCGATGGATTTGCGCAAATGACCGATTTGCCCTCATACCTTTAATTGGTTTGATTTAACGAGCAAGGGCAGTTTGGTCTTTTCCTCTAATATTTACATCGAGTTTCATTTCGATTTAAATACATGTCACGCTATAGTTTTCTTAATTTCTGATTGGTCGGATTTACTTAATTCATAGTAAATCGATCCTTTATCAGAAAAATATGAATAAATAGTCGATGGAAAGGATTTTTAACATAGAATCTGATTTTATGGTTTTTGAGACATGATTTGGATTTCTTTTCCGAAGTTTTCTTTGAATGGCATTTTTAATATGTAATTGTTTTAAAATACATAATTAATTCATTTTAACTCTGTTTTATATAATAAAATATGTTTTGTTAATCAGGAGATTATGAGTAATCGTTTGGACTTGGTTTTGAACTCTAAATCATAGTTTTGTAAAATTAGGGTTTTTCCTATGTTTATGTCTTTATATATATTAATACATGTGTTATGTTTATAACTAGGATATTATATGGATGGTTTGTTATCTGTTTGGTGGAAATGATGGTAATGTTTATATCTAAGGTATGTGCCCCTATTTCGTATGTGAAAAACCTATTTTGTATATGATGCCTATTTTGGGTATGTGCATCCTATTCTAGTATGTGGACTCTATTCATATATGTGATGTAATTGTGCAAACTACCTATTCCTCAGTTGGGATCTTTTACAACCCCACTATAACTATTTTGCTAGCCTTATAATCCTTCTAATTACATTTATTGGCTCTTAACTTATTTTATGCTTCAAATACCATTGTTGGCTCATCTTTTGAAATACTTGGAAATCTTATATTTATTGTGGTTGTTCTTGTGGCTCATTTGAATGTAACTCATGAATCTTGTTGTTGCCTATGTGGCTCATTATTTTGGAATTATTTGGAACATTATATATTGTTGATGCTCAATGACTATTCTTGGAACTCTTGGATATGGTTGTGACCTATGATGGTCTTATTACTTATTTATTTGGGTTTTATTCCCAATGCTTGTTGAATCTTGTTATATACTTTTCACTATGCTGCCAAGTGAATATTTATGCATGATATAGTTTCTGGCCAATTGACAATGTAGTGTACATAAGTACAAACCACCCACAGGGCACTGAGGTTTTAGTCCTCCTGCCGGGCACTGGGGTTTTAGTCCCCCTGCCATTTTATATATTAGGCACTGGGGTTTTATTCCCCCTGCCACTTTTTAGGCACTGGGGTTTTAGTCCCCCTGCCATTGGTGAGGTCCGGTAGGTGCCTCACCCTACATTGATAGGACGTTGTGTCATAATTTATATTCATGCAAATGTGATAATTGTTGATATTTAAATGTGGCAGTTTCACTCTCTCATATTCATATATTTGTCTCATTTCCTTTGAAATCACTTCTTGTGGAGAATCTTTTATATTGCAAAGCTTTTTATTATTAATTGTCCTATTCCTTTTGGTTAACACATACCTTGTTCTATCTTTCTCTTGCTGGATGACCCCAACCATCCAGGATAGGATCAGAGTGCGCATGGAAGCTTGGTGAACCCAAGGCTAAGGATAGGAGAAGAAAGATGAAGAACATATAGTTTATGATCATAGTTGCTTTTATGTTTTAAGTAGTTTGTTTGGAGACAATGTTGCATTAGTTAAGTCTTCCTCTACCTAGATCCTAGTTGTTTGTATAAAGTTGTACTCCCATTTGGGGAAATTTTATAATGTACTCTTTATACATTTTGAATAATGTCAAGATCTTATTCTTCCGCTGCCATACGTTTGATGATTTTGTTTATCATGTTTTCAGTAGAGACTTTTGGGTCTTTACAAGGGCAATGTGTGCCCCTATTTCGGACAAGATGAAGAAGAGGCTGGATTTCTGGAAAAGCAAACTTTTGTCCCTTGCTGGAAGAACTGAGCTTGTCATCTCAACTTTATCTTCATATCATTTGTTTTGGAGTGCCGCTTTCCCTCTACCCAAAGGGGTTATCCAGGACATAGAGAAAATTATGCGGGACTTTATTTGGAATGATGTAGAGGGACATAGGCATATCCACACCATATCTTGGGATTCCATCTGTAAACCTAAGAAGGAGGGGGGTATGGGGATCCGGTATGTTGAAGACTGGTCCAAGGCAGGTATGTTAAAGAATCTCTGGGATGTGGCTAGTAAAAAGGAGTCCTTATGGGTAAAATGGGTCCATGAAAAGTACATTCGCTCTGACTCTGTTTGGGCTGTGGAGGGCAAACCCAGTTTTTCATGGCTTTGGAGGAGGCTGCTTAAGTTCAGAAATCTTTTGAAGATTCATGTCGACTTTCATGTTGGTCGAGGTGACTCTTTTCTTTTATGGAGAGATCCTTGGATCACCTTAAAGAAATCTCTTTGTGAAGTGTGTGATAATCAACTGATTCTCAGGCTTGGTCGTGGACATTTTTGCAAAGTTGGCGTTTGCCTCTTGGATGGGAAATGGAATGTGCCCAAGATCAGAGGGTGCTCGGTTCTGGAAGATAGGGTCTCTGACGTTAAAATTCATCCCAATGTCAATGACTATAGTTCCTATAGGGGTAATATCAATTTTCACTTGAGAGATGGTTGGAACGTGGTTAGGAAATATAATCCTCAAGTTGGTTGGGCAAGCTGGGTCTGGGGTAAAGACATACCCAGAAATTGGTCAGCTTTCTTATGGAAGTGCTTCCTTGGTAGACTTCCCACGACCCTGCTCATGAAGAAGTTTGGGTTTTGCTTGGCATTGAGATGTGGTTTCTACTGCTCTATGGAAGAGGATTCACACCATCTATTTTTTACTTGCAATGTTGCTAAAGAGGTTTGGTCTCTTTTCCTTGCTCATCATGATTGTTGTCCTTCCAGACTTGAAGATATCCTTTATATGCAAGGAGAGAAGAAGCTTATGGCAATTTATGCACTTTTCCAATTGTGGAAAGAAAGGAATTTCAGGATCTTTGATAGCTACAGCAGATCTGCAGAGAAGATTTGGTCCTCTTGTTTGAGGGATGCCCAGAGTCTTATATAGTTTTTTTTGTTTTACTTTTGTATAGCTTTTTACAGTTTTCTTTCTTTGGATTGTCACCCTAGCAATCCTCCGTTTCTTCACCTGTAAATACCTATTTTACAAAGTAATGAGAAGAGCAACAAGCTGTTAACATCAAAAAAAATGATGGTTTGAGATCTTCTTTGCAAAGATTCTTAGTTGGTAAAAAGAATCTTAATGACATCCTATACCATACTACTAAACAAGTTGGTAGACATGGTTTAGGGTATGATAGTAGTCAAAGGAACAACAAAGGTAAAGGGCCTCCAATATTCCATGGAGAATCCTCTAGTTCCAAGACTATGGGCACATGCAACTATTGTAATGATTTTGGTCATTATTCTACTTGTTGTCCTTTTAGGAAAGCACAAGGACTCCTTGGCCCATCCCCTATTTCCGCATGTGGTTAGGACTCCACGCCGCACCAGGGCGTTGTGCCCTTATATAACCCTTCCCTAAGCTCTTCGGCATAACCAGAACCCTAAGGAAGCCTTCAAGAAGTCTTTGTTCCCTCTACAACCCAGCCTCCCACGAAGTTGCTCCATTGTTAGTTATCAAGTTCCGGAGGCTCATCGACCCAACCCCTCATACCACTGCCATGCCAGGCGAGGTCGTCGATTGGTTCTTGTTGTTCCCACAAAGCTTCTTTGGCGCTCAATTTCATAGGTATCCTCGTTTCCCCCCTTTTTCTCTGTTTTGGGTCCTAGGTCTTTTCTCGTCAAGCCTGGTGGTCTTTTAGTGTGTTTCCATCGTACCTAGCTTCAGTTTTTAGCGACGAATCCCCTGGTTTGTTTGGTTTGATGTGTGATGCAGTGTCTTGTCGTCTTGGTGCCCTCACCTCCCCGCAACCATGGTGGGAGCAAGTTTTCGAGGAGTAGGCCATTGTGGCCCTTATTCTTCAGTTCTCTGGAATCAGCACTATTCAAGGAACTCAATGCCATGGTTGTTAAGCTACAGAAACCATTGGTTATCAATCTAGAGTCTCAAGGTCAAACATGCTTGCATTGTGTTTCGTGTTCCAAGAGGACAATGATTCTAGGGGAATGTTGTTCTAGTTATGCCCCTCGACATCTTTTATATGTGTCGCAGTCTCAAGGGTAGTATAGGGCTTTCAGTTTTCTTAGTTGGGCAAAGATACACAGTTCTGCTGGGAAGGATAGGCCACAAGGCTGGACCCGATTGGACCACGCCAGTAGTGGGTCTAGATCCAACTGGCCCCTGGTCGATATAATAATACATGCGTGGCTTTTTCGAATTTTCATTGGTCCATATTTTGGAAATTCATAGTAATTCAATCGATGGTCAGAAAATTGAGTTTAAATAGTCATTGGAAAGGTTTTTTTCTAAGGGGAACCTGATTTTCTAGTTTTCAAACCTTAATTCGAGAGTTTTAGACCATGTTTTTCTAATAACATAAGATTAGGGTTTAGGATGTATTAATGATAATAATTAATAGAAACCATGTAATTTTTTGGGACATAGGGGTGACTCAGGATCAGGGAGACTAATTTAAGATCTACCTTGCTCCAGGTAAGCGGGTCATGCCACTATGCATATGTACTTGGATGAATCTCATGTTATGTATGATTTAGGATTGTGCTTTAACTTTCCAAGTTAATGAATGAAATTAAGATAATGATGATATTTCAAATCATATTATTACATGTTGTTTGCTATAATCATATAGCCCTATGCTTATCATTGATGTTCATTAGTTTAATGCTACGCGCGTGTAATGATTAAAGAAATTGAAGAAGGAATCATGTAAATCATGTATGATAATTTCAAGAGTAAGAGGGAGAAATTTCATAATGATTAAAGATAATGTACTTAAGTTGTAAATTGTTCTCTTGATGTTATTTTGCCTTTATGGCACTGATGAGCACTTTGGTGCAACTAAGATGAGCCTTAACCGGCCTGAGGAGCACTTTGGTGCAATTATTGGATGAGGAAAATTTACATTGATGACAAAAAAAGAACAATGGTGTTAATGATGAAGATAAGAGAATTAAGTAACTTAATATATGTTCCTCGCAATGATAGACATTTATGGTCGTTATGGGCTTCCTAGCAATGATAGACTTTCCGAGCATGATGTGCCTCATGTGGGCTCCTAGCAATGATGGATTTTTCGAGCATGATGCGCCCCCATGTGGGAAGTTATATAGAGAATGCATATAGTAATGTTCTTAATTCATTGAGGTAATGAAAGCTAAAGTGTAATGATAATTCTTAATGTTAAATCATGTCAAGCGTATTTCAGTCCAGGTATATATATGCTTATTTTCAATTCTTATAAAATAGTTAGTGTCGCTCACTTACGTTGTTGTTTTGTTTCGCATAGCCGTGGGACAAGATGTCCCTAGACCAAGGAGCAAGAGGGAATTGAAGCAAGCCCTTCAAGTGTAACTGACATAAAGTATATTCTTTAGCCTGGATTGTCTTAGCATATTTTAGATTTGCTTAGTCTACATGTATTAGTCTTGAGGCTAAGATGAGACGGTTTATATTTTTCCTTCAAGAACAATGTATGAATCTATTTTTCTAACTAATGCATGATGTTTCATTTATCTTATTGTTATGCTAATTATGTTTTGTAACATTCTTCCAAGCAGAGTGACCCTTGTTATGGACAACAAGGGATTTGCTTCTCTTATTGTAATTTCAACTCAGACCACGTCAAGCACGAGTTGTACATATTCTACAGGTTCGGCTAGAGTTGGACTCAGCAAAAGCTGACCCAATGATATACCCACCCAGAGGTCTCACGGTAGAGTTAATGACAAGTCAAAGTAGAGATTTACATTTTAATATATCATTTACTTTTTAAGTTATTCATAATAAAAATACAAATTTTAAGAAAATATGAGGAATTTCTGAAATTATGTGGAAAACTATAACGAACTTGGGAGAACAAATGATAAAGTTAAGGGATCATAATGAGACTTTTTGTTCATATATGTTAAAAAAGATATCCCTAGGTTGTCCAGCTCCACAAATGACATCATATGCTTTTTTTTATTAAAGCAACAACTTCTCACTCGTCAAACATTATTCATTAGTGATATCAAGGCATAACCGCCAATCAAAAAACCATAGAAACCAAAACAAGGCTTTGGTAAATGGTAAAAGGAAAAAATGAGGACGGCAAATTTCATGACTCAACGGTGAATTTTGGATAGAATCCGGAAGCATAATTACCGGGGCAAAACCCAACAAGTTTTCCCCTCGCTTCAACACCCACCCTAATACGATCATTTATTGATGCTTTTTTAACAAGGACGATAACAGAGTTATTTAACGGTCGGCATTTATAAAAGTAAAGTATGTAGAAGGTTTGAATATAGTGTCTTCTTAAAAAATGAAGGATAGCATTAAACGTTCCAGCTATATATTGATTGACATAACATGAACCAGATCCTAACAACCGTTTGGATTCCAAGCACCAAGTGTAGACTACTACATAAGTTCTGACCACCTCATTTTAATAGTAGACAGAAAACCTTTAGGAGATAGAGACAAGTCACAAGATTATAGAGAAAACAAAAGTACACAATTAATATCACAGAACGCGGCTTGCAATGCAACGAAGCAATCGAGTCCAACTTCAGACTGCAAGCTATGCAGTTATTTATATGGGCTCCGACAGATAACAAAGGGGTACGCACATATACAGTTGAATTGGAACACGCAATCCTAATGAAATGTAGACAACTACATAAAACGAGGCTACTATCAAAGATAAATCTTATTAATTATATCAGAGTAGTCATATGTACAGACGACTGATAAAAAATGTTTGTAGAGGGAAGGGCGTTGAGCTAAAAAAATGTAGGAAACAAGGATTCAGAACATCAGGACTGGTTATAACAAAACAACTCAGTTGAAAATCTATTTAGCAATTGAAACATGTAATTGGGATTCATAGATACAGATAAAATGGATTGAGCAAAACAAAGCAACATTTAGCGTTCGAAAATCAATTTCAGATAATATGAAGAACACCATTTTTGCAAAGTTCATGCTACGAAACTAGGTATTAACTGGTATCATTGGATCCAAAACCCATACCATGACTCAACAGAAATGAGTAGGGAACCAGCAGGATACTACAGCAGTCTGATAACTATCACTAAAGGGATCTGAAACATTTTAATTCAACAGAAAATGCACCATGTTTGTTGGGAACAAAAATTTTCAGGATAAGACATTTATATAATGCCAATTTTGTTGGCCACATCCAGAGCATCATAATCAGGAGTGAGCCTCACGTAAGCTTTCTTAGTTCCATCAGGCCTGCGCAAAACAACCATGTAACAGAAAAAATCACAACATACTCACGGTAGTATAATAGAATACTTCAATTTAATAAATTGAATATAGAAAAATAAGAATGATGATGCCATACCTGATGAGAGTGTTGACCTTCTTGGCTTGGATGTCATACATCTTTTTCACCGCAGCTTTGATCTTCTTTTTGTCAGCACGGAGATCCACAATGAAGACAAGAGTGTTGTTGTCTTCGATCTTCTTCATGGCAGATTCAGTTGTAAGTGGATACTTCAGGATCTGGAATTGATCAAGCTTATTTCTGGGCTCAGTACTGATGCGGGGGTACTTGGGGTTCCTTGGCTTCTTAAGAGTCTTTGGCCGGTGAAATGTAACAGAAGTCCTGATCTTCTTTGACTTCTTTATGGTGGTGCCTGATTTTACAGCCTTGGCCACCTTAACAGCCTGTGCCTTGGGATCAGCTTTTTTGGCGGATGCTGTTTCAAAGCAGTTCAGATCTCAACTAATTTAATGGACGAATTGTGTTATTCTCTCAATAAAATAGCATAGACAAACGAAGAGAACATAAAGGCCAGGCGTAGTTTTAGTTCACTTTTACAAGTCTCATTTAATTAAATATAATACAGTCCATTGCCAAAGAAGGATTTGAAAAAAAATCTGATTTTTTGTATACAGATCTACAATTATTTCTCAACGGACACAAGTTAAGACAGAATATAGAAATTTCGCAAACTGTGCAAACACAAGAACGCAAGACAAAAGCTACAGAGACTAGTAGTGACCACTTGATCATGGCACTAATACATCTCTCTTCCATACACAGTTACAAAGAAAACAAGTAGCTCAAAAAATCGGAAGTGTAATAAAAGGCCCAACACAAACTGCCTTTCATGTGCTCCAGCTATGACTTAGCATGAATTTTATAATATGTAGTGAGCCACAGCAGGCTTATTATGCAAGAGCATTACATACCTGAAAACATAAACTAACTAAAGAGAATCATAACAATCAATTATCACACAGAGCAAACGATCATTTTCACTGAGGGCTTATCTAAGTCAGTTTCTTTCAATAAACCTCAAAGAAAAATATGAGCGAACATAATGCATAAAACTGCTTGATATCCAATCTCACAATAGCTTGTGGGCTTTATCAACAAATTAAATTAACTTATTTACTAACAGAGGCTTACTCAAACATTACCAGAAAGTTTGCGAGGAATAGACTAGGGAATTTTCTGTTTTACTTTAAAAATCACCTATAAACATAAATTTGCAAGCTGGTCTATGACAAGTAAAATATATCATGCAGAAAAAAGATCTAGTAGTTAAGAGTAAATAAAAAGATCCCAATTATTGTTATCTACACAACAAACACCTGTATGAATAATGCAAAGGTAATGATTCCAGTACAGGTAAATAATAGTAAATATAGATTCACCCATAAAAGCAAAACAATTTTTCAGATTTGTATCAAGCCAAGACAAATGAAAGACAAATATAGCAAATGGCATAACAAGCGGGGAAAAGACCGTGCTACCAATGATGTACCTTTGGCAGGAGGAGCCATGCTGACAGCTGGAAAAAAAAACTCTCGCGTGACCTGAAAGCATAGAGGTAAAAATAGTTATGGTAGCACGTGCAATCCCAATTTTATGTAAAAATGTCTAAAGCATAGTGCATCAGGTGATTGACATTACTAAATACTGTAGATGCATAAGATATTTCATTATTAAGAAAAACTGCAACGAGAAACGGAAACTGAAAAGATCCTTGAGTGTATATAACAAAGGTCTTCAGAGAAAGAGGTGCACTGCAACGGCGTTTTTCAAATAAAATGATTAACTTGCCTTGTTATTAAAAAAGATGACAATGGATGTAGTATATATTAGATGGAAATCATAATCATAAGAATCCGTTCCTATAGGTACTGTGAAATGGGGGAGCAGCATCGGCAGAATAGCTCATAGTTCTCCAGAAAGAAAGAAAAAATCTCTTGACAGAGATAAGAGAAACGGGGTTATAGAGAATGTCAGATTAAAGGATTTAGAGGAAAAGCTCTATCATACATGTTATATTCATACTTAAAAACAAATATATAGTACAAAAGGTTTGTTCTATATTTTAAATTTTGATCCTATGAATGCAATGCTTATCCCTAAGGGGTAAGCAGCTTGACAAAATTTTAACAGATAATGGCTAGATAAACTTTTCTCAAAGTTTTTATACATCCAGTGAACCGCACAGAGAATCTTTCACTGACTAAATATCAAAAAATTAGTACAGGTACAGTCACAAGACGAAGCTCAAGTTTAAAACAAGATTCCAAATGGAAAACGATGGCAGGATCAATTTAATATACAGTTGGCATTAATTAATGGCATATCAAGTGATTCAATAACTCAAAGAAGTTGTCGATGTTTTATCCTACAGGAAACTCAAGTTCACTGTCAAGTGAGACTAGAAGAATGCGGTGAATTTAGGAGGAAACAAAATCACTTATGCACAGACTATTCAACCATTAGTGCGAAGTATGGTCTGTAGATAGATACAAAGTTTAGTTTCAACAAAACAAAAAGCCGAACGGTTTGCATATAAAGAAAAGACAGAGCTAGGTCTAACTCTAGAGATAGAAGTCGATTTGATTTAGCGTAGATTTACCAAACGCAAAAATCCCATTTAGGGGTTTTAAGTGGGGAACAGGCTAAGGGCATTTCTGATTGCGTGTAGTGGGATGAAGACTTTGAATTCGATGTGTGAATCTACACTGTATTCACAGTTTTCTGCTCAACTATACCCTACCAAACTAGCCCTAATCCTGAATGATAACATCGCAGTACACATTGTCAGAGACGCAACGGAGTAACCAGAAACATTCCCTGTGCTTTACAGCTTCAATGAATAGCAGTACAAAACAAGAACACGAAATGTATCTGGCGATTCCGGGTTGCAATAAGGAAGAAGACGTATCTTTTTAGTTAATTGTTAGTTTGAAAAGATAGAACAGAGCAAAGAAGAGGTAACAACAAAAGCGCTATGCTGATCTATAAAAAGATATGAGGTTTCTCTAGACAAAGCAACCAAATCATGTGAATCCGGCGAGCAAGAAACTCGGGAACGGAAGGAATAAGAATGGAAAGGAGGCACATACCTTGCGCGGGGCAGCAGCTGAAAGTGGCGTCGAAGGACGCCGACGAAGAGGGCTGCTGGGGTTGGGAGCTACGACGGCGCGGTCACGACCTCTAGGTTTTCTGGAGTGCCGCGCGAGTTTTTATATCGTGATCAGATTAGGGCTATCACCCGAGTCCGGTGCTGGGTTCAGTTACGCGATTACTCGGTCCAGCCAATAGTGGCTACCCGGTCCAGTTACCTTGGTGAGACCAATTCCACTCCTTTTCTCGGCACATCAACATTGAGCTTATTATCTATACATACCATTTTTTTTATGAAAGCTTTAAATATATATTGAGATAAACAAAGCGTACAAAGGCATGCAATTCAAAGTACATCATGATGAACTAGGAATTTGCCACACCAGAAGCGTTGTCATTAGACTAGTCATCGTAGAGCTAGATGGAGCATCAAGTGTTCAAAGATATAAATTAGTGGGAGGCACCCCTTAGACAAGGGGCCTCGCAGATGTAATGATAATAATATAATGCATATATATAAATTGGAGATGTAGTGAAGACTAGAAACCATTGATATTGGCCAGGATTTCTTCCAGAGTGAAGGTTTTGCGACCACTGCCGCATCCTCCAAAACTTGCAGCTGGTACTTCATTGTCCTTGTTTATTTCCGTGTTGATTTGAGATCTTGCAAAGAGAATATAAGCCATATGCATCATTTATATTGTCAATGTGTGTAGATATATTGCTCATATGCATCTGGTATTTTTTGTGGTTTCTATCTGATCAAACGTTCCAGATCATGGTTTCAATAAGCGTATTGTGGAGGGTGTGTTGATGTTGTTTTGGCCTCTGGTGGTGTAGAATGTGGTATCAATGAAGTTTATGTTCTATCTATGGAAAAGATGGTCTAAAATTTGTGTTGTGATAGGGCAGTTAATAAAAAGGTGGTTTGTGGTTTCTTCATATTTGTAACACGTATAACATTTCAATGGTCCATGAAAACCACTTTTGATGAGGTTGTTGTATGTTAAAATTTGTTGATGTATGATCATCCACATTATAATATTTATTTTGAGAGGTCATGTGATGCTCCATATGCCATTGTCTGGACAGTAGTAACCTCTACAGGTTAAGAGGCGGTAGGCATGGTGTGTTGTGTATTTATGACCCCATATTTATGTCACTTGATTGTATGTGTTTGTTTCTAATTGGTGAAGCATATCATTAATCATTTCTGGAGAAATGTAAGAATCAAGAGTGTTTTTTAGCATGTTTTTTGTTGGATGCTAAGAAGAGTTAAGGAATAAGCAGTGTGGAGTTTCGAGAGATTATGAGGTATGTGAATGTTTGGGATTTTATTTTGAATCATAGTGCCATGGTACCATGGGTCTTGCCAAATGGGGATACATTTTGCAACATGTGGTGGGGTTCTAATAATGCTTTGGATGATGTGAGTATATTTATTATTGTGTTTCTAAGGAGTGAGGTTGTGCTCTTTGTGATGTGCCACCATGAATTCTTTTTCTTATTATATTTCTGCATAATGAAATTTCTCTGTATGCCTTTCTGTTGGATCCTAGAGTGGTTATGTGCAACATATATACTCAAGCTTAGAATCTTGACTCTAGAAATCGTATTCCCAAAATTTGGAGATTAGAATGTTTGATTCTTTAGATTTGAACAAATAAGGAAAAAATTATGCCTTAATAAACGTTGTTAAAGCATGTCACATATTATGTGGTAATAGGTTCTATAATCAACATCAATATCATAATACACTCACAATAACTTAATTATGTGGTAACATGTAAGTAAATATGCATACGTTTCTTCAGCTAACTAAAATGTAAATAATGACTTAAATATGTTTAATAATAGGTATAATTTTTAATAACAATTGGTATTTCCATGTCCACAAATATGGATAATGTTCCATTATTTAAACAAATATTGAAACAATACTAATGGACCAAATAAATAAAATATGGAAATTTGTGTAGAATGATATAGAGAAACCCTTTTGACAACAATGTGAAGATAATGAGACTCTAAATACTAAATAATGATGGTAACAATGTAATGTAATAATGATGGCAACTATCCAAAACTCTAAGTGTGTTGGAACGTACAAAAAGAAATCTCAAAACTCAAATATAATGGTCAAATCGTTTCCTCGGGTTCCAATTATTTTGGGTACAAAGTTTTACATTATTTGAATAATAATAACTATCCTAATTTCATTTAGAAAAGAAAATATGAGTTTTGCTCCAAAATATTAAATAATATGTTTAATGACTCTAAAAGTGGGGAAAATCCTAAATTCAAATTCTACATACCAAAATTAGTCCTAAATTCTTCATGTCACTGCTAGAATTTTACCTCAACCATATATTAGTTCTTTTATATTGGGGCTTGTTAAGGGGTGCCTCCCCCATAGACATCTTACTTATGTCGACCATGCTGCATTTTATTTTCTAGCTACATCAGTAGTGTAAAACCAGACATTGCAGGTGTTAGCTTGCATTTTGTCAGCAAACTTTTATGATAGTAATGAAAATAACCTTTATCAAAAAAACATACCAAAATTAGTCTGTGTGAATTTTCACATTAATTGGACAATCTTATCTATCCTAGTTTAGTTTAAGAGAGAGAATATAACTTAAAGCCTATAATAGTAATGCAAATAGTAGACACTCCCAAAATGGAAGTTAATGAAAAAATTAGATCCATCGTGTTATGATATGCTTGAAGGCCAGGTTTCACATGTTTTGAGTGTTCCTAGATGCCTCAAATTTATTAAGAAAAGAAAATATGTAATACAATCTAAAAATATTAAATATAATACTAGATGACTTCAAGAGTAAAAACTAATACCAAAAATAAAATATACATATCTTTATTAGTCTAGGAGTCAAATTTCATATAAATTGGATAATGTTTGCACCCTCGATTTGATTGAAAAATAAAAGATATAATTAATTAACCTACTTTATTCATTTTTCAATTTGGCTAAGGTTTTGGATTGTCACGAGTTGCGTTCCAACTTTGTTGATTTCATGCATGATGTGGGATGTCAGATCTCCATGCAGCAGCACGGATATAATATCCTACCTAGAGTAGGAGAGACACGTTGGCGTGAACAGTAATATGTATCACGACAACTCTCTTGCCTCCTTCCTTCCTCGTTTCTTGATCAATCTTTGAGTTTTTTCATGCATTATATTCATGAGAAAAGTTTTCACCTAACAAGCCATCATTCCAAACATAATTTACTTTATTCATATTTTTTCCGATTCCTTCTCTCAGCCTCTTGAACCATCCACTCACAAAAGCCATTATGCTTATACCTATAAATAACTGACCATCCCTTGATCTCTGTTGGCCCTATTCCTTACATTCACTTGTAACAATTTGGCATGAGACTCCTCATGCAACCATCATTGATTGAATTTGGTTCTTACTGCAACTCACCTTGCCACCAGAGACTCACACTGTCGCGGACAAATTACATCCGGTGTAAGGTTCCATGGCTTATTTTCTTCATTTTTGGGTACTCAAAACCCATGTTTTCACCCTATTATGTTTTCCCCAAAACTGAGTGCAAGCATCTCTCTTCCCAGACACAGTCATAGCACAAGCTCAAGAAAGAAGATTATTGATGGTGACTCGTCTAGTTTGTCCCTCGCTTGTTTTTAGGCTTTGTTTTTCACTAGGGGTAAGAAGGTCTTTTTCCCTTAGAAGATTTTGTTTCTGCGTTAAGCGCTTCTCTTAGTTTGTTGTGGGCCTCGTCCAGTAAGACAATCCAGATTGGGCTAACTTTTAGGATGGAATAAGAGGTATAATGTTTTTTTGGAATAACAATTGGCACTTCCATGTGCACAAATATGGATACTACTCCATTATTTAATTAATATTGAATTTGTGGACCAAATAAGTTAAATATGTAAAATATGAAAATTCATGTAGAATGATATAGAGACACTCTTTTGGCAACAATGTGAAGATAATGAGACTCTGAATAATAAATAATGATGGTAATGTTGTAATGTTATAATAATGTTGATGAGCCTAAAACTCTAATTATATTGGAACTCACAAAAAGAATTCTTAAAACTCAAATATAATTATAAAATCATGTTCCTTGGGTGCCAAGTTTTGCATTATTTGAACAATGATAACTATCCTAATCTAAAATATAAGTTTTCTCTAAAATATGTTCGATGACTTCAAAAGTAAAATAAATCTCAAAATTTAATTCTAGGTTCTAAAATTAGTCTATGTATGGATTTTCATATTAATGGGACAATCTTATATATTCTGGTTTTACTTAGTAGAGATAATGTAACTTAAAGTAAGAAATCTTAAATTAATTGCTATGGTTTATATGTATATAATTTAGGTGAATTTGTAATAATAAAATTATGGTATAACATAAAGGGAAACAATGTTGTACATACATGTTAAATCTATGAAAAAATTATCATGGTGGAAAATAAAAAAATGTATTTACTTTATAAATTCAATGGCACCAACGTAAGTACAACAATGCATTAATATGTGAGATATTTTAATAAATTAGAACCAACGTTAAATAACTAATTCCCTCTACTTAATATTTGAAAGCAATAAATAAATGAAAACAATCATGTTAACATTTCATAAAGGAAACACATATGTTAACACAACTATATATTTGTTTGGAAACAAAACAAATGCTCACAACTCTATGTAATCAATTACTTAAACCAAATAAGAAATAATAATAATAATATTGATTAAATGATTTCCTAAGTAAACCTCCCTATTACCCCCTAAAATTGTTAATAACAAGGAAAAAAGGAAAATGCTTTGATAGATAATGTTTTTACCCTTTCAGTTTGAAATTCATGTGTCTATAATAATTAGTTTTGATATGTAAATTTAGTAGCATTTATCTTCTCTACAAATAATTAATGAAGGAAGAAGAAGTGGACATACCTCTCATCCGCTACTGCACAGGGTGCAAGTCACTGGGAGAGACCGGCGATTGCGTGGGCAGGCAACGGAACAGACGTGTCGGCTGGTTCTCTGATCACGCACGCAAGGAAACTGAACAGCTGCTACTTTTGGGCCTTGGGGTTTGTTGGGGATTAGATTTATTATATAGAGGTTTTTGTGTAGATAAATAGGATTAGGATAAATATTATTGTAGGATATATATTTTATAGTTTATTTTATTTAATGAAAAAAGATAGTGGGCTTTTAATGGGCCAGTACCTGGGCGCATCGTCTAGCACACCAAGGTGGACGCCTGTCACCGCCTAGTTGGAACCCAATTAAGAAAAGAACCTGGGTGCCTAGTTTTAGGGGGGTCTTGGGCTCGCCTAGGCGCTTGCCTTGATAAGTAAGAAACATACACGATACAATATGAGCATCAAATAGAAAATGTAATTGCAAATACATATCACGAAAGCAAACAAATAGATAAACAAACAAGTAAACATGATAATTTGAACAATGTAATTACAGACAGTGGAGTTAGTATATAAAAGAAGTGTTTGACGTCTTGGAGATATAGGAGAAGATTGTTTTGGGAGCTGGATAGTTTATATGCTCAAAATTGTGTTACGTAGAACATAGAAAGAGGGAGGAGACATCCACCATCAATGAGTTGTAGCTATATAAAACAAAAAGAGGAGACATGGGAGAGAGTAAAAGTAAGTAGGGTGGGAGTGACTAGTGAGAATGGGTAGGCATGTGAAAATTGGTGCAGCAAGTCGGGGAGGGAGGGATTAGAACAAATGAGTGGAGACGTGAATGGGAGGACAACATGGGAAAAAAGAGGGGGAGAAACTTACCACAGGTGATGGGAGGGGGGGAAGCAAGGGGGAGGGGAACAAAGGAATTGGAAGGAACTATAGGGGAGGGAGTGATTAGAACAAGAGGACAAGGTGGAGACATGAAGGGGGGGGGACATAAATGGGAACAACATTAAGGGAAACAAAACAAGGGGTAGGATGAATGATTTTCAGTATAAAATAACAGCAAAACAGTATAAGTAGGGTGGAATTGTGAAGAGGGGTAGAGGAAGAGGATAATGAAGGAAAGGGAGTGATGTTGTCCTCGAAGATAAGAAAAATAGTAGGGACTGGGAGGAATTCACTGTGAAGGGGAGTAGAGGAAGAAGATTAGGAGGGAAATGGAAGGAGGAATATTAGGGCATGGAAGAGAAGAAATTAAAGGAAGAGGAGAGGAGAACGCACCTGAGTACCACCTTGAAAAGGATTCGCAATGCCTGCTGCAAACTCAAGGTTTTTTGACCCGACCAAGAGGTTGACGTGACAAAGCATATGGTTCACATGTCTATGGTTCAATCGCTGGGTCGATCTGGTTGACCCGGTGACATCAACATGACACATATACATAATATTACTATATACATACATGATACATGTATGTTACAGTGATATGTATGTGCATATATATAAATATAGAAGTGTGTATTTATGTGTCCATAGTTAGATGTATAGAACTATGAGATGATGAATTATGAAACATCAAGCATAAAAAACCAATTACCCATTCGTAAAGAAGCAAACAAATGGTCTTGCAATACTTAAAATAAGTGATAAATACTTAGTAAGTGAATATGTGAATTTATGCCATAGTTGGGCCTGCATTAAAGGATATCAATATCAATCAAATGGTCATTTAGGTAAGGAAAATAAAACCAACCAAACTTGGTCGGTCTTTGACCCGAGGGCCGGGTCACCAGGTCGACGGTTGAACTGGCTGGGTCACTAGGTCAACTTAGGGTCTTGGCCAAAACGGGTTTCAACCCCACCCGACCCACAAAACTTGTCGGGTGGAGGTTCAATCGGCCAGGTTGGGTCAGGTTTCAAAACTATGCACAAACTACATCACAAGCAACCTCCATGGAGTGGAGAATATGCCATGAAGCAGGTCCTTTGGTGTCGCAGTAAGCAGGGCCTCTTGGCACCTCCTTTATAGTCCTCTTAAGCTCTGTCTTGAAGCTTCTGCAACAACAACAAGCTCGAAAGTTGCAACCGGTGAGATGCACTCAAGCTGGGGAGAATGGAGTTGCACAAGAGATAGGGCAAAGTTGGTGGAGGGCACTCGGGTGAGTGGGTGGTGGTCAAGGATGACAAATATACCCAAAAACCCATAACCCAATAAACCCAATACAGTTGGACCCAATTAATTATGGGCATGATGGGTCCAGTTCGTTTGTTGGGTTCTAGACGGGGAGGCCCAATATCAGTTGGGTTTCACACCTAACCCCATTAGGCCCCATTATCCCCCAGTGTGTCAAACCCTATTCACCACTCTCCCATCTCCCGAGTGACCGAGTCCTGACTCCTTTCTATCTCTCTGATTCTTTGATTCTCATCCCCTCCTGAATCCCTCGAGGCAGCGGCACTGCTGATCTTCCTGTGATGAAGCTGTGACGACGCATGCTCTCGAAGGTGAAAACGCAATCTGATTCTGAGGCTGGCAGATGGCTCCAGGCGATGGAAATGCACAAAGGCGTGCTACCAGACACCGCACAAGAAGGCAGCAACCGAGAAAGGTTCCCCCGACTGTGAGGAGATCTACCAGATTGGAGATGGTTCCATCTACTCCCCTGAACCCTGATCGAAGCTGCTGTGAAGAGTCACTGAGACGCCACAGGACGAGGTTCTGCCCAGACGCTGGCCGGTCGACCAAGAGATGTGTAAGCAGAGCAACGTTGCGCCAAGGAGTTTATTGAAATGAAATTGTTATACACATTTTTAATGACTATAATGTGGGAAGAGAAACATTATGAGAAAGTCATTTTGTACTGGAATTAATTAAGTGTATATAAGAGGTTGATAAATGGAATAATAGAAAAAGAATTCAATAAGTATACCCTATACAATTATACATTAAATTATTATACACATTTACATCAGCAAAATAATTACACAATGAGATATTTAGAAGTCTATTTATTACAAAAGTAGTAGTCAATATTTTTGTGATCAAGTTGAAATATATGATAAAACATACACATCAATAAATGGAAGGGAAATGCCATTTTTTTGTTTATTCTTTCCTATCAACTGTTAAAGAATACTTATCTTTTCTCCTTTTACAATATATGTTAAATATTTTCTCTAGTAAACAAAAATAGATAAGGTTCTTTCTACCCAATAAGAATAATTCTATATATAGAACCATCTTCATGGTATTCATACACATAGAAATCACTTGATCAATATGACATGACTCCTTACCTTCTCCCTTATCCTCCTATTCAAGTTCTTTGGAAAAGCTGTCAATTCTCATAAAACAATTCATATGGTGATACCTTCTCAACCACCCTATTTTAAACTTGGATATTAGGTTTTGACAAGTTGACCCACACCTAGAGGTATGTTGCATCTCCAAATCATATCGAGCAATTTAGTTTTCACTCTCTTAATGTATGTTGGATTCCCTATTTATGTATTATTGAGCAAATCACCTAGATTTACCTCTCCCTCTTGGTCCTATGGGACATACTACCCTTTACACATTCTCTCTCATTTGAGAAGTTGACTTATGTGAGGAAGTATGCATTCATATGGATCTTGTAATCATCTTATTTTGTTGAATATTTTTGTTGGATCCTTAGTTACATCTTGTTCATCTTATTCCTTGTAAAATCCTAATTTTCAAGTTGTGGAATTCTGTGATCCTATGAAGTATCTTAATTGTGGAAATTGTTACATTCTTATTTATGATTCTTTTGAATCCACTTTGTATCAAGTGGATGCGCTCATCCCTTATTGAGCATGAGTATGCTTGATCTTGCCTGCCCTATTTGCATGTGTGATTGGCTAGTCGTAACTAGAAGTAGTGACACCATATTTATTGTAGGCACTAAGGTTTTAGTTCCCCTACCAGTGCACTGAGGTTTTAGTCCTCCTACAAACTATATGTTTATTTGGCACTTAGGTTTTAGTCCATATACCCTTTGGTGTGGAATATATGGGTTCTTACCCTACTTTTTAGTATTATGCTAGTTTGCTTATTACTCACCATGCAACTTCTTATGAATCGTGATATTAATGTTGTGACATTGTTTTAAGGTAATAAATCTCATATTATTTTTATCATCATTTTGAAATTTATATTCTCTTGATACACACTAGGATAGTACTTTACCTCTTATATGGGAATCCTTGTTATATTTGATGTCCTTTTTCCTAAAGTTGCTCAATCCATATTTTATATGCACACATCAAATTTTATGCTGACAACTTCCATTTTGTCTTCTCTTATGGGGTATGTTTCCAACTCCAGGTGTAGGACATAGTGGACATGACAAGCATACGTGGACCTAACTTAAGGAGATGACTCTTGGGGAGATGAACTTGAGATAGTTAAGATATCCCTACTTACATCCTCATGTTATTATTTTCATGTAAGCCCCTTAATGGGAGAATCTTATGTAATCTTATTTAATTTTTAATATATTCATGAAATATATTTTTGTTTCTATAATTTGATCTTTTATTTACCATCATTTGAGAAAACAAAAATTTACACCTTTTCCACCATATATTCTTAGTATGTTTGGATTAGATGGATTTGTTCCTCAAATTAAGTAGGGAGTAGATCCCCTCTACATCCCAGTCCTTAGCTATGATCTTAAAATCAGACATATGGCGTGTGTTTTGAGGTAGATGATACCCCATCCCCGGTAAAGATTTGGTGCATAGATGGTGTCCCAATTTGCAAGTTGTATGTTGTTTCTCATGTGGTGCCATAGGAATTTTCTCCCAACTTTGTCAATGGTTTGAACGATGTTGGATGGGAATGGTATGCAACTTAGATAGTATGTAGTGATGGTAGAAAGTGAGTTGTTTAGTAGTGTAAGTCTACCGCAAGGTTGAGAAAATTGTTTTTGCATGAGTATAATCATTGGTTGAGTTTTTTAATGATGGAATTCCAAATGGATTTTTATAAGGGGTGAGGTGAGGCTAGTAGACCAAGGTATATGAAGGGATGTGCTTCGACCTTGTAGTTCAGGAGCGATTGATATCTAGCCATAAGGTAATTTCCCATGTGTGTATCAATGATGGATGATTTGTGCAAATTGAATTTGAGCCCTGTCATATATGAGAAGATACCCAATATGCAGATGGTGTTTATGACACTGTCTTCATTTGGTTTGATAAAAATGATAGTATCATCTGCGCATTAGATAATTTTTTTGGTGCATTCTGTGGATGATTCAATCAGACCCTGGTTGGTTCCCAATTTAAATGTGTTGGTGAGAATGGATGCAACAATGATGAATAAATATGGCAATAAGGGGTCCCCTTCTATTAGACTATTTATAATTTTGAAGTATCCAATAGGTGATCCATTTATCATAGTGGAGAATTTACATGTGGATATGCATGCATATATACAATGTATCTGTCTTGGTGAAAATCCATATCCTTTCATACATTATATAAGACAGTTCAAGTTGACATAATGAGTAGGTTCTTCAAAATCTAGTTTGAGTGCAAAAGGAGGTATGTGGTTCCTATGCCATGTGTGGATGGTTTCATTTACCATGATGTAGGCATTTTGTATGTTTCTATATGCTAAAAAGGAACATTATTGGTGTCTAATGACACCATCAAGTTTTGGTTTCATTCTTCTACTAAGGGTTTCTGTTATGATTTTGTAGCATGAGTTAATGAGACTGATGTGTTTGAAATGATTGACCGTATCGAGTTTATTAATTTTTTACCATGTCTATATATGTATGATTTAGGACTTCTATTTGATTGATGATGTGGTCATGTGTGTGTATGTAGTCAAGGAGATCCATAAAGTTTATTTTAGCATGATCCCACATACAAGTGTAAAATTCAATTTTGATGATCTTGGTGACTTATCCTTGCCAAGGGTAAGAATCACAACTTTGACTTCATCTTCAATAAATGGTGCAATATAAGGTTGTTTGGGTTGTCTATGTGTTTAGGACATATTTTTTTCCAATTGACTTTGATGTGCTGCTATGGGTTGTGTCTGTTGGTTAAAATACTACAGAAGTTGTGACAGTATGTTTAGTTATCGTGCATCTATTGGTAGTTTGGGAGCCTCCAATGTTTAACAATGTATGGAGTTATTTCTAGTGTTGTTGCAACATTTATGGGGAAAAAAACTTTGTGTTGTTTTCATCTTCTTTCATCCATCATATTTTTTATCGTTGCTTCCATATAATTTCATTTTGGTTTTGAAGATCTTCTATTTTAGATTTTATGGCCAACATGAAGTCGGGGTCCGTTTGAGGATTACTGAGTGCTAGGAAAAAGGTAGATTCCAACTTAGCTAGCTTTTTGCGGATGTTACAAGGGTGTTCTTAATCCAAGTCTTTAATGCATTTCCAATGATTTTGTTTTTTTTAGTGGATATTATGTCTAGGATCAAATGTTAAGTTTGGTGATGTCTAGATAGGGTGCCAAACAATTTTGCAATCATGGTAATCCATCCATATTTTTCCACTCTAAAGGGTTTATATCCGCATGTAGTGTGTAGTGTTCATGATGATGGGGAAGTGGTTTGGTATAGGTCTGGATCAAGCAATGGAAAAAGAGTATGGATATATATTCTCCCATGGTTCTGAACAAATGAATATGTCAGGTCTGGCACATGAAGGGACGCGGTTCCATATTGAAAGGTTGTTGGAAGTTTGGATGTCTATGGGTTTGAATATTGTATGAGGTATTAAACAATCTTTCAATCATGTGATATTAGTTTTAGAAGAGAAAGTGTTGAGCCTTTCTTGGGGTGTTTGTGATCATGTTGAAGTCCCCTCCTATGAGCCATGTGGTGGTTGTGAAGGTATGCACTAGTGTTGTGATTTCATGGAGGAAACCTTATTTATCTTTACTAGGCTCTCCATTAACACAAGTGAGGGTTCATGAATGTGACTCAAATATGTTTGTAATGATAAATGCGAGATTTTATTGTTCGTATGTAAAGTTGGAGGTTTAAAAAAATTTGTTTACACCTATGATAATACCTCCCTTAAAGCCAATCGGTCGGATTTGGTGCCATTCATTAATGTATCTTCTTCCTATTGTTTGAGTGCAAAAGGTAAAAGATGTCTTTTGGTTTGTAGGATAGTGATGATGTAGATTTTGTTATTGTAAATGAATTTTTGATGTTTTTTTTCTTTCGGTGTTGGAAGCACCACAAACATTTCAAATAGCAATAATTGTTGTGTTTGCTAATCTTTGTTAATATAGAACCAATGTAGTCTCTTTATGAAATGTTGAGTGTGTTGATCTATTTTTTGCTATATTTATGTGTCTACCATTGTCCCATCTCATATATTTTTTAATGTCATTTATTGTCTATGTTAGTGATAACATCCAATTTTGTGGACATTTGTGTGCCTGCTTTATCTTTTATAATGACATCTCTCCAATGAATTATCTAGTCAAATTTAATTGTTTTTGGCAAGACTTGATGTGCCTATTTAAACTCACCATCCCTTTTTACTTTACATATAATTTCCATCGGTCGCTACACCCAAAGCCAACTTAGCAGTCGATGAAGGCAACACCTAGTCAACATGACAATCACTACATCCAAAGCCAACTTAGCAATCGATGAAGGCAACACCTAGTCAACATGACGGTCGCTATTGCTCTAATGCTCCTTTCGACCGAAGGGGAAGGAGGTTCTCCTACGACCGATAGACCAGTAGGGTCAACTATGTAGCAGTTGCTACAAGCTATCCAATCCAACAACCAATAGATCCTCAAGGCCAACTCCCATGCAGTCACTACATGCCACAATGTAGTGACCGAAGGCTAAGCCAATGTAGCGACTGAAGGCAAAGCCAACGTAGCTACCGAAGCCAATGCCAATGTTTTGATTGAAGGCAAAGACAATGTAGAGACCAAAGCCATAAGCATGTGTAGCGACCAAAACACTCTTAAATTGGTTGCCCCACATCTATAGATAGATCTCGACCTCGTCCATGCAAGGGGGTTTGTGATATTAAGGAGACGATGAAGTGTTGTCGCACTCTACATTCACCCATCATCCTTTCGATTGATCTTAGATCTCCAAAGACAAGAGTGAGAAGAGAGAGAAAATTTGCATTTCCACCATCATCCTTGACTTTCACTAGTACATAACCGACTTTTAGTGTCGGTTATTTAGGGCCTTTGGCGTCGATTTCAAAGCGACACCCAAGTGGGCGTTGCTAAAAGTCAAAACCTTCAGCGTCAGTTTTAACACCGACACCATAACCCTTCCCACCACCAAAAATTCCCCAGCAAGGGTACTATAGGCATCAGTTATTTAATAAAACTGACACTATATCCATGTCAAAGACGTCAGCATTTCACAAAAACTGACGTCATAACCCTTCCCGCCACCAATAAAATGTGCCAATAAGGGCACCATCAACGTCGGTTTTTATATATAACCAACACTACCTAGCCACATAGACGTCAATTTTTTGCTAATAACCAACAATGTATGTGTAAAGAAGTGAAATCAATCCACCTCTCTACTAATAACAATGGTAAACAAAATCCAATTGGGATAGCAGCGGAAGATAAAATTTTTGACTATATTCAATTTCAAATAAAGTGTACATAAAAATTTCCCCAATATGGTTGTACATGCTTTATAAAAAATGAGGATCTAAGTAGAGGGAAACTAGACTACTCCACTTTTGTCTCCAAGCAACATATCCATCAGCTAGTCCATGTCAACGCTAAGATCTTCATGCCTTATCCGTCACCTTGCTCCACACCTGGGTGGTTGGGAAAACACCCATCAAGAGGGAAAAGAGAGAAAAGTATGTGTCACTAAACTATACTAAAGGTGAAAAGATAAATATAATAAGTAAATTAGGATAGAGATTCATCAAAAGATGAGACATCAAGAGAATGAGGCCATTTATATAAAAGAATATTTCAATAGATGCTTGCCATAAATAACATATCACAAAAGGATTGCATGTATGATTAATATTGACTATCTTAACTATGTAGGGTTGAGGCACCTACCGGACCTTCAACCAAAAGGGTGAGGGGAGAGTATCACATTCCCAGTCACCTACACACATTTTGTGTGCGGGGGAGAGTATCACATTCCCCAGGGGAGAAATAACACATTCCCCAACTATGGGTGGTTGTACATACAAGTACCACTACACTAGTTAATTAGTCTAATAATATCAACATGCTAGAATAGATGGCAAGTAATAACAATATCAAATAGAACAAAGCAGTGGGGTACCAAGACCCAAGAATAATATTCCAAACTGATCATGAGGCAAGTATAGCAAGAGAATCATGAAGATAGGATATAAGGTGCAAATAAGCCTCATTATGGAAACATAGGTAATGGAACAAATAATTCTCAATTGAAGTGTATTATGCACATACCTTATTCTTTAGAATCCTAGAATCACTTTTCATAACTTTTACACGAGATCAGATCCACTTTCCCTAATATGATCATCATATTTATGTATTAGATATATGTATATCCATTAAAGGCTTAAACCTCAAAACCATCGACTTTTTCCACAAACGATCGATTTAGACTCTAAAAACCTCACTACTATCTTAGTTAGGATTTTCTGATCAAAATGACATATAATATTTACATTTATGTTCCACTTTAAATGATACTTGGCCATTAGGCAACTTTTAAGTCAAGAAAACGAAATTGATATATTTATCATCCAAATTATCTTCTTGGGTTTCTATTTAGGATTTTTGGAACAATATATTCCTCATTATCTTCTTTTATCCAAAATATTCCATATTATCCCCAATTATTGCATTTATCATCACCTTTATTTATATTTCAGGATTTTCTTTCTTTTTCATATTCTAAAAAGCACTAGAAATTTCTAGGACGAATTTATTTATTCTTTTTATCACTTAAGTGGATATTTTGCATATTTGACCCATTACTAAGCTTCCACTGAGGTATTTGTGCATAAACCCAAATATTGGAATCAAAGGTGAACAAATGATCATTAAACCATCATATTCTCCACAAATTAAACAGAAAGGCCAAAGAGGATATAAATGAAAGGAAAAGATGGAAAAGACGACCAAAAGGGAAAATGCCCAGAATTCAGTATGTTAGAGCACTCCATCCCTTAAAGAGGATTTCTTCCCCGAAATCACTAGCAATTAGTGAAGGGTGAGTGTGCAACCTCACATCACAAAACTTCAAATTGTTCCTCCAACCATACAACTTCCACCAAAACTTATACTTCAACTACACCTAAGGGTTTAGAAACTTCACATAAGATCAACATAGGTTGGGTTCTCAAGGATCACTTAGGGTTCCACTATTAAGATATTCTTTTTAAGAGATTTAACTTTATTTACATTTTTGACTTATTAACATTATATTCATTATGATAACACATTATCATCATTATTTTAATTATGTCATGTCACATTCACTTAGTTGCCAAAAAGAATTATATTTCATTATTATGCACAATTAGAGGTTACTCAATTATCTCAACATTCATTATTATATTTGATCATTGTCCTTATTAATTCGGATTTATACTTCATTATCCTCATATTACCACTTTATTAATTATAACAAATTATTTTACATGAATATAAGACATTCTATCCAATTTGTCGTTAAGCATACAATTATTTCAATTAATGTCACTTAGTTACTTATATTCATATTAACACTGTCACAATGTCACATTATCTTTATTGCTCACATTAATGTCATCATTAATCATTATTCATATTTATTCATTTATATTATTGATTTTGCACATTTATGTGAATTCCAATCATCTCATATTCATATTGAATCCATTATATGTATTTTAATGATCAAGGTGGAACATATGTCATATTAATGATTTGATTCACATTAAGTGACTAATCACATGTGTATTAGATAACAAGGTAAATTGCATTTTATATTGATGACTTGATTAATATGTGATTAGATGATTATATATATCATTTATGTGTATCAAAGTATGTTAACTGATTATGGCTGTTAACATCATTAACGTATCATGAAAGGCATTAAAGATGTATAGATTAGGGTTAGATTATTGCAACTTAGGGTTTAGGTCAACATGACCATTTTATTTCACTTATTCATCCTTAGCATGCATTAATTACGAATTATAACCTTACTCATCATATCATTAGGGTTTATTGGTTCATGACATTATTAACATCTTACTTATTGACAAGTAGCATTGATATTCATATTATGTGCATTGGGTATATATTAGGGTTCAAGCATATGATTTATTCCTTAGATGATAATTATGTGTTCATTAATATATAAACAAGCACATTAGGGTTACAACTATATCTTGTTTGGACAAAACCAAAGATCCAAGCACACTAACTACCTAAGTATGAGGTTAGGGTTTCTAAAGATAGATTAGATAGACTTTAAGACATTATAGGGTTCCATCCCCCTAAAGAGGATTTCGTCCTCGAAATCTAACCACTCAAACATCATCAACTAACCATACTCTACCCCTTAAAGGGTTCGACCTATCAAGCCAAACTAACTAGGGTTAAAGGATAAGTCTAACTAAACCATACTCAAGATCCATCATGCTTCCACTACGCACTCTGATATCTTCCCAAACACCCAAACTCTAAGGTCTAGGTTCAAAGGACATAAGAAATTATCTTGGTATCCATCCTCACACAAATCATCATACACATGACACTTAGGGTTCCCAAAGATATCCAACATATATGTCTAAGGTTACTATTGCCTAAAAGCAAACTATTTTGGGCAATTCGTATCGGCGTAGGTCAGGTCGGTATCATATGGGCACAGGAGTCCTCGTATACCAAGCTAGTGGTGCAGAGTAAAATATTGCCAGCCCCCGAAACCATGATCCTTTCTAGACACCTTTGCTTCAACTTCATGCTCTAATAGTTACCTAAAGGCAAACCTAAACAACATTAAGTCATGCATATATTAATTATGAGTATGTTAGAGTTTTATTCATTAAGGTTCTAATGTGAAACTATTGGTTCCTAAGTCAACCTATCATCAAGGTAGATCAAATCTAGGCAAACATGTCACTTAAAGGAAACTATGCAAGTCTAGGGTTCTAATTAGGGAGACAAACTGAAATAGTCAAAGATCCGACTACCATTGGCTCTGATACCATGTTGTAAAGAAATGAAATCAATCCACCTCTCTACTAATAACAATGGTAAACAAAATCCAATTGGGATAGCAGTGGAAGATAAATTTTTTGACTATATTCAATTTCAAATAAAGTGTACATAAAAATTTCCCCAATATGGGTGTACATGCTTTATACAAAATGAGGATCTAAGTAGAGGGAAACTAGACTACTCCACTTTTGTCTCCAAGCAACGTATCCATCAGCTAGTCCATGTCAACGTTAAGATCTTCATGCCTTATCCGTCACCTTGCTCCACACCTGGGTGGTTGGGAAAACACCCAGCAAGAGGGAAAAGAGAGAAAAGTACGTGTCACTAAACTATACTAAAGGTGAAAAGATAAATATAATAATTAAATTAGGATAGATATTCATCAAAAGATGAGACATCAAGAGAATGAGGCCATTTATATAAAAGAATATTTCAATAGATGCTTGCCATAAATAACATATCACAAAAGGATTGCATGTATGATTAATATTGACTATCTTAACTATGTAGGGTTGAGGCACCTACCGGACCTTCAACCAAAAGGGTGAGGGGAGAGTATCACATTCCCAGTCACCTACACACATTTTGTGTGTGGGGGAGAGTATCACATTCCCCAGGGAAGAAATAACACATTCCCAAACTATGGGTGGTTGTACATACAAGTACCACTACACTAGTTAATTAGTCTAATAATACCAACATGCTAGAATAGATGGCAAGTAACAACAATATCAAATAGAACAAAGTAGTGGGGTACCAAGACCCAAGAATAATATTCCAAACTGATCATGAGGCAAGTATAGCAAGAGAATCATGAAGATAGGATATGAAGTGCAAATAAGCCTCATTATGGAAACATAGGTAATGGAACAAATAATTCTCAACTGAAGTGTATTATGCACATACCTTATTCTTTAGAATCCTAGAATCACTTTTCATAACTTTTACACGAGATCAGATCCACTTTCCCTAATATGATCATCATATTTATGTATTAGATATATGTATACCCATTAAAGGCTTAAAACCTCAAAACCATCAACTTTTTCCACAAACGACCGATTTAGACTCTAAAAACCTCACTACTGTCTTAGTTAGGATTTTCTGATCAAAATGACATATAATATTTACATTTATATTCCACTTTAAATGATACTTGGCCATTAGGCAACTTTTAAGTCAAGAAAACGAAATTGATATATTTATTATCCAAATTATCTTCTTGGGTTTCTATTTAGGATTTTTGGAACAATATATTCCTCATTATCTTCTTTTATCCAAAATATTCCATATTATCCCCAATTATTGCATTTATCATCGCCTTTATTTATATTTTAGGATTTTCTTTCTTTTTCATATTCTAAAAAGCACTAGGAATTTCTAGAAGGAATTTATTTATTCTTTTTATCACTTCAGTGGATATTTTGCATATTTGACCCATTACTAAGCTTCCACTGAGGTATTTGTGCATAAACCCAAATATTGGAATCAAAGGTGAACAAATGATCATTAAACCATCATATTCTCCACAAATTAAACAGAAAGGCCAAAGAGGATATAAATGAAAGGAAAAGATGGAAAAGAGGACTAAAAGGCAAAATGCCCAGAATTCAGTATGTTACAACACTCCACCCCTTAAAGAGGATTTCATCCCCGAAATCACTAGCAATTAGGGAAGGGTGAGTGTGCAACCTCACATCACAAAACTTCAAATTGTTCCTCCAACCATACAACTTCCACCAAAACTTATACTTCAACTACACCTAAGGGTTTAGAAACTTCACATAAGCTCAACATAGGTTGGGTTCTCAAGGATCACTTAGGGTTCCACTATTAAGATATTCTTTTTAAGAGATTTAACTTTATTTACATTTTGACTTATTAACATTATATTCATTATGATAACACATTATCATCATTATTTTAATTATGTCATGTCACATTCACTTAGTTGCCAAAAAGAATTATATTTCATTATTATGCACAATTAGAGGTTACTCAATTATCTCAACATTCATTATTATATTTGATCATTGTGCTTATTAATTCGGATGTATACTTCATTATCCTCATATGACCACTTTATTAATTATAACAAATTATTTTACATGAATATAAGACATTCTATCCAATTTGTCGTTAAGCATACAATTATTTCAATTAATGTCACTTAGTTACTTATATTCATATTAACGTTGTCACAATGTCACATTATCTTTATTTCTCACATTAATGTCATCATTAATCATTATTCATATTTATTCATTTATATTATTGATTTTGCACATTTATGTGAATTCCAATCATCTCATATTCATATTGAATCCATTATATGTATTTTAATGATCAAGGTGGAACATATGTCATATTAATGATTTGATTCACATTAAGTGACTAATCACATGCGTATTAGATAACAAGGTAACTTGCATTTTATATTGATGACTTGATTAATATGTGATTAGATGATTATATATATATCATTTATGTGTATCAAAGTATGTTAACTGATTATGGCTGTTAACATCATTAATGTATCATGACATGCATTAAAGATGTATAGATTAGGGTTAGATTATTGCAACTTAGGGTTTAGGTCAACATGACCATTTTATTTCACTTGTTCATCCTTAGCATGCATTAATTACGAATTATAACCTTACTCATCATATCATTAGGGTTTATTGGTTCATGACATTATTAACATCTTACTTATTGACAAGTAGCATTGATATTCATATTATGTGCATTGGATATATATTAGGGTTCAAGCATATGATTTATTCCTTAGATGATAATTATGTGTTCATTAATATATAAACAAGCACGTTAGGGTTACAACTATATCTTGTTTGGTCAAAACCAAAGATCCAAGCACACTAACTACCTAAGTATGAGGTTAGGGTTTCTAAAGATAGATTAGATAGACTTCAAGACGTTATAGGGTGTTACAGTATGTCTTTGTTGTCGGTTTTATACTAATAATCGACGCCTATGTTTTGATTTTTTTTTTCTTATCAGTTTGCAAGCCTACTATATGGCTGGTCAGCAGGATGTTGAACATGCAGTTCAATTTTGAACTGTAGGTTTACAACATCCATTGATATGAGCCAACAACATACCACAAACCTACAAAATTAACAAGATGGACAATATTATATATGGATCATGTGATTCACACACATGTATAGCACATTTAATCATATGATTCATCACACACATGTATAAGCACATTTAATCACATGATTCATCACACACATGTTGAAGCATGTAGTTCCATCATCATAATATAGTTATGAACATGAAGCGGTGTTGTTGTCCAAAATAATAACTAAACAAGGAGGTTGTTGTACCCCTAAACATGCACATAAGTAAAATAACTGAGAAGAGAGAGCCACTAGAATAGATACACAACTTAAACAACAACAAAATGGTCTGGAATCAGCAATCATCATCATCATCATCGCTATCCTCCGTGGAGTACTCAAATCAGACTAGATGATCGGGCATCTCATTGTTGATGTTGGTTATCCAAACCTTGATGGTATTATGGCCAAATGGACGAAGAAAAATCTTATCACTACGGCCCAATAGCATCTTCCTAACCCACTCGCACCAACTGGATGTGGATATAAGATTCCCGTCAACATTGTACTTAACGTCGATAACAGAAGTTGAACTTCCAAAATTTAGGGTCACTTCACCAGCCGTGTAGCGTCTTTCATCTAGATAATGCCAATGTTTAGGTATAGTGAGTTGTGCTAATGAATGATCATCTAGAATGATGTCCAACTATTCTTCAACATGGAATAGTAACATTGGGGTAGAGGCCCAAGCCATTATGCCTACAACAATGTAAAATGTTGAGAAAAAGTAATATAAATAACATCACACAACAATGATGGGTTATTTCATATTCATGTCGGAGAAATAATTGATGATGATGAGGAGGATGATGATGATAACTAAGTTATTCATTGCACTAAGTTATTCATTGTATATGTTAAACTATCTATCCCACCCCTACCCGCCTCCCCTGGCCCTCCCTCCTCCCACCTATCCCACCCCTACCCTCCTCACACCACCCTCCCTCCTCACCATCCCCCTCCCCTGGCCCTCCACCCTACCCCACCCCTACCCTCCTCCCACCCTACCACACCCCTCACTCTCCCCTGGCCCTCCACCCTACCCTCCTCCCATCATACCACTTACCCTAGGGACCTATACTTGACAAGTCCTATTAGAATTACAAGTCCTATTAGAATTACACCATACCTAAGTGGTGCTTGAGATGTGAGAGGTGGTTGGTAGTCAACGGCGGTCATGGGTGGAGGTGAGAGTTGTGCCTGCATGCTGCTTTGGTTAGCATGCACCAACTTTGAACTCGAGTAATTATATGTTCTGTGTCTGACAGCCTCCAACAGTAAACCTCTGTCGACGCGGGAACAAGTACCAATGTCGAAATTTCTCTGCCGCCTCTCTACACATTCTTCCCGTTTCCCACTCCTACACATCGGGCCTTCACCTAGTCACATCCTCTATCTCTCTAGCCCTTTTCGCTTCTCCCTACTTCGAGCTCCACTCTCTTCTCTCTGTGCTACCATTTCTCGATCTCAACTGCCGACAAGAAAATGAAGGTGGGGCTACCTCTCCCCTCTCCTCTGAGTTGTCTAGTTTCATAAGTCGATAACAATTTGTTTTGTATGCTCTTTCCTATTACCACACTACTTTGTAGTACTCCGTCTTTCAGTCTTGAATGTCGAAAACAAAGCTTATGGGTGTATACGGGGTTTCCTATTAGTACCCTAGGGACCTAGACTTGACAAGTCCTATTAGAATTACACCTAACCCTAGTTCTCCAACTAGTAGTATAGGGTATATTCTTGTAGCATTTGCCTTGTTGCTTAGTTAATTCTAGTATAGCTTAGTTGCTTTTACTTCCTTCAATTGAATTGCCTAGTCTTGCTAGTTAGGGTTAATTTAGGTTTTGCTTGCCTTAGTGCTTAGCTTAGTTCTTAGTTGTTAATTGTTTTGCTAAAATAGTGTAATTAAATTCATTCATGCATAATTAACCCTGATTAATCAATATTAATCAATTACACAATCTTAGAAAAACTAAGTACAAATCTAATTAATTAAGTTCATTAATGCATCATGCATTAACCCTAATTATTCAATAGTAATTAACTATATGGTGGCATCATTAATCCTAAGTTCAAATATAGCACAAATTAATTAACCACTCACCACACTGGTGGATCGAGCAAGCTATAGTGGCGATGGCCGGAGGTGGATGTGGCTGGGCTGGAGGTGAAGGTGGCCGACGCTGGAGGTGAAGGTGGCCGGTGCTGGAGGTGAAGCAGAGGAGGTGCAGGCGGTGGTCAGTGGCAGTGACTGGAGCATCATCATCATCACCATAAAAAAGAAATAAAGAAAGCACTATCAATTAATTAAATTCATTCATGCATAATTAACCCTGATTAATCAATATTAATCAACTACACAATCTTAGAGAAACTAAGTACAAATCTAATGAATTAAGTTCATTAATGCATCATTAACCCTAATTATTCAATAGTAATCAACTATATGATGGCATCATTAATCCTAAGTTCAAATCTAGTATGGATTAATTAACTACTCACTGCACTGGTGGATCGAGTAGGCTGTGGTGGCGGCAGCCGGAGGTGGAGGTGGCCGAGCTGGAGGTGAAGGTGGCCGACGCTAGAGGTGAAGTAGAGGAGGTGCACGCGGTGGCCAGTGGCGGCGACTGGAGCATCATCATCATCATCAAAAAGAAATTAAGAAAGCACTATCAATTAATTAAATTCATTAATGCATAATTAACCTTGATTAATCAATATTAATCAACTACACAATCTTAGATAAATTAAGTACAAATCTAATTAATTAAGTTCATTGATGCACCATTAACCCTAATTATTCAATAGTAATCAACAATATGGTGGCATCATTAATCCTAAGTTCAAATCTAGTACAGATTAATTAACCACTCACCACACTGGTGGACGACGCTGGAGGTGAAGCAGAGGAGGTGCAGGCGGTGGCTAGTGGCGGCGACTGGAGCATCATCATCATCATCATCATCATCATCATCATCATCATCATCATCATCATCATCATCATCATCATCATCATCATCATCATCATCATCATCATCATCATCATCATCATCATCATCATCATCATCATCATCATCATCATCATCATCATCATCATCATCATCATCCATCATCATCAAAAAGAAATAAAGAAAGCACTATCAATTAATTAAATTCATTCATGCATAATTAACCATGATTAATCAATATTAATCAACTATACAATCTTAGAGAAACTAAGTACAAATCTAATTAATTAAGTTCATTAATGCATCATTAACCCTAATTATTCAATAGTAATCAACTATATATAATAAATATTTACCACCTATCCCATTCTTGAACACCTAATCTCACTAGTAAGTGTATAATGTGTATTGGGTTTTCAAGAAAATTTCGGAAACATTTCCTCGTTGCTCTCCAAGTACATATATACTTAGAGAACAAACGGGGAAATGCTACTGAAATTTTCTTGAAAACCCAATACACATTATACACTTACATCCTAAGTGAGATTAATTGTTCAAGAATAGTCCCAAACCAGGGACTATCCAAGATTTACTCCTAACGAGTAAATCTTGGATGGGTTTCTAGGCCAAAAAATATATGTATGTTGTCATTCTTATACCTACAATCCTAGTTTCATCATTCATATCCTAAGTTTTGAGTAACATCATTTAATCATGCTTATCAGTAAATACTAAATAGTAAATAAACCATGATTCCATATATCAAAGATTTGAATCAAAATGAAGCCTAATGGCACATTGGGAGAGTGAGAATATTATACCTCACTTGAAGGTTGAAGAAGAAATATATGCAAATCAACAGCAAGTCAACATCACCTGCAACAACACAAATGCACGATTCAATTCTGTTATAATGTATTAATTAGGGGTCAATGTTGAAGTTTTAACTAGAGCTTCATATATCAACATACATACTAGGTCATGTTTCAAGTCAAGATTTAGGCATTTAATCACCTTAGGGTGCATACATGATTCACAAGGTATTTGGGTGCACAAAGAATAATATATGTTACTGATTTAGGAGTTCACATAATCATTTTAGAAATAGAAGACCCACATGTGAGTTAAGTTTGAGATTCAACATCAATGTATCTTTAACATGCATATTTCAAGGTTCAAAGCACATAATCAAATCAAATTAGGATGCTAGAATGGACAAGTTTGAATCTTATTTCAACATGCATCAAAATTTACTGAATTAGGTCAAGCATGAGGATAAGACAAGTTAAAATAGTACATTAATACTAATCAGTAGATAAATGAATAAAAACTAGTAGATAATAAATACAAATCAGTAGATAAGTAAATACTAATCAGTAGATAAGTAATTTGAAAAATTAGTAGATGATTAAATAATTTGAAAAAGTAGATGAATAAATAAAAGGCCTAAATTTAAATAATGTGATGAATCAAAAATCATTAGATGAACAAATTAGTAGATAAGTAAATACAAATCTGTAGATAAGTAAATATAAATCAACACATAAGTAAATACAAATCAGTAGATAAGTAAATACAAATAAGTAGATAAGTAAATACAAATCAGTAGATACATAAATACAAATCAGTGGATATGTAGCCTACCTAGCAGTAGGGCAAGAAGAGGCTAGCTCCGGCGACCTCAGGCTCGAGCTCTAACGGTACAACAACTCCTCAGGCAACCTTCACAGCTGTGACATCCTTCACAGTGGCGACGGCCGGCGGCTAGAGGAAGAGGCCTGACCGGCAGCAGGGAAGGCAGACTGGCGACGATGGCCAGCAGGCAATGGAGGATGGCCAACAGGCAACGAAGGGTAGGGATGGCCGGCGGAGGAGCAACAGGCGGCAGAAGAGCAATAGGCGGCAAGCGGCGGAATTGCTACAATCACCAGAGACCTAGTGAAATCGTGATGAAACAAAGAATGGGAAAGAGTATGTTTCGCGTGTGCTATTAAGTTAACCATCATTTTTTGGATCCCAGATGGGTGATTATATGCTCTAGAGGGGGGTGAACAGAGCTGAATGCACTTAAACAAAATTCATTAGACCTTCAAGATATATCACAAGATAAGGTTGCTAAATAGGAAATTTGTGTGCAACTAAAACATGCATAGCAAGGGAGAGAGAGATTGAACATACACCAATTAACAAGCTATTTAGAGTGGTTCCACACTTCAAACTAGAAGTGAGTCAGTCCACTACCTAGAGAGGTCAACCAGGATTTCTTAACCTTGCACCTTCATTATATTCATTATAAGAGATACAATACATGACCACCAAAGGACTTACCTATCCAATACAAAGAGTCTTTAACCTTACCAAGGACTTACCCACTTTCCAAGGAGTCTTCCACCTTCTTCCAAGGACTTACTTACTCTTGCACAAGTCTTCAGCCTTGCAGGGATTACCCACTCTTCTTGGATCTTCTACTTTTGACTTCACCTTCACTCGGAGAAGCATCCACCAAGGACTTACCCACTTGAGCAAGGAGTCTTCAGCCTTCACCAAGGGCTTACCCACTCTTGATCCAAGTCTTCAACCTTGATCTTCACCAAGGGACTCCTTCCCTTGTTCTTCTTCACCTCTCTTAACCAAGAGAGAGAGCATTCATCTTCATGGTTGAAATGAGAGATAGGGAGGTGGTGGAAGTGAGAGCCTCACAAGATATACATGTAGAACCAACTCTCTTACATATTTCCTACTCACTCTAACGAATGTAGCAACTGATTAAGCTTAGAGAAAGATAGGAGGTTGTAGGAAGCACTCAACTATAGAATAGGAACCTCACATAGAGTTTTGCATCGAATGCTCAACCTTGAAATGAAACCCAAGGGGTCCTATTTATAGCTGGGGATGCCTCTTAGCCTTTGGGAACACTTGAGAATGAAAACTAGCCATGTTGTGGCTTGCAACAGATATATTTTCACATGTTGAAACTCTACAATGGCTAGAAGCACTTTTCTACACTTTTCCATACAGTGCAATCGGTTGAGTTTCTATAAGGGTAACTCGGCCGATAGAGTAAAAGATAAAGCCGATATTCAGACCATTGCTCAAGTTTGTCCTGGGAAAACTCGACTGATGAATGAAAATCGAATTGGTCAGGTACTCCATTGGTCGAGTTATGTGAAGTGTAAACTCGACCGATCAAAAGTCATTTTCAAGATCTAATTAGGATCGGTCAAATTCTATGTATTGACAACTAGACCGATGAATAACCTGATGTGAATTTTGGAAAATGGCTTTTGAGTGCTTAAACATTCGATCTAAGTGATCTTGATTTTTTTCAAGCTTAATTACAAGTCATACAATCATTACAAGTGATTTACAACATGATTCTAATGGATTTACATCATATTACAAAAATGTGCACTTGTATTGAATTTTTCTTGTCTTTTCTCCAATTTAATATGTGCAAGTTAGGGCATTTGGAGTGTGTCTATACCTAATCTGAAATCACTCAAGTAGAGACATTAGACACAAATATGTGGAATAGTTAGTAATCATCAAAACACGGGTTTAGTCAATTTAGACGCGAGTCAACATTGACCTAATTGACCTTGAGTCAACATTCTCCCCCTTTTTGAAGATGACAAACCATTCCATAAATGTATTGAATGCTTTTAAGTAAAATCATACCTTCAGAGAAACCTAGGGGTTTCAATAGGATTGAGATCATATGCTCCCCCTCAATTGATGCACATGGAGTTCTCATACTCCCCCTCAGTTGATGTTATTTATCTTGCACAGTTAGCTTTCATAATATTTATAGAATACTATGTCTTCTACTCATATATGTTCTACACATACATGTCTTCTCCCCTTTACCTTCTCCCTTTACATGAACATGCTTCTTCTCACTACTACAGAACATGTCTTTGGCGTCGGTTGTTTAACCCCTTTTAGCGACGGTTCTCAAGTGACGCCTATGTGGGCGCCGCTAAAGGTCAAACTCTTCGGCGTCAGTTTTATAACCGACGCCAAAAGGGTTCGCGCCACAAAAAGGGTGCCATCTAGGACACTTTCTGCGTCGGTTTGCAACTACATAATCGACGCCATATTTCCAGACGCCACGACCGTGCTTCCCTGCATGGCTGTGTTTAGTACTATAGGCGTCGGTGTTATACTATTAACCAACGCCATTTCCTGCCACGGCCGTACTTTCCTGCACGGTCGGGTTGTTTGTCACATTAGGCGGCGGTTTTTATCCAATAACCGACGCTGTAAGCCATTGATGACGATGTTCTATAAATAATCAATGCCTATGTTTTTTTTCTTATCAGTTTGCAGGCCTGCTGTGGCTGGTCAGCAGGATGAGAACCTATAGTTCAATTTTCTAAACTACAGGTTTACAACATCCATTGATATCAGCCTACAAACAAGCCACAAACCTGCAAAATCAACATATATACTTTTCACACAAGTAGATACATTCAGACATCAATTCAATTCTCACATTCACACATGTAGAAATATTCAAATACATGTATAAACATTCAGACATGTATAAACATTCAGAAATATTCATTTACAAAATATCATTCAACATCGCTATCAACATCCCAATTATATTTTACAATCGCCACTGTTTGTATGGCTCTTGCCCATTCTTCTCTTACTTCATTTAATACTTCGATCGTATATGGAGCATGTACATCTTTTAAGAGTTTACCTATAGTTGGTCAGTTTTAAACACCTGCAAAGAGAATGATGTATATATAAGTAATAATATAAAAATAAGATTGATATATTTCATACTAACTAATGAGACTATATATAATACATCATGTATGGTATTGATGTCCAATGCAGCATATTGGATAATCATCTGCATAAATCGCATCACATAGTATGCGCATGCCCAGCCGTTGTCTTGTGTAGCGCACTATAAACTGACACATACAAAATACTAAAAAATACAACTAAGCACACTTCACATAAATAATATATACATTGGAGTCAGGAACTTACTTTTACGTTCTCCCAAATTATTGGCTGGTTCTTTCTCCTTGGGACCTTTCCTCCAGCATTTTTGAATGTTTCTAAACCCCTACATGTTAATGTAACACAGTAAATTGCATAATTAAATAGTAATGTAATAACAAATGTTAACAAATATAAAAATGAAATATTTCTCACCAGAATAATGGCATTCTCATTACGTGTCCAATTTTAGTATTCAATGTACTCCCCGCAGGATCTAGATAATAAACAGTGAATGTCCTGGGGAGAATAACTAGTAACTCCCAATGCCTACCACTAGAGGTAAAAAAGTTAAAAATTAATAACTCAAAATCCACAATAAAAATGTAATTTTCTTAAGTCCAAATTATAAATAAAGTAAACTTACTTGACATTGAATGGAGCTATTATTATCGTCTTCTTTTGCTGACCGAAAATTGTAAAAGCATCTATACAGTATTGTTGAACACTATCAGGGTCTTTAGCTACCATACTAATCAATGATGGAATCAAAAATCCCACATGATCAAATGCAAATTGTTTGCATTGATTTTTGACTAAGTAGCTGCAAAACATGTATTACGTATGCATTAATATATAAGTAACCAGATCACCAGATCTTATACAAGGTATATGGATGTATAAACAAGATCTCACCTTATCCATGTCTCTATCATTGATGTATTCAGCCAATCATACATAAACATCTCAATAATATCTTGTATAAATAAAGAGCTTTCATATGATTGACCTGCATAATTCACTTCTAAAGAAACAATTATAGGGCAATGTATATTATGTGCCCATAGCCAACATGCCATTCCCCTACAAGCAGGACCTAACGGGTATTTTAGGTCAGTTGGAACCCAACTTGGTAATGCAGGAAGTGGAGGTGGAGGCCTAGGTGCTCTGGGTGTCTTCTTTTTAACTTGTATATATAATTTCAGATCAGTTGACTCATATATATACATTAACAATCTAAAGTAATGTAAATTTATCTTACAATTTCAGTAGTGTAGACAACATATTCTTTGGGCCACAATATCACCCCGCCTTCTACCTCAGCAAGTGTATCAATATCCGGGTGGGGATATGGCAATCTAGCTTCCCTCCAATCGGGTAATACACATATCGGGCTCACACGAACATAGCCCCGTGGCATTGGAGTCCTGTGAAACGTTGCCCCAGGAAGGGACGGGTAAGCCTGCACCTCTGCAACAACATAGTCTTGTATTCTTATGCGGCATGGGTTCAATGCCTACAAATTTACATAAAGAATATTATACATATATACATATCATCTTGAAAACATATCATCTTGAAAAGACTAGCTACAATGTCATAAACAATACTTATAGTAGACATGTTAGGCGCTGGGTCTACATGATTACTCTCAGTCTGTGCATTAGGAGAAGAGTGGGTCGCCATAGGTTGATTGGAAGCCTGAGATGCCTGCCACCACACTATTTCTTCCTTGACCTTCTCAGAAACTATATCATTGACCTTCTTAGCAACTATATCCTCAACTCTCTTATTCTTCTATACATGGATAAAAGAAACATTAGCTTCTTATTATTGAATTTCCTTTTGCAGTATTATTCTAAAAAAAATAGGTTACCTCTTCTTGTGAAAGTCTCGCTCTGGGTTTGCGCTGGGATGGCCCAAAGAATGCTTTGATGCCCACACCAACGCATGCACCCCTAACACGTCCAGGATGCTCTGGGTTACCCAGAGCAACTGTCAATTCATCCCTTGTGCCCTGAGGGATGAACATGCCTTGTTTCCTCTGCTCGTGCAACTCCCGCTAATCACCATCAACAAAAATTGGTAAGTTAACACCACAAATAATCAATATTCAAACGATTGCTCTAAGAGTTGTATTTTACCATTTTTGCAGCCGCCTCAGTAGTTACATGATTCTTTATTTCACCCTTCTTGTTTTGCCTCCCAACTATCCAGACATCATGGCGAGGCATGGGTGTGGCACATGTAGTAGAGGACTCCTGAGTAGCAGCAGACTCTGCCTGTAGTCTTTGGCGAACACTTGTATAGCCCTTTGGACCCATAGTGTGGTCATGCACATTCAATGCATGCCTTGCTTTTTGCGCCTCACTGAGGGCCTAGTTAGTATGCACATTAATGATTTGGTTAGTAGCACTAAATGTTAATCTTTTTTTTTTGTCAGTAAGCACGTTTCTCTTTCATTACTCACAAAAAATATACACATCGGGGGAGCAAAGTTCATTACATCTGCAAGATATGTATCTTAAGACAAAAAAAGGAAGGATGCATCTTATCTATGCAAACTTCTATAGTCAGTTTCTATGCAGCACCACACGATGTATGGTTTGCTCCTCCTCTCATAAAAAATGCAGCTATTTCTATGAATCCATAGATGATAGATGATGAGAATTGCTAGCAGCGCTTCCTTCCTGTTCTTTAACAAGTGAACTTTGTTGCTGCCTACAGGTTGGAATGACAGACTTGGCTTGGCTCTTCTCCAAATTTCTGCAGCAAATTCGCATTTCCATAATATATGGTCGTTGGTTTCCACTGCCTTACAGCAAACACTGCATCTAGAAGCTAGGCTGAAACCAATTTTCTACAGCTGGTCTTCTGTTGTAAGTCTGCTGTGCAATGCTTTCTAGCAGCAAATTGCAGCTCTCTTAGGTGCCCTGTTCTTCCACACCCAGCTGGTCCACGGCAGGGCCTCATGCTTAGGCCTGCAAAACTCCCAAGCATCCTTAAGAGTGATGACTTTCAGACCTCCAAGCGTGCAAAAATCTGCACCTCTGCCTAGCTGAACGCTGCTGCAAATCTCTTTCAGCTATTCAACCCCTCTTATCTCAGGGATCGACCACACTCCATTCACAATGGTGTCGGATAGCATGCTGTTTGTCCCAAAATTGGTTCTGAGTTGAAGGTAGTCGGGGTTTTCAAACTAAATGTTAATCTTGAATAGGTGAATACAATATATATTAATTAAATTGGGAGTGACGCCTAATACCACCTATCCCATCCTTGAACACCTAATCTCACTAGTAAGTGTATAATGTATATTGGGGTTTTGAGAAAATTTCGGCAGCATTTCCCCACTGTTCTCTAAGTACATATGTACTTAGAGAACAAATGGGGAAATGCTTCCGAAATTTTCTTGAAAACCTAATACACATTATACACTTACATCCTAAGTGAGATTAGGTGTTCAAGAACAGTCCCAAACTGGGGACTATCCAAGATTTACTCCTAATGAGTAAATCTTGGACGGGTTTCTAGGCCAACAAACACGTGATGTCATTCTGATATATAATAAATGTGTACCACCTATCCCATCCTTGAACACCTAATCTCACTAGTAAGTGTATAATGTGTATTGGGTTTTTGAGAAAATTTCGGTAGCATTTCCCCCTGTTCTCTAAGTACATATGTACTTAGAGAACAAACGAGGAAATGCTACCAAAATTTTCTCGAAAACCCAATACACATTATACACTTACATCCTAACTGAGATTAGGTGTTCAAGAACAGTACCAAACCGGGGACTATCTAATATTTACTCCTAATGAGTAAATCTTGGACGGGTTTCTAGGCCAACAAACACAATAATATATAGGTACATGTTAGAGTTTCATCACAATTAATGTTAGGATTTCATCACAATTGATGTTAGGGTTTCATCAATGTTAGGTTTTAATTAAATCAAATTAGGATGCTAGAATGGACAATTTTAAATCTTATTTCAACATGCATCAAAATTTACTGAATTAGGTCAAACACTAGGATCAGAAATACAAATATATGCAAGCAAAATATTTGTTCGTATCCTAGGATTTACATAAAGATTTGTTCATATCCTTACCAATAGCAAACACGGCCGTGGTAGGCCAACACAGCCACGGCTGTGCTTGCTATTGGTAAGGAGCTACGGAGAAGGAAAGCTACGGAGAAGGAAGCAAAGAGGCTAGGGCTACCTGGAGCTAGCGTGGAGAAGAGCGGTGGCGATCGGCAGCAGCAGAGCAGACTGGTGGCGGCGGCAGCAGAGCAGACCGGCAGCGACGAGCAGCAGCAGACCGGCGGCGGCAGCAGAGCAGAGCAGACCGACGGCGGCAGCGATCGTCGGGTGATTTTAGGCAAGCGGCGATCACAACAAACTATCGCAATGAAACAGGAAGGAAGGGGAAGAGATGGGTGATGCATGTCTATTAAGTTTGTCAACATCGTCAGTTATCTGTAAAACTGACACCTTTTACCTTTAAGCGTCGGTTGATATTAAAAGACCGACGTCCAATTAGACAATCTTTGCCCTAAATTATTTGGCGGGAACCATTATCAGCGTCAGTTTTCAAAATGATTAATTGACGCCTATATTGGAACTTTTCGCGCAAATTTCCATCTTATATCGGCGTTGGTTATTAGTTAAAACACCGACGCTGTATGTGCTACTTTGGGGCAAAAAAATTTCGCTCAAAAATTGGATTTCGCGGGCGATTTTAGGCGTCGGTTTGTTTTACCCAGCCGATGCTGAATACAAAGCGGTACCCGTGTCTGGCTGGTCTTCGAATATAGATGTCAGGGTTCCTAAATATCCGACGTTGAATATTATAGGCGTCGGTTTTGGTAAAGAACTGACACCCAAAAAAGTGACACTGAATGTTGTTTCTGTAGTACTCTTCATGTAAGACATGCCTTCTCCCTATTTTGTCAAAAGAAGACATACATTTCTCCCCCTTTGTCATTTCAAAAAGTGGGGTTATGAAGAAATAAGAAACATCATGTAACATCCCACTCTTTTATGCAAATTTTCAAATTATTTTATTCCTTGCACGCTCTTTTCCTAATTAGATAATTGTTGAGGACTTAAATGCAACTTGCCCATGTTAGTTTTGCAAAATCATTTTATTATGTCCAATTGCTCTCTTAACCTTGTTCTATTTAAAGAAAATGTTTTCATATATATCCATGCCCTTTTTCTTAAGAAAATGAGGATAAATGCTTTTATGTCAAATTTTCTCTCTCATATGATAATTAGTGATTTACATGTTTAATTATTTTCTTAATGGCCCCCATCTTGTTAATTGAAAAGAAATAATATTTAGGGCACGTTTTTATGTTTTGCAATTCTTATTTGAAGAATTAATTACTTTATTTGCATACATCATGGTCATTTAAGCATACATGAGGGTTTTGCTATTTTTAGGCCTAAATGGGTACAAGCATGAAATCTAATGGCATAGGAATATTCTAGACACTCTAATCTACCTATGGTTCAAATTTGAACCCATTATGACCATGTTTCACCCTCCAATTAATTTGAGAGAGGTTTTGAGTATAGTATGACCAAGATTTGAATGAAATATCATTTATGCAGCCGATTTAAGCTATAGTTTGTTTTAATTGCAATTGTCATGCATTATTTCATCCGTTTTATGATCCGCGCATTCGTGACCGCTGGATCGAGATCCAACGGTGGTTCAGTCTTCTTCTTCCTCCATTTTTCTAGCAAGCAGGAGCCATTTTCCCTGAGCGATCTTCAATGATCCCGTTCTCCCTCCCCTCACATCCGTTTTCTGAGATTCCTTCTCCAGAGAGACCGCAAGGTCAATCCGCACCCAAAGAGCCCTAGCTCGCACCCCCTCGTGCCTTATAGATAAAACGCCCATTTAGGGCTCGCTGCCATTTTTTCACTGACACCTCCCCGCTCCCTCTCGCATCCATCTAACTACTTAGAGAGCACCGCCGCCCCCCAAGCAACACCTCTCCTCGCTCAATTTCTCCCCCGGCTCCGTCAGTAGCCCCAACCTACTCGAGTTGTCTTCTCCGGCGACCTTGACTTCGCCCCGTCTCCTCCTGTCACCTCGACGCAATTGCGAACATTGTGAGCATCCTCAGAGCCTTTCCTTTGTTGTCCCGACCTTCTTTTGCCCCGCGATCGCCCCTGCTAGCGGGTCCTATAGAGCCGTCGCCTGTGCTTGCTGGTGCTAGTCGCCATGGCATCACAGTGGATTCTAGGCCATGGAGACAGCACCTCTGACCTCGCTTGGCCTTAAGGGTTGATTTCTGATCCCCAGTGTGCCCTCTCTGGCTTTGTTCTTTGCCGTTTGAACCATCACTGCCGCCCCTGTTTCCCACGACAATTCTCTGTTCTATGGACACGAAGGTCCTCTTGTCCCCTTCGACCCTAGAAACGATGACTTTTGGTCCGCATGACCTCGATTTGGTTTTACTAGATCTTTTGGTCCCAAACTGCCCATTTTCTTAGCACTCCGGCTTCACGAGCAGTGGTTTTGCCATGACCTGGCTCTGGTGCTCCTGTGCATCATAGAGCTTCTCCTTTAGCTTGTTCTGATCATCAGGACTTCACGGAGGCACACATACTTTATCCGTGCACCAGGGGACTCTAGAATCCCAGTGTGGAAGTGCTCTTCAAAGCTCCTGTACTGCTGGAGCCATGGCTCGAGTTGAGAAGGCAAGGAGCAATCCATGTCTTGAAATGACCTTAGTGCCCCTGTCCTTCGTTTATTTGACGATTTCCACCATGAGGGTATTTCAAGGTTTTCGCCTATCCACCCTTGTTTGATCGCGAGTCCTTAGAGGCGATCCTCGTTGCTAAATTGGCCAAGCCTGGTTGGTCCAATTCAGACCTGGCCCACTGTCTTGGGTCGAGTTTTATCCACATGGATTTTCTTTAATTTCCTATTGGCTGAATCTTTGAAAATTCATAGTAAATTGCCTGGTTATCGGAAAAATACGCAAAATTAGGTTTTAGAAAGGATTTTCAATAAGGAATCCGATTTTATGATTTTTATCAACTGGTTTTTCTGTTTTCACATCTCAATAATTATATAACACAAATTAGGGTTTAATTTGTATGATGAAGGATGATATGTTAATTTCAGGTGATTGAGGATCCAATCAGTCAAACAAGGTTTGACTTAGGTGAATTAGCTCAAGGTAAGTGGGCCATGCCCTTGGCATAGATAACATTTGGTTTATTGAATGTTTATGAATATTGTTAAGCACTTTATGTTAATGCCATGTTTTTCCTCAATGTATATGATTATTGGATGTTGTTTGTTATAATCTAAGTCTAAGAAGAGAAATCACATTAAGATTATGATTTATGATTAAGATACATGAAACCAAGATTAAGAGGGAAGAGATTCCCATCCATGCTTAAGAGGGAGAAATCCCATTATGTTTCATGGGGAGAAATCCCAATTATGTTCAAGAGGGAGGAATCTCAATTAAGATCAAGTTTAAGTCATTTAGAAAATAATTAAGTCTAAGAAAGATCATGGTTAATGGAAATTGATTTAGATTTATATGCACCTTGTTATGGGCTTTCCGAGCATTATGGGCTTTCTGAGAAATTATGGGCTTTCCGAGCATTATGGGTTCCTTATGGGGCATTAAGAGAGGAGCATATACTTCTAGTCAAATTCCTTATGTAAAAGATTCCAAGAAATTATTAATGTTAATGCATGTTCATGTTTATGTTAAATCACTTTATATGTTATTTTTATGCTTTATAACATGCCAATGCCGCTTACTTACCATGTTTGTTTTTCCTTTGCATGGCTGGGGACGAGATGTCCGCAGACGTTGGAGCTAAAGGGAAGGAGACATCTTGAGAAGACTCCAAGTATACAAGACCTTAGAAGTTGTTGCCTGGTGGGACGTCCACCTATGGAGATCCTATCTTTTTCATGATTATCTAGTTTATGTTTAGTATATCTTTAGAAGCATGATGTAGCTTTCTTTCCAAGAACTCATGTATGAATCTATGTTTCTATGAATGCCAAGTGTTGTTTATTTCTTGATATGAGATCATGCATGTGACAATCCCTCCCTGATATGCCAAGTACCCCACATTATGGATAATGTTGGGGATTAGGCTGTGCTTCCGCTGATTACATATGAAACCCTAGGGAGGGGTGTTAAATTAATGGTATCAGAGCAAGGAATAGATGGCCACTAAGGCAACAATAAGGATTCATACAAGTCACCCTAGGATAAAGCAATAGAAGTAGAGAACATGATTATGCATTCTAGTATGTCTAGAGAACCCTAAAGATGACTAGAGCCCTCACCTCATTAGAGAAGTACATGTTAGGATGCTTAGGTAGTTGAAACCAAACCCTAGATGATGACATGTTTCTCCTTGTCTCAATGGTAAGGGCCACCCAATTGAGATTTGAGGAAAATGTCATTTAATGTGACCTTTTGTTTGTCTTACCTTCTTAATTGTGTGTGTGGTATGGGGCAGATTTGCAAATAAGTTGGTGAGATGTAGCATAAAGAGATCCAACATTTCTAAATATGTGCTTGATCACCACATATAAAGAGATGAAGGATATATGACCTAAGGTTAGACAACTATGAATATGTAGTCATGGTAAGTGAGAGATAGATTCCCTAAGTGTAATGAGTTAGGTGTAATGTTAAGGAGTAAGTATGAGACTTAGTAAGGGTAGTTAGGTAATTTATGTTGAATCATAATGCTTTGTTTATGCATGTTTCTTCTATAATAAAATTTGTATGGAAAATTTGCAAGTTTATGTGAAACCCTTAAGGTGGGTAGAAACCCTAGGAAGTTTCGAGGATGAAATTTATTTAAGGTGGGTAGAATTGTAACATCCCACTCTTATATGAAAATTTTCAAATTATTTTATTCCTTGCATGCTCTTTTCCTAATTAGATAATTGTTGAGGACTTAAATGCAACTTTCCCATGTTAGTTTTGCAAAATCATTTTATTATGTCCAATTGCTCTCTTAACATTGTTCTATTTAAAGAAAATGTTTTCATATATATCCATGCCCTTTTGTTTAAGAAAATGAGGATAAATGCTTTTATGTCAAAATTTCTCTCTCATATGATAATTAGTGATTTAGATGTTTAATTATTTGCTTAATGGCCCCCATCTTATTAATTGAAAAGAAATAATATTTAGGGCACGTTTTTATGTTTTGCAATTCTTATTTGAAGAATTAATGGCTTTATTTGCATACATCATGGTCATTTAAGTATACATGAGGGTTTTGCTATTTTTAGGCCTAAATGGGTACAAGCACGAAATCTAATGGCATAGGAATATTCTAGACACTCTAATCTACCTATGGTTCAAATTTGAACCCATTATGACCATGTTTGACCCTCCAATTAATTTGAGAGAGGTTTTGAGTATAGTATGACCAAGATTTAAATGAAATCTCATTTATGCAGCCGATTTAAGCTATAGTTCATTTTAATTGCAATTTTCACGCATTATTTCATCCGTTTTATGATCCGCGCATTCGTGACCGCTGGATCGGGATCCAACGGTGGTTCAGTCTTCTTCTTCCTCCATTTTTCTCGCAAGCAAGAGCCGTTTTCCCTGAGCAATCTTCAATGATCACGTTCTCCCTCCCCTCACATCTGTTTTGCGAGATTCCTTTTCCAGAGAGACTGCAAGGTCAATCCGCACCCAAAGAGCCCTAGCTCGCACCCCCTCGTGCCTTACAGATAAAATGCCCATTTAGGGCTCGCTGCCATTTTTTCACTGACACCTCCCCGCTCCCTCTCGCCTCCATCTAACTACTTAGAGAGCACCGGCGCCCCCCAAGCAACACCTCTCCTCGCTCAATTTCTCCCCTGGATCAGTCAGTAGCCCCAACCTACTCGAGTTGTCTTCTCCGACGACCTTGACTTCGCCCCGTCTCCTCCTGTCACCTCGGCGCAATTGCGAACGCTGTGAGCATCCTCAGAGCCTTTCCTTTGTTGTCCCGACCTCCTTTTGCCCCGCGATCACCCCTGCTAGCGGGTCCTATAGAGCCGCCGCCTGTGCTTGCCGGCGCTAGTCGCCATGGCATCACAGTGGATTCTAGGCCATGGAGACAACACCTCCGACCTCGCTTGGCCTTAAGGGTTGATTTCTGATCCCTAGTGTGCCCTCTCTGGCTTTATTCTTTGTCGTTTGAACCATCGCCGCCGCCCCTGTTTCCCATGACAATTCTCTGTTCTATGGACATGAAGGTCCTCTTGTCCCCTTCGACCCTAGAAATGATGGCTTTTGGTCCGCATGACCTAGATTTAGTTTTACTGGATCTTTTGGTCCCGAACTGCCCATTTTCTTAGTGCTCCGGCTTCGCGAGCAGTGGTTTTTCCATGACCTGGCTCTGGTGCTCTTGTGCATCACAGAGCTTCTCCTTTAGCTCGTTCTGATCGTCAGGACTTCACGGAGGCACACATACTTTATCCGTGCACCAGGGGACTCTAGAATCCTAGTGTGGAAGTGCTCTTCAAATCTCATGTACTGCTGGAGCCATGGCTCGAGTTGAGAAGATGAGGAGCAATCCAGGTCTTGAAATGACCTTAGTGCCCCTGTCCTTTGTTTATTCGACGATTTCCACCGTGAGGGTATTTCAAGGTTTTCGCCTATCCACCCTTGTTTGATCGTGAGTCCTCAGAGGCGATCCTCGTTGCTGAATTGGCCAAGCCTGGTTGGTCCAATTCAGACCTGGCCCACTGTCTTGGGTCGAGTTTTATCCACATGGGTTTTCTTTAATTTCCTATTGGCTGAATCTTTGAAAATTCATAGTAAATCGCCTGGTTATCGGAAAAATACGCAAAATTAGGTTTTAGAAAGGATTTTCAATAAGGAATCTGATTTTATGATTTTTATCAACTGGTTTTTCTGTTTTCACATCTCAATAATTATATAACACAAATTAGGGTTTAATTTGTATGATGAAGGATGATATGTTAATTTCAGGTGATTAAGAAGATCCAATCAGTCAAACAAGGTTTGACTTAGGTGATTTAGCTCAAGGTAAGTGGGCCATGGCCTTGGCATAGATAACATTTGGTTTATTGAATGTTTATGAATATTGTTAAGCACTTTATGTTAATGTCATGTTTTTCCTCAATGTATATGATTATTGGATGTTGTTTGTTATAATCTAAGTCTAAGAAGAGAAATCACATTAAGATTATGATTTATGATTAAGATACATGAAACCAAGATTAAGAGGGAAGAGATTCCCATCCATGCTTAAGAGGGAGAAATCCCATTATGTTTCATGGGGAGAAATCCCAATTATGTTCAAGAGGGAGGAATCTCAATTAAGATCAAGTTTAAGTCATTTAGAAAATAATTAAGTCTAAGAAAGATCATGGTTAATGATAATTGATTTAGATTTATATGCACCTTTTTATGGGCTTTCCAAGCATTATGGGATTTCCGAGCAATTATGGGCTTTCCGAGCATTATGGGCTCCTTATGGGGCATTAAGAGAGGATCATATACTTCTAGTCAAATTCCTTATGTAAAAGATTCCAAGAAATGATTAATGTTAATGCATGTTCATGTTTATGTTAAATCACTTTATATGTTATTTTTATGCTTTATGACATGCCAATGCCGCTTACTTACCATGTTTGTTTTTCCTTTGCATGGATGGGGATGAGATGTCCGCAGACATTGGAGCTAAAGGGAAGGAGACATCTTGAGAAGACTCCAAGTATACAAGACCTTAGAAGTTGTTTCCTGGTGGGACATCCATCTATGGAGATCCTATCTTTTTCATGATTATCTAGTTTATGTTTAGTATATCTTTAGAAGCATGATGTAGCTTTCTTTCCAAGAACTCATGTATGAATCTATGTTTCTATGAATGCCAAGTGTTGTTTATTTCTTGATATGAGATCATGCATGTGACAATCCCTCCCTGATATGCCAAGTACCCCACATTATGGATAATGTTGGGGATTAGGTTGTGCTTCCGCTAATTACGTATGAAACCCTAGGGAGGGGTGTTACACATCACTTGTTAAAGAGAAAGGAGATAACACAAATATATATAAGGAGAGTATAAGAGCACAGATAAGGGCTTGTCCAAGCATAGAAATAAAAGCAAGTTAAAGTATATACTTGAACAACCCAAAATGCAAGATGAAGTGTTGTAGAGAAACAATAAAATGCAATTTTTGACCCCCAAGATGACAGAATTTGCCCAATAAGTGTCAGGGCTCTTGGCATAGCAATGACCCTTGCTCATAAGGTAGTTTCTGTAAAGAAAAACACTAGTCTTGCACCAAAAACTGAAATTGGAGCCAAATCTGCATGAAAACCAAAAATACTCCAATTTCTACATACAATGTAGATCTATGTATCCTTCATCACAATGTTATGCAAGAAACTAAAGATAGTAGATATGCAATTTAAGGAACAAGCTTGAGCATGTATGAAACAAGATACAAGCATAGCATATAGTGAAATACCACTAGATGAGCAAAGATGCCAATTATAAACAAGGTTAGAACTACATGTATGCGAACTACTGGTAGATGTTACCACAAGTTAGGACTACTAGTAGGATCTAGGTCATAGCAAGAGATACCAAAAGATACACAAGATAAAGAAAGCTATGAGTAGATGTAGAGATATATCCAAACAAAGAGATAAGCAATTTTAGAAGCATGAAAGGATATAACTCACATACAAGTATGCATCATTACCAAAAGATGATTACCACTAAGAACCTCAAGGTTGTATCAAAACAAGATATACACCTAGATAGATGTAGCAAGTTAGAGTACAACGGAAGCAATTTTAGACACAACTAAGAGATCCAAAGAGATCATCATCAAAACCTGCAAAGCAACTCAAAGCAAGTAATTGCAAGATATAGATATACCAATTTAGAACAATTAGAGAGATAGAGTTGTAAGCAAGATAGATAATCTAAAGCATGGCAATATGCACATATAAAGGTACCAAATTAGTGCCAAAGAATAAGGCAATTGGTTGAGAAAATCTAGTTGAGAGGGAAATTCTCATTCAATAAGCCAAATGTATATTTTGTGCGTAGTGTTATCGGTCGAGCTCTGTGTATTGACAACTCGACCGATGACAGCTGTTGGAAACACCCATTGGTGCCTATCGGTCGAGTTTCAAATAGGACATACTCGACCAAGAGAGCTTCTGTCAAAAAGCACATATATTTCATAAAAACATATTTAGAGGCATGTTGAAAATACAAACCATATCCAAACATGTGTAAGCAAGTTAGTAATGCACTATAAAAGCATTTGAAATAGTTTTTGAGCAAGAGTGTGAAGAGAAACACAAAATACCACTTTTGACACAAAAACCATATCTATAGTGCACACTATCTTGACAAAAACAAGTTAGGATTGGTTATAAGCAAGAGAAACATTATCTTTGTCTTTACCATTACTTTTCCACTTGTTGTCACCATCTACACATCTCACCTTTGTTCTTTCATGTGGATTGACAAGTCAATTTGCAACTCAATAGCTCAAGTCAATCCATTTGCAAGTACCTACAAGAAGAAAGATGAAATGGTCCCCAATCATGTTTTTGGGTCCAGAGGGGTTAGCTTAGCAACCCAAATCCTATTTCTCTTGGGTGCTTTCCTAAAAGGACAACAAGTAGAATAATGGCCAATATCATTGCAATAGTTGCATGTGCCCATAGTCTTGGAACTAGAGGATTCTCCATGGAAGATTGGAGGTCCCTTACCTTTGTTGTTCCTTTGACTACTATCATATCCAAACCATGTCTACCAATTTGTTTAGTAGTATGGTGTAGGATATCATTAAGATTCCTTTTACCAACTAAGAATCTTTGCAAAGAAGATCTCAAACTGTCATTATCATGCTTAAGAGAAGCAATAGTAGAACAGAAATGATAGATATTATCTCTAGCATGCAAAAGATCATTTTCTAAGCAAAGAGCTTTAGTTAAATAAGAATCTCTATCAATATGAAGAGCAACAACAACATTCTCTCTACTAGTAGAACTAGAACAAGATTCATGAACATTGATTTTAGCAAGCAAGGAGGCATTTTCTATTTCAAGCAAAACAATCTTAGAAAAATAAACACCATTTTTAGATTATAATCCTTGCAAAACAAAATCTTTGTCATTATTTTCATATTTAAGAACATCAATATCATGCATGAGAGAATCAACAATTAAAGTATGCTCTTCATTAGAAATAGGCATAAGAGGTTGAGCTTCTAGAAATCTAATCTTATCAAGCAAACTAGCATTTTCAAGTTTAAGAGAATCTACTTGACTAAGACAATCATTTTTATCATCAAGCAAGCAAGAATTAGAATGTTCAAGATCATCTAGTTCTACATGCAAATTATCAGCAATTCTAGCAAGCTTTTTCTTTTTCCTTTTATAAGACTTAAGAGAGGCACAAGTATCATGAATAATAGCAATCAAAGATTCTTTATCTAAAGAGTTTAGATTTACCTCACTTGAGTCCTTACTTGTTGATGCCATAAGAGCAAAATGGCATTCTCCTTCATCATTAGAACTTGATTTTGATTTTTCACTTGAATCTTCACTTGAGCTTGAGTTGGAGGAGCCACTTGAGCTTGAGTTGGAGGAGTCACTTGAGCTTGAGTGCCATTTCTCCTTCTTCTTGTACTTCTCTTCTCTTCTCTTGTGAAGATGGGTCTTTTTGCCTTGTGAGCAATCTTCCTTGTAGTGACCCTTCTTTCCACATGTGAAGCACCGGATGGAGGAGGACTTGCCTTTATAGAATCTACCCTTAGAGTGCATGGCATCTTCTTTAACATGAAGGATGGAGAGACTTGTTCCATGATAGCTTCAATTTGAGCCTTCATTTCAGCCTTCTTCATTCTCTTTGGCTCTTTCTTCTCTTGTCTTTCAACTTCTTCTCTTTTGTCAAGTAAGACTTCATGTGCTTGTAGATTTCCAATGAGCTCTTCAATAGGGACATCCTTAAGAGACCTTGCTTCTTCAATGGAAGTCACCTTGGGTTCCCACCTCTTTGGAAGAGTTCTAAGGATCTTTGAGTTGATCTCTCCTCTAGACATAGGATGACCTAGAACCGCAAGACCATTCACAATGGTATTGAGCCTTGAGTACATGTTGGCTATCCTCTCCTCCTTTCCCATTTTGAAGTTCTCAAGTAGCCCTTTGAGCATGTAGACTTTGCTTTCCTTCACTTGATCTGTCCCCTCATAGGTGATGCATAGCTTTCTCCATACCTCATAGGCTGTTTCACATGAAGAAATCTGGTTGAACTCAGTGGAGGTCATGGAGGCATAAAGGATGTGCATGGCTCTAGCATTCAAGATTGCTTTCTTCAAGGTAGCATCATCCCATTCTTTAATCTTTGTCTTTGGTAGCTTGTATGGGATGTTCATCATTTGCCACATCTCAAGACTTGATCTTTGGATGTAGAATTGAAGCCTTCTTCTCCAATAGAGGAAATTACTCCCATCAAAGATTGGTAGGCTAATCAAGTATCTCCCTCCTTAGTAGTCACTTGTCTTCTCCTACTTGTTGAAGTATGCTTGGAGAAAGCCCGCATTGATACTAATTGTTGGATCCTAGATGATCTAGAGGGGGGTGAATAGAGCTGAATGCACTTAAACAAAATTCATTAGACCTTTAAGATATATCACAAGATAAGGTTGCTAAATTGGAAATTTGTGTGCAACTAAAACATACATAGCAAGGGAGAGAGAGATTGAACATACACCAATTTACAAGCTATTTAGAGTGGTTCCACACTTCAAACTAGAAGTGAGTCAGTCCACTACCTAGAGAGGTCAACCTCTAAGATTTCTTAACCTTGCACCTTCATTATATTCATTATAAGAGATACAATACATGACCACCAAAGGACTTACCTATACAATACAAAGAGTCTTCAACCTTACCAAGGACTTACCCACTTTGCAAGGAGTCTTCTGCCTTCTTCCAATGACTTACTTACTCTTGCACAAGTCCTCAACCTTGCAGGGATTACCCACTCTTATTGGATCTTCTGCCTTTGACTTCACCTTCACTCGGAGAAGCTTCCACCAAGGACTTACCCACTTGAGCAAGGAGTCTTCTGCCTTCACCAAGGGCTTACCCACTCTTACTCCAAGTCTTCAACCTTGATCTTTACTAAGGGACTCCTTCCCTTGTTCTTCTTCACCTCTCTTAGCTAAGAGAGAGGGCCTTCATCTTCATGGTTGAAATGAGAGATAGGGAGGTGGTGGAAGTGAGAGCCTCACAAGATATACATGTAGGACCAGCTCTCTTACATATTTCCTACTCACTCTAACTAATGTAGCAAGTGATTAAGCTTAGAGAGAGAGAGGAGGTTGTAAGAAGAACTCAACTATAGAATAGGCACCTTACATAGAGTTTTGCATTGAATGCTCAACCTTGGAATGAAACCCAAGGGGTCCTATTTATAGCTGGGGATGCCTCTTAGCCTTTAGGAACACTTGAGAACAAAAACTAGCCATTTTGTGGCTTGCCATGGATATATTTTCACTTATTGCAACTCCACAACGGCTAGAAGCACTTTTCTGCACTTTTCCGTACAGTGCAATTGGTCGAGTTTCTATAAGGGTAACTCGACCGATAGAGTAAAAGACAAAGCTGATATTCAGACCATCGGTCGAGTTTGTCCCGAGGAAACTCGACCGACCAATGAAAATCGAATTGGTCAGGTACTCCATCGGTCGAGTTCTGTGAAGTGTAAACTCGACCGATCAAAAGTCATTTTCAAGATCCAATCAGGATCGGTCGAGTTCTGTGTATTGACAACTCGACCGATGAATAACCTGATGTGAATTTTGGAAAATGGTTTTTGAGTGCTTAAACATTCAATCTAAGTGCTCCTGGTTTTTTTCAATCTTAATTACAAGTCATACAATCATTACAAGTGATTTGCAATATAATTCTAATGGATTTACATCATATTACAAAAACATTCACTTGTATTGACTTTGACTTGTCTTTTCTCCAATTTGATATGCGCAAGTTAGGGCATTTGGAGTGTATCTATACCTAATCTGAAATCACTCAAGTAGAGACATTAGACACAAATATGTGGAATGGTTAATCATCATCAAAACATGGGTTTAGTCAATTTAGATGTGAGTCAACATTGATCTAATTGACCTTGAGTCAATGTCATCGTCGGTTGTTTCAAAAACTGACACCTAAGATCCAACAATGTCAGTCACAACAAAAAAACCGACACCTATGTTCAATCATAGTCGTCGGTTTCAACTAGAAAAACCAACGTCTATCTACATATGCCGACAAAATAAATTTCTTGAATTACGACCATAGTTGTCGGTTGCCATTGAACACCGACGCCAATTGGGCAATTTTGGGGGTAAAAATTTCCATGGGGACAACGCGCGAACTCACATCGGCGTCGTTTATTGTATGAAAACCGACGACAAAAATAGACCCGATTTCTATCTCGCGTAAAACCTTTAGTCGTCAGTTTCTTGGTCAACAACCGACGCCGTATGTGAAATTTTGGAGGTAATTTTTTTGCACTAGAAAATTTGGATTTGGCGGGAGATTTTAGGCGTCAGTTTCTTATTGCGCAACCGACGCTAAATAAAAAGCGATACATGTGTCTGGTCGGTCTTCACATATAGATGTCAGTTTGTGTATTCAGCCAATGTTGTAGGGTTTAGGCGTCGGTTTCTTGGATACAACCGACGCCTATAAATGTGACGTTATAAGCCATTTCTGTACCAGTGTTTTCCTTTGCAAGGAGAACTAGCCGCTCGGTATCACCCACGTTGGATCTAGATCTGAAGACAAAGTACACCAAATGTGGTTGTTTGGGATCATTATTGGTGTATCCCCTTTCTTCCTTTCTAGATCTATCCATTTGTGTGTTCCAACCTCATTGTTATCCTTAATGTCTCTTCATTTGTGTAAATCTTTAATGCTACTCACTAACATGAGTGGCTAAACTCATTGCTTGGGTTGGGAGTAGCCAATAAGGCTCTCCCAACATGTATATACTTACATCCATTGAATATATATGCTCTTAGCAATGGTTATCTCGATACGCTTGTTCTTATTTCTTCACTTGCATGATTAGCTACCATCTTGAGATGTTTCATTATTAGAGCCTCGAAAGAGAGGTTCTAACTCTATCTAAATGTTATGGAGTTGCATGAATACATGAAAATTTTGGAATGCTAAAGCTAATGATTATATGGTTATCTTTGTGATTGTTTGTTTGCCGTCTCGATAGAGAGACAACCTTATAATCTAGATCTATACTAAGCTCGAGAGAGGAGGGAATAGAGACATATGGTGATTTCTTGTAACCTTGCCAAAGGCGTATAATGGGTGTGAGTATTGCATGTTGGTGACAATATACACCAATGCCTCGAGTCTAGCAATAGATTTGACTACACTACTTCTAAATATGTTATATCTAACTGCTTGGAATACTTCGTTCTACATGTCCAATTTTCTAACTCAACTGTGTGAACTGTTTATGTAGATCGGAGAGAAGAAAATTTTGGCGATCATCTTACCATCCTCCCGCATCATCATGCCTCCTCGTAGAGGAGGACATACTAGAAATGACCAAAATGTGAGGGTGGAGAACATTTGACCCATGCCAGAAACTAAGTCTGAGCATGAGGATGGTAACTTTGATGGGACTGAAAAAGATTGCATATCGATACCTCATGGAGAAGATGAACATGAGGAATGACGTGAAGACAAGGAATGTGAGGAACAATGCAAAGATGAGGAGCATGAGGAACGACGCCATGACGAAAACTGTCTCCATCGAGGAAGAAGAAATTGGAGGAACTGTTGTGAGAACAAAGATAATAACCACAACAATGAATAAGATGATGAAGGAGGTCCTTTCCTCTGAGATCTAGCCGCTATAAGGGCAAATGAGTCAAGATGCCCCACTGTCATTACCAGATTTGATGTGACCAACTTCAAACTGAAACCAGATGTCATTGCCATGATTCAAAACAAGTTTTTGGAGGAAATTCTAGAGATAAGAACCCCTACAATCATCCTGATGCCTACAAGAACATTTGCAATACCATCAAGATGAGGGGAGTTCCACAAGAAGTAAAAAATTGCAAGGGTTTCAACTCCTCCTTAAGAGACAAGGCTCTATCATGGTACCCATCTCTACCCGACAAGAATATTAATAGTTGGGGACCCTTGGCTGATACTTTCGTTACCAAGTTCTACCTAGTGGAGAAAACCCTTAGGATAGGCAAAGATAAATGGATTCATGCAGAAGCCTAGAGAAAAATTGTATGAGGCATGGGAATGATTTCATGAGTACCAGAGGGACTACCCACACTACAATTACAACAAATGTCACATAGTCACAACTTTCTATAGTAGTCTTACTTCCGTTGAGAGAACTTCATTGAACGTCACTATAGGAAACAATTTCTTAGGCAAAAACCCAAAGAAGACTATGTAGATTATTGACAACATGGCTACTATGTAGGAAGGAATGGACTTCGATTGAGGAGACAGATGTTCAACAAAGAAAATGACATATGAAGGACCTTCTGTTGAATCAAAGGCTTTAGAAACTATCACTGCCCACATTCAGAAGATTGCTATAGATGTCGGGCAACTAAGGACTCTGGAAGCAAGGATAAGAAACATGTAGACAAAGTAATGAAATGTGTTACATGTGGCAAGGGAGGTCATATAATAGATAATTGCATCTATACTCAACCCGAGGAGGAAAGCGAGGAGGAAGAAGAGACAAAAAATGTCTCCTATGTTAATTTTAAGAGGCCAAATCACCTTGGTTTCAACTATGGAAACAAGGATGCCACAGAAAACTCCCATCAACTAAGCGGCCCATCTAAAACACCACTAAGATTTTGAAGTGGGGGAGAAATAGCCACATCCACCAGAACCACCAACTACCAATAAAATAGAAATAATTACCAAAACCAAGGGTAAGGTTAAGGCCAAAACAAGAACGCATACTAACAAAATCAAGATCAAGGCCAACCTAAAAGCAGCAACTAGCTTGACATGTGGCTTAACTATTTGATTTCATAAAAAGGCAAGTCTTGATGAATGACCAGATGACCCAAAGTGCTATCACCAACTCAGGTGTTTTAACCTTAATGAGACCCAAATGGTTGATATGCAGAAAACAAAGACAAATTGACCAACAGCTGGTACAACTGCCTGAGCTCATAAAGAACCCTCAAAGAAAGATCCCCTCCAACACTGAGGCTATAAAGATGGACACCCTTTGATCTAGAAGAACTCTAGATAACTCTAATGATAAAAGCACCCCATAAGAAGCAACACATGCAAATTCGCAACCTGTACCAGTTGTAGTGGAGAAAGTGCCTGAGGAGGAAGATTCTACCAGGAAGGACAAGCCTAAGGAGAAGGGAAAAGGGGAGAAAGCTGCAAAAGAAAGTTGAATAGACCCCATAGAAGAAGTTTTTGTCAATCAAAACCCACATTCCCCAAGGGTGCCTTTTCCGTACAAGTTAATCAAAACCCATCTTAAGAAGAGGTACGAAAAGTTTATAGAAGCCGTGAAGAAGCTGCACCTAGATGTCCCTTTCTTAGATGCCATCAAAGAAATGCCTACCTATGATAAATTCTTCAAGGACCTCATCACTAAAAGAAGAAGAGGATATCACGTCGAGACAGTACAACTAGCCAAGATGTCCAACGCCTTTGTTCAAGCAAAGATGTCGATCAAGAAAAAGGACCCGGGTGCATTCACTATCCCTTTCAATATTAGAGATAATGTGGAAAGAAAGGGACTCATAAATCTTAGAGCAAGCATCAGTCTGATGCCTCTCACCTTGGCTCAAATACTTTGACTCACCAACATGGTGAAGACGAGAATGAGGATTCAACTAGCAGACCACACTTTCAGAAAACCTGTGGGGGTAGTGGAAGATGTCCATATTTGTGTAGGGTGTTTCTTTATACCTTGTGATATTGTCTTGATTGACACTATAGAGGATCCCACACGTCCTATGATTTTCAGAAGAGCTTTCCTCACCACTGGGAGAGAACTAATCAATGTCGCAGAAGGGATCTTCACTCTTTATGTCAAAAATGACCATATTGATTTTCATGTCAAAATTGCTATGAGGGAACCCTCTCTATTTGAGTTGGTGTACTTCATGGATAGCTACACCTAATATTATGAAGAAGTACGAGAGGACTGTGCTATTGTCGATCCACTGATGCGGGCTCTGAACAACCCATACCCCAGCATGGATGATCTTGAGGTAGTGGAGATTCAGGATTATCTAAACCAGTCAGAGGAAGACACGGTGACGAAGAAGGCACTATAGAGACTGTAGGGTATGCTTCACTGGAGCAAATTCCAGAAGAAAAGGCAACACCTAAGCCTAAACCTGAATTGAAACAACTCCTCGAGGGTTTAAAGTATGAATTTCTTGGTGATTAGAAAAGAAATTTCGTCATTACAAAATCCACCTTGACAGAAGACCCGGAAGAGAATTTGATAAATGAGCTCAGGCTGCATAGAAAGGTGATATGATATTCTATTAAAGATATCAAGGGTCTGAGTTTGACTTTTTGTATGCATAGGATAAACCTGGAGGACGCATCTAAACCATTAGTTCAACCACAGTGGAAGCTGAACTAAATGCTCAAGGAGGTTGTCAAGAAGGAACTCATAAAACTGCGTGATGCCGAAATTATCTACCCTATCAACGATAGAAATTGGGCCAGTCTGATCCAAATTGTACCCAAGAAAGGAGGGATAACAGTTGTTAAGGGGGATAACGGAGATGAAGTGGCATAACAGACCGTCACAAGTTGGTGTATGTGTATTGAATATAGGAAATTCAATGCTTCTAGGAGGAAAGACCATTTCCCCTTACCCTTTATTGATAAAATCTGGAAAGATTGGCACATCACTCGTGTTTCTATTTCTTAGATAGATATTCATGATTATATCAAGTTCCAATTCACCCTGATGATTTAGAAAAGACCACCTTCACTTGTATCTATGCCACTTATGCTTTTTGGAGAATGTCATTCAGTCTATGTAATGTACCTGCCACCTTCTAAAGATGCATGATCTCTATGTTCTCAGATTTCCTAGAAGACATAATGGAAGTGTTTATGGATGATTTCTATGTATATGGAGCTGATTTTGACACATGTCTAGAGAACTTATCTAGAGTCCTACAAAGGTGTCAAGATAAAAAATTAGTTTTTAACTAGGGAAAATGTCACTTCATGGTATGAGAAGATATTGTTTTAGGACACAAAGTCTCTGAGAAAGTAATTGAAGTTGACCTCAACAAAATTGAGGCAATGTCAAAAGCTCCCACCTCCCAAATCTTTGATCGGAGTGAGAATTTTTTGGGACACGTCAGATACTATAGGAGGTTTATCAAAGATTTTTCAAAAATTGTGAAACCTCTATAGAACCTTATAGTAAATGACATTGAGTTTGATTTCATCGAAAAGTACCTTGAAGCCTTTAAAAATCTAAAGAGTGCTCTAACAACAGCTCCAATCTTGCAAGCTCTAGATTGGGAGTTGCCTTTTGAAATCATGTGTGATGCTAGTGGTTATGCCATTAGGGTGGTTTTGGGACAAAGGAAGTACAAGAAACACCATGCTATATGCTATGTTAGCAAGACGCTAGATGATGCATAGATCAACTACACTACCATTGAGAAGGAAATACTAGCGATAGTATTTGCCTTTGACAAATTCAGATCCTCTTTGATAGGGTTGAAGGTGAAAGTGTATACAGATCACGACGTAATCAAGTACTTGATGCAGAAGAAAGATACCAAACCTAGACTATTAAGGTGGGATTTGTTGTTTCAAGAGTTTGATCACAAAATTATTGATAAAAGGGGACAAAAAATATGGTTACCGACCACTTATCGAGGATAGTGACTACTGAAGAAAACCCATTGTCAGTTAACGACAACTGTGCCAATGAATCCCTGATGATGGCCAAGTCCATTTAACCCAACCTTCCATGGTTTTCTGATATATGTAACTATTTAGCATGCCAACAATTGTTTCCTGACATCACTCACAACCAAAAGAAAAAGCTATTCTATATCTGAAGAACTAATATTGGGATGACCAACTTCTTTTTAAGAGATGTGTTGATGGTCTGTACAGGAGATGCATACCAGATAAAGAAGTACCTCAAATTTTATGAGAATCTCATTCTTTATCTTATAGAGGACATCTGGGAAGAGAGGACAACAACAAAAAAGTCCTTCAATCATGATTCTACTAGACCACCTTGTAAAATATGCTCAAGTGTATGTTAAGGCATGTGACGAATGCCAAAGAACAAGAAACATTTCGAGGAGGAATGAGATGCCAATGTATGATTGGATAGAAGTATAATTTTTTGATGTATGGGGAATTGACTACATGGGACCGTTCCCGCCTTCAAGAGGAAATCAATACATTTTGGTTGTTGTAGATTATGTCTCAAAATAGGTAGAGGCTCTTGCTACCCAAACCTATGACTCCAAGGCTGTGATCAAGCTGTTTGAGAAAACTATATTTCTGAGATATGGAGTCTTGTGCAATGTCATAAGTAACAAAGGATCCCACTTTGGGGAGAGACAATTTGAAGCTTGATTGAAGAAATATGGAGTCAGACACAAAGTGGAAACACCCTACCACCCACAAACATTGGAACAAGTGGAAGTGTTGAATAGACAAATCAAGCAAATCCTAGAGAAGATAGTGAGCCGTACTAGGAAAGACTGGTCTATGAAACTCAATGATGCTTTATGGGCCTATAGAACTACTTACAAGACTCCAATAGGGACTACACCCTATAGACTTATCTATGGGAAATCATGTCATTTACCGGTGGAGCTGGAGCATAAAGCCTTCTGGACTATTAAGTTTCTAAACATGGAACCTAAGGAAGCAGGAAAGAAGATATTTATATAGTTACAAGAACTTGAAGAACTAAGGTTGCATGCATACAAAAATGCTCATAGTTATAAACAAAGGACCAAAGTGTGGCACAATGCCCACCTAAAAAGCAAGGATGTTTTTGAAAGGGACAATGTCCTTATGTTCAATTTCAATATCAGGTTGTTTCCTGGTAAGCTCAGGTCCAGGTGGTATGGGCCCTTTACTGTTGCGAAGATATACCTACATGGAATGATGGAGATCACCAGTGAAAAGACTAGTACATTCAAGGTGAATGGTCACATGGTAAAGAGGTACTATGAAGATGAAGCCTTTCTGAGGAGGTTAGAACTCCGGTTGGAAGAGCCCCAACCTGCACCACCAGAAGAACCTTGAAGAACTAAACTAGAGAGTCAATCTAAAGACTATATATTAGCGCTTCTTGGGAGGTAGCCCAAGGATTTCTTTCTTTCTTTGGATTTTCAAGTTTTCCTTTTCATACTTAATCTCTAGACAACTTATAGCTTCCAAATTTATTCTAAATTGATCTATTTTTCTAATTTGTTTTGAAACTCCTTAATGATGTCTTTAGTAATTTCAAGAGTATAAATAAAACATATTTCCCCTTACATACTTCTTTACTGTTTAGTTTCTTTTATATACCATGTCAACCACGTTAAGAATGATATTTAGCGACCGATATGAATAGAAGGGTGTCGAGTGCTATAGCTTTGACCCCTGTGATCACTATGAATTTAAGCTTTTAGCGATCGAAACACTCCTTCGATATTAGCAACCGCTACATAACCCTATCAGTAGCGACCGCTACACAATTTCAAAGAGACCAAGGTATAAAAAATTGGTTGCTAGAAACCCTCCTTTTTCATACACACACCATAGTGACAGAACCCTAGCAACCCAAAGAGTGATAAAAACCCTTCACCGACACTGATGAGGGCATAAGACATCAATGATAGACATGCACCACCATTGTGACCGGTCAAGACCAATGCCGCACCAGTGCATGTTGTCATCATTCCTTTTCTCTCTCTCCTCCTTCTCCAAGGATCGAAAACTTGTAGGATGTCTTCATCAACTGAAGACTCTTTGCACAAGCAAGCAACATGACTGAAGGGGATTCAAGAAACAACTAAGACAATCAACAAGATGTTAGAAGACCATCCAAACATGCCTCTAGAAAAGAGGATCTGCCTGCAACTACACAAGGATAAATATGAGATCATACTCGGACATGAATCACCTGAGGCTGTAGAGTAATCACAAGGTACCAAAGGGACCAACACTTTAGAGTACATACCATCTGAAGAATAAGATAGACCGAAAAGAAAGTGGAAGACATCAAGTCCAGATGCACTGGTCACAAAAATTAGAAAATTAATAGTGAAGACAAGGTCCCAAGATCAGAGGAAGGAGGCAACCCTCATACCAAAAAACTCAACAACCAATATGGTTCCTGGATCTGATGAAGCAAGGAAGAGTGCAACCACATCATCTGAAAAATAGAGTGTGGTATTCAAACCAAGGGATGTGGTACACCAATCCCCATATAACATGTTCATGAGGACAAAGAAATTCAAGCCAACATGATACATAGACCGCCAAGACTTTAGAAAGTTGGGGATCTATGATAGAGTGGTGGAATTCCTAGGAGGAACAAATTTATACACTTCATCTATAGAAACTCAGTGTCCATTAACAGACCTGACTGCTGAATCATGTCCTCACTCAAAAAGATACCAGTCAACATCAGAGAAAGAAAGGAAACTGGAGGATAATTCAAGATACAAGCAAGGATGGGGGACAGAGAATATTATGTAACAGAGGCTATTCTGAGCATGATCTATGCCAACTTTGAAGATGAAGCTCATCCTTGTGTAGAAACACTCGGTGAGAAAACTGCAGTCAGATACAACAACCAAAAAATGGGGGAAAAGCTAACTGTGGAAAATATGCACAACCTCGGGAAATCCAAGGCGACTCAGATCACCTCATGTTTCATAAGAGTGATCCAGAAGATCATGGCAAACACAATGTATGCGTGGTTGGAAACTGGAGGAGTATCTAAGGGGGATCTCTTTCTAATCTGGTCGATGCTAAATAAAAATCCAGTCAACATAAGAAGGTTGCTCATTGACATACTATCAATGATAGTCAGCCCAGTATTCAAGAAGATGAAGGAATTTTGCATGGGGGCAAATAAGTCTCATTGCAACCTACTTCTTGGACATTAAGTAATTGAGAAGAAATGAGCCAACTGAGGGGTACACGAAGATTGATATCAAATATCTGACGATGACTGGCATATTGGCGCAGAAAGGCAATAAATTCTTCTACAAGCAGGAAAATTCTAAATAGTTGCTCCCCCTCCCACAGATGGCCTATTAATATGCACATAAATTGCGGCCAAGCTTGGATGAAATACACAAATGCACTCTAGTGCTATCCAGAGAACTACCGATGCTCCTTTGCATGCTGACACCCCCCAAGAAGAGGAACAAGTGCAAGAAACAAGGCAAGAAAGGCCTGAGAATAGGAAGAAACTAGCAATAAAACCCCACAAGGTTGCATCAACAATACCAACACCAACACATCAGTTACCTCAAGTGCAACCAAATGAGGAAGAAGTTGATGAACAACCAACTATGATAGAACAAGTCTCCCAACATGATGCTAAAGGATTCTTTACTGCCTCACCTTCCCCTCCAGTAACAAATGTAGTATTGGAAGAACTCATTGGAGAGATGAGTACCCAACTGGGTGCTCCTATAGACACAGAAGAAACCATGATAGAGGATAAAAAAGAGACAGCACACCATCTTGAGAGTCCCAGACGACCAACACCACCCCCTATGGCAACTGACGTAGTACCCAAAATACCATTTGAAATGGCAGATGATCTGCCTAAACTATCAGGCACGTAACAGACGACAAACATTGATCATGACATGGTACATGAGGAACCCACACAACTATCCCAACAAGACTAACCAACCTCCCCACAACAAGAACCAGCAACAAGCACACTGCCACCAACATCTGAGACAAATGATGCCGCAACACCAACATCTCAAGGAGAAAAACAACAATGTCTCCGACATTTGGGGAAGAACTAGGATGTCACTTTGACACCACATGTGGATAGATGCATAGTTCATCTTCAAATACAATGCATATTACTTCCATATTGCTTGTATTAAAAATGCAGGTACAACACATAGATGACATAACCATAATGCTTCCCCAGTTCATGCAGAATGTCATCATCAACCAAGCAACAATGATGAGTACCATGCAAACTATGGCTGCAGAGATGAAAGAACTTAGGAAGGAGCAAGAACACAATGAGAAAATACATGGACACCATGTGCCAATATAAAGAAGCATGTCTTAAAGCAATAGAGAAGGAGCAAAAGAAAATAGAAGACGAACACCAGTAGATAGAGAAATGACAAACCAGAAGGGAGTTAAGGAAAATTGCCAACCCTTCACTATCTCAAGCATCCTCAAGCCCGTCCAACCCTAAACACCACAAGGATGACGAAGCAAGTGTACCCATAGTAGCAGGAGAAGAGATTGCAAATACACCACGAAAGCAACTAAAGGGGTCGAAAAATCAAGAGATGCAACCATGCATTGAAAAGCCAACTACCATGAATGCAAACACCACCGTGTAAGAGTTTGATCTAAACTCTTCTCCCATGATAGGTGAACCTTTCACGGAAGACCAACCTACTAGAGGCACCATCAGACAGGAGGACGCAAGCGCTGAGAAGTCAACCTCTTGTGACTTTGCAACACTCAACCAATATCTGGATGAGATGAATATTGGCATGGATATCTGTGACATCTTCCTCTAAGATCCAGTCCACAATGAGCACAACGACATCATGTTCAACAACAAGATGACAACTACTCTTGCGTCACTTGGAAAAGCCAAGCTAGAGACAACAAATGAATCAACGCCTCCAGCTGATGCCACAACAATAACAACAACAACAACAATGCCTCCCTCTCTAGAAATTCTAGCACTGCATCTGAAAGGTCAAGTGTTGAAGGCAAGACCAAAATGGGCAGGAGAAGGAACGTTTGACGAGATGAAGGTGGCCTTGCCTCCTTCTTCAAAGGAGTATCCCCAAGAGAGCATAGGCCTCCACAAGAAGTGGAACCAAGGAAACCCATGACTCCTCCACTACCTTGCAAATTAACAGGGATGGATGTGCCATCGATATCCCGAATCACGTATCGGGACATTCATATGCTAGTAGATATATTAGATGATAATCTATCAGGAACAAATGTACTTTACAACAACAAGGTGAGGATGCTAACATGGGAGCACTTTAGGGGGATATTCTTAAAAAGAGTGCAGGTGCACAAACGCCTTTTCAAGGTGCTCTATGCAATGCTAATAGAAGAATTCTTCAATCTTGACAAAGTACAATCAGTGTCTAATGGCACAACACATCTAGCAAGGTAAATGTATGATGAGCTGGAGGCTGCTCTCTCACCCTAGTGCTACTAGGGTTTCTTCCTCCGAAGACGGATGGCTGGGGGGAGGGGGATTTGACCGCCGTAAAGCGGTATCCCACTCCCCCTCAGCCTCTTCTCGTCCGTCTTCAGCAACGGGAGGTGTGCAGGCGTGTTGTCTTTGGAGACAGTGGTCTTCTTCCTCCATGTCGTGGAGCCCGGCTGCGACGAGTTTCCTACCTCCTTTCTCTTTTACTTGCTTTCTATTTAGACTAGGTTGGTCTCTTATTTTGTCTCTCTCACTGTTAATCAGCGCTTCTGTCTCTTCTCGTAGTAGATTTCTCTTTCTCAGTCAATTTTGTTGTGGTGTTGTATGGTAGCAAGTGTGGGGACAATATCCTTTTGGAACACCGATCTGGCGCAGATACTCTACCACATATACATACTCAGGTTGAAGGTATTCCTCATAGAAAGCTGTGTTAGCCAGAAAAGGAGAAGAGGGATCTATACATCATTGTTCTTATCAAATTCCGATATGAGTTTTTGTGGTGGTTTGTATGTGTTCTTGATCTTTATGTGGTCCTTTAGTTTATTTTTCTCCTCATGTAGATGCCGTATGGCTCCTCTATAATGAAATTTGTCTGTTTAACTTCAAAAAAAAGGTAGATGTATGATGAAAGATGTGAATCAGAATCTGTGAAATAACTACAAGATGTCGTCACAAGGACAGAAACCAAATTCATCACCCTACCCATTAGGATAGTCAAGCATTGGGCATTAATTGTTGTAAATCTATATGACTGCCACAACACTATATACAACTGTTGTGCTACCAACTTCCCAACACATATCTAATTTTAAAGAACAAGGAGGTGTGTGACATCTTGGAGGTACCTAATCATCTTCTACGTGCTATACAGGGAGCAGGTCTGCGTCATCACTCATCTTGGAAAAACTTCAATATCACCACAAAGGTCCCGTAGGAAGAAGTAGGATTAGGGGACTATGCTTTCATAGTGCTACGTATGATTGAAGCAGTCAAGGAATACCCTTTGAGGATCTTTTCATGAAGACTTCCATGGACTTCATGCCAAGTATGCAATGGGGGTGATATATGATCGCTATTTTTTCAATGATCTGGCGATGCCACCTGACTTTGTACCCCATAGATTGCACATAGAGGTACCTCTTCCTGCCTAGATATCGTGGTGGGAACAACTAAAGACCCTCGGGAAAGACCCTTTAGAGTCTGAGAGGGTTATTAAATGGAAACTAGGGTGGCAAGAAGACAACTAGGCCCAAGAAGAAAGTAATTTCCAAACACATGGAAGTACAAAACAAGTGAGCCAGACTCTGACAACACCAGTGATCCCAACACCTACTTCCATCCAAAAAGCTTCCAAACAACAAGACACAACCACTAGAGAGGAGGGGGAATTGGAGGAGGAAGAACAACATGAAGCTCTACCCAATGGGACAGCTGGATCAGTGGAAGACAATTTTCTAATTTTGACAAATGGTCTTGTGAAACCCTACCTCTAGAATCATTACAACTAATAATGAAGATCTTGAGAGAAGGAGGTGAACTAGGAGAAGTAGCCTTTAAAAGAGAAGGCATATGTGTGCTGAAGGATGAACTCTGTGAAACAATACAACTGAATGGCTACATATATGACCATGAGTGTTATGTCTGCTTATCAGGCCCTTCTCAAAGACCACATGCCTAAGACCCACATGGCCTACTTTACCCTGGTAGATGACATCATGCACAACAAGGAGTCTAGTGAGAAGGAGCATCTACACCATTTCCTTAAGAGCTCACTACCAAAATTCATATATTTTCCTCTACTGCACGAGAGTCACTAGATGCTCTTGGCTATCAATATTAAAGCAAAGACCAGTATCCTCTACAACAATTTAGACGTGACCTTATCTCTAAAAAAGCACACCAATGCGACAACACCTAAGAGTGTCACTGAAGAAAAGGAACAAACTTGTACAAAAGCTATAATAAAGATGATACTAGATCACGAAAAAGGATATGAATACAACCCATCCAAGGACTTCAAGAAACCTTAGTTCTATCATAGAAGCCATCAGCAAATCCATCTATCAAAAAATTGTGATTTTCACTACCTCTACTGGATGTCTGCCTTAGTTGAGAGGGGAGTAAAAGTTGAAAGTTTGCAGCATGAGGATTACCACACACTCCGAGGCACTTAGTTGACATGTTGCTACACTCCAAATGGGTGAAAAAAGAAACATAATGTAACGCCCGGGCCCACTGCCCTAGGCTCTAGTAGAGTTTTAGGAATGACGACTGGCCCCACAGACCACCACTAGCCTTAACTGCACGCTTTTTCCTCACTCATGCGCAAGCCGGGGTCAACTTCCCGACTGGTCACCCATCCTAGTACTACTCCAAGCTAAGCATGCTTAACTATGGAGTTCTTTAGCGATGGGTTCCCAGAAAAGGAGGTGCACCTTGGTGATATGGGTAGTCCAATCATTCCTTTTAAGATCATGTTATCCGAGGCCTCAAATCCTGGGATGTTACAATCTCCCCCACTTAGACTCTTGACGTCCCCGTCAAGGTTCAACTATATGGCCTCATAATCTGACCCCATTTCAGTGCAGAACCACAATGGCCCATGGACACCCAACTCCCGTCCACGGCTACCAGCGCAAGGGCGGCTCCATCTCGTCTCTACAGATAGCCCTTTCCAACTTGCCTGGACTGCACGACTCAAGACTGGCATGCCACATACCCATATGGGCCCCACCTACTGGAGGGGTTATGGCTCTGATACCATTTGTAACGCCCGGGCCCACTGCCCTAGGCTCTAGTAGAGTTTTAGGAATGACGACTGGCCCCACAGACCACCACTAGCCTTAACTGCACGCTTTTTCCTCACTCACGCGCAAGCCGGGGTCAACTTCCCGACTGGTCACCCATCCTAGTACTACTCCAAGCTAAGCACGCTTAACTATGGAGTTGTATAGCGATGGGTTCTCGGAAAAAGAGGTGCACCTTGGTGATATGGGTAGTCCAATCATTCCTTTTAAGATCATGTTATCCGAGGCCTCAAATCCTGGGATGTTACACATAAGCCTAGCCCATTTATTCCTAGCCTCTATCTTTGACACTCCAAGACGATGTGTATGATAAGTTTGGGGGGAGTTATGAATAGGCATGAGAGGTACAATTTTTACCCTTTAATTTCAATTCAAATTTTTTTATAGCATGATAAGTTCAAACCTCTCCTATTTTGGAGGAAACTTTTGAATTTTTTTGCATTTTCTTTCATAAATAGTCTGTTCTCAACAGACACAAGTTTTGGGATCCATTTTCCAAGAATTTAATCAATTCTCCCACCTTTAGACTTGTTTGTCCTCCTTCTACTTTATAGAGTAATCATCTCAAGAGTGTTGCAAATGGGCATAAAAGAAAACGACACGATACTACACTTCTTATGCCATTCTTACAAAAAAATATTGTAGAAAGCAAATGAACACTTCTGAACTGATGAAATCCCTAGAAATAAGGAGGGCTCAATCTGCCACACTCCTAACCAATCACCCTAGAGTTGCAGTACAGGTTGGAAAGTATACACCTCCAGCAATATGGGGAAACAACTACCTCTTCTAGTTCTAAAAATCCCGCATTGGGATTAAAAGAGGCTTGGCAGCCCAAAAACCTTACCTAAAAATCCTTTTTCCCAAGCTTGTGAGCTAAGTAAAAGCAGAGAGGAATAAAATCATGAGAATTGTGCTTGAAAAGATGCTGAAGGACTTCACCTGGCCATTGTATTGCTACACTCAAGAATGCAAACATGTCGTGCTTAGTAGTGGAGTCTGAAAGCCAACTTTTACACACCTACACTTCAAAGGGGACCTCACACAAACACCTAACGTTGCATCAGGGCCCAATCAAGTGACACTATTTTTACAACATCAATATGGTCAAGCAAATTCGAGAAGGATAGGAACACACACTGAAACCTTAGCCTACCCCAACACAATAACTAGGATCCAATCAAAATAAAGGTCAGGTGTGAAAGCTACCCCTAGAAGGAACCATTTACAAGTACGACTGGGAACCAAGGCTAGGAGGCTATTGTGAAGGAGAGTCCTTTACTACAAAAGGCAGCAGTAGGGCAAGAAGTTATTCAACTATGAAAATAAGGAGATGGGATCATACCTCAGTAGGTGAACCAAGATAGACACAACAATTTTGTTGTAAGGATGGCATAAATTTGTAGTAGCATGTTTGTCAAAAGAAAACTACCTAAGCCCATCACTCCGTGATCTGATTCTATTTATTAGCATGAGGAAAAGCTAGATTCTAAGTTTAGGGGAGTTGATAACATCTAATATTGTGAGCATTTGTGTGCCAATTTTATCTTTATAATGACATATCTCCTATGAATTATCTAGTCAATTTTATTTGTTTTTGGCAAGGCGTAACATGACTACCTAAACTCATCATTACTTTACACAAAATCCCCCTTGGTCGCTACAACAAAAGCTAGCTTAGCAGTCGATGAAGGCAACACCTAGTCGACATGGCAATTACTACTGCTCTAATGCTCCTTTCGACCAAAGGGGAAGGAGGTGCTCTTGCGACAGATAGACCAGTGAGGTCAACTTTGTAGCAGTCACTACAAGATATCCAATCTAGCAACTGATAAATCCTCAAGGTCAACTTCCCTGCAGTCTCTACGTGCCACAATGTAGCAATCGAAGGTTAAGCCAATGTAGCGACCGAAGGCAAAGCCAACACAATGATCAAAGCCAATGCCAATGTTTCGACCGAAAGCAAAGCCAACGTAGAGATCAAAGCCATAAGCATGTGTAGCAACCAAAACACTCTTAAGTCGGTTGCCCCACATCTATAAATAGATCTCCACCTCATCCATGCAAGGGGGTCATGATATTAAGGAGACGATGAAGTGTTGCCGCACTCTACACTCACCCATCATCCTCTCCATTGATCTTGGATCTCCGAAGATGAGAGTATGAGGAGAGAGAAGATCTGTGTTGCCACCATCATACTTGACTTGTCCTTTGCAAGGAGGACCAATCGCTTGCTATCAGCCATGCCAGATCCATATCTGAAGACAAAGTGCACCAACTGTGGTTGTTTGGGATCATTATTGATGTATCCCCTTTCTTCCCTTCTAGATCCATCAATCTATGTGTTCTAACTTCATTGTTATCCTTAATGTCTCTTCATTTGTATAATCTATAATGCTACTAGCTAACATGAGTGTCTAAAATCATTGCTTGGGTTGGAAATAGCCAAAAAGGCTCTCCCAACATGTATATACTTACATTCGTTGAATATATATGCTCTTAGTGATGGTTATCTCTATATGCTTGTTATTATTTATTCACTTGCATGATTAGCTACCGTCTTGTGATGTTTGATTGTTAGAGCCTTTAAAGGGTAGTTCTAACTCTATCTAAGTGTTCTGGAGTTGCATGAATGCATGAAAATTTTGGAATGTTAAAGCTAAGGATCATATGGTTATCTTTTTGATTGTTTGTTTGCCATATTGAGAGAGAGACAACCTTATAATCTAGATCTATCCTGAGCTAAAGAGAGGAGGGAATAGACATATATGGTGATTTCTTGTAACCTTACTAAAGGAGTACAATGGGTGTGAGTATTGCATTTTGGTGAGAGACCGTAGATGGTGAAACCCGATCCAGGTTCCCTTCCATATTTGTTACCACACATTTGCTTGTTTTTTTTCTCTTATTTTTCTTTCTTAACCTTTCCTTTACTTGTTTTGTTTGTTTGGAGTACATCACTTTGTAAGGAACATCATTTTAATCTACCCTTTTTTGTTGGTGTATCCGAGTTAAAGTTTTACATTCTTAGCACTTATTATTACTTGTCCTCTATGGTTCGACCCCAACCTACTACTTTGGACCCCATATAATAGTTGCTGGGGCCTGAGTGTCAGGTTATAAATTTAAGAGTCCGACTATTCTAGATCTAATCTTTTTGGATGTGTGATTTAGGTCGTCCAGTTAGCTGATGTATCATCATCAAAACTAAGAACAATCATTGATGTGAATGAAGTGAATGCATAAATGTTAGACCATGAAGCTATATCAAATATATTACCAATTACTTAATCAGTAGAATTTTTAGATATATTCAAGTGGGTAGAATCCATTCTAGTAGTGGAGTGTGATGTGGTTGAGGTGCTTTTGTCTTCCATGCTAAAGTAATTTTTCTTGGTGTTTCCTTCTAGAATGAATATAAGAGAGCTGAACATTGTGACTACTGTTGGGACCTTGGTGTCAACTTGCTTTTTGGACTTTGAGAGGATAAAAGTTCTTAAATGATGGTTGTTTTAAGTTTTTCTAAAGTGGATTTGTCTATGTCGATAAACGAGGATAGATTTTGGTGGAATGGGAAGGGCTTGATTTTGTCCATGAATGGTGGATTTTTGGTGTGATGAGATGGAGATGAAACATGTGGTCTCTTAGGTTGAGGTGGACTATTCCAATTAGGGTTAAACTCTGAGAGGATTGAGGTGGTCTTTTCTCCCCCAAAACATTTTCTTATCTGTTGGTTTTCCGGGGTGTTCATGTTGTGGCTTGATTTTGTTGTTTTCGGTCAGAACCAAGATATATAGGGGATGATTTGATAAATTAGAGAAGGTGGTTTTGGATGGATTGGGATTTTTAGTAATAGTTTTGATGGTGTAAATAGTATCTCCAAGATGGATTTTGATAGAGGCAGGTGATTCTATACATTACCTTTTTTTACATAAAAGACACAAAAATCTTTGATGTAATTTGTAGGTTGAAGGGTATTAGAGAAGGCCAATTGGAGTGTGGCTCCAATGACATGAGCAATGGATTGAAAGATGTCAACTTCCCAAAGATGTGGGGGATGGTCAGAGATGGATACCCATCCTGAATTACCAGATCCATCCAGAGAGGATCCATGTTTATGTGATCCTCGATCCTTCACCTAGCTTGCATAGAGGCCGTCGCCTGGGATTCAGATCCTCATATCTACCAGTGGCGTGCGGAGGCTGTGACCGTGGCATGAGCGCTGCTGTGCACCACAACTCCTTGGTTGTCTGGCACTATGACAGTCATCGTTCCCAAAATCATATCAGATCTACAACCTCAATTGTCTCATATCTATGACAGAACCCTAGAACAGGTTGGTTCGACAACGGATCCCTCATGCACAATACACAACAGCTAGACAGAGCCACTTGCTGTAGATGGTGATGACTATCATGCATTAATCCCACTACACCTCCCGTGCATGTGATGAAATCTCCACCTCACATGTCTTTCTGGTGCTTCCTACCACAGTTTTCCAAAATTTGCTACTGGTTGCATCCCCCTTCCCATAAAGGGGGCATCATCTTGTACCCCCGATCACTTTTGAACATGTAGATGATCTACACCTCACCTCACAGGCTTCCTGACCTTCCTCAAGCGTAACCATCCCTCCTCTTGTTGCGTGCCTACCGCTCCTGCATCAACCTAAGTTCTTCAAGTTCACCCGACTCGTAGCCTATCCCTATTTGCCAATGCTGATAACTATGACCTGAGGCATGGAAATGGAATAGTCTAGTTTAGATGGTTCATCATCCATGCATCATCATTCAACATCTGCCATGTCTGTTGCTCAAGTAATTAGTCCCTTCAAGACTCTTCACACATGTCGAGGCAAGCCTTTCACACCAAGCAACTTTGCCAATCATTTACGGGTTGTCCATCTTTCTTCTCTGACATGAGTTGCTAACCTTAGAAAGGTGTTGGAATACTCAGATGTTTGGGAAGATTTAGTGACCGATCTTATTTCTTCTAAATGTTGGTTGTGTGGGACCTGCCTTCACACACAACCTTGGTCCAAAGCCTCCCCCCACCAAGCTTCAGATGGCTCTGACCCTACTACCTCTCTACCTCACAGTCCTGGCTTGACACCTGTTGATGTTATAGTCAACATGTCTGCCCCTATCAAGTCTGGTTTCTCATCTTCTATTCAATGCATCTTGACAACTCATCAGCGTATTGAACCACCACCTCCTCCCATCGACCGCCTCCTGCTCAACACATATCTCCTTGATTCTATTTTTTTGTACAAGTGTCCCTATAGTAAAGAGTATACCACTCCTTTATCGCCTACACTTTGCTGACACCTTGCACATCACCTTGCACCAGGTGGCTTCATGTCCATCCTCCATTGACACTTGGGTCCGTAATATGTTTCTTCCAGCATGTGTCCTCTATCGCTTCATCCTGGAGTCTGCACAAGAATGCTATGCTCGGAAGCATGCCTCACTCCAACAACTTATGATCCTTAAGGCACTGGAAACATGGAACTATGGACCTGATGGCATTCAAAAACTACTCACTCAGATACTAACCTTTTGTCCGCAAAAAATCTATTGAAGCTAGAGTTTCCTGTGCCAAATCAAAGTTTAAGGATGGACAATTTTTGCAGAAATACATATTCTATCTTCTAGTGGTGTTGCCCCAACCAACAATGCTACTCACTTGGATCTTGAAGCTAAGCACCCTCAACTACCTCCACTTATGGTGCAACCTCCTTCTGATATCCCTTGCTCTCCTTTTGTGGCCTCTTGTGTTATGGTTGAAGATGCCATCTTATCCTTCCAGAAAGGGACTGCTTGTGCTCGCGATGGAATCTGAGAACAACACCTTCTTGATGACATGCATGGGGCAGCAACAACGATTAAATATGAGTTCTTGAATGCAATCTCAACTGTGGTCAATCTTTGGCTTGTTGGTCATTGTCCTATCTCCCTTGCACCCTACGTTGCCAGTGCTCCTTTGACTCCTCTTCTCAAATTAGAAAATGGAATTCATCCTATAGTAGTGGTCACAATTTGGTGCTGACTTGTTTCTAAGGTTGCATCAATGGGTGTGTTGTCAGACATAGTCTCTAATCTAAAGGATTATCAGTTTGGTGTTGGTATTTCTGGAGGTGCCAAAGCCTATCAACATACATTCACTCGCCTTGTCCTTGACCAACAACATGCCACCACCCTCACAATGGCCCTTGTTGATTTTAGCAATACCTTTAATATGGTTGATAGATCTGTCATATTTTAGGAGATTCATCTTCATTGTCCCACTATTACACACTAGGTGGAGTTTTGCTATAGCTCTCGTACTCTCCTCTATATGGATCAAGGTAAACCTCTTCTCTCTATAGCTGGTGTCCAACAAGGAGATCCTTTAGGGCCTCTTCTTTTTGCGTTGGCTTTCCATCCTCTAATCTTACAACTAAAGGATGAATGTCACCTTAATATTCTCACTTTCTATCTTGATGATGGAACCCTCATTGGTGACACTGAAGAGGTTTCTAAGGCATTATCTTTAATCCAATCTCATTGCCCATCTTTCGGTCTTCATCTGAATACTAAGAAGATATAAATCTTTTGGTCTTTTGTTGATCCCATGCGAGACCCAGTGATGGGCATGTTTCCTTTAGACATATCTCAGCCTAATCATGGAGTGAAGATTCTAGGTGATCCTATTTCCACAGACGCAACCTTTACTAGGGATCTTCTATAAAAACATGTGGTCAAAACTCTTTCTATGATGGGTCGATTGGCCTTACTTTAGGATCCACAATGTGAGCTTCTTCTTTTCCATTCATGTATTGGGATGCCCAAGATGTTGTTTGCTATTTGAACAACACCCTCAACCTCTATTGCCTCTGTAATAGATTATTTTGATCTTGGTCTTTGCCAATGCCTTACATGGATTATGGTTGGTGATGGTCCAAGATTTGACAATCCACAGTGGCGCTTGGCCACCCTTCCCATGCATTTAGGGGGTTTGGGGATCAAGTCTTCGTTTGATGTCTGCCAGCTTGCTTATGTTTCCTCTCGGATCCACACACATTATCTTAAAGATCATATCTTGTGAAAGGTTGGACCTATTTCTGGTGATATCTCCTTCTTTTCTGCCCATGCACTCATATGCAATATCTTGCCGTCTTTTAGCTGGTCCAAACTATCACGTACACCTTCTACCACCCCAAAGACCCAGTCTATTTTGACAGACGCTTACTACAAAATAGTTATTTAGAAAATCAATGCAAGTGACCTATCCCTACGACAATGAGCCATTCTTTCTTCTCTACAAGCTGATCATGCACAAGATTTGTTGCTTGTTGTTCCCATTTACGGCCTTGGCTTATCTATGACTTCGGTTGAGTATTGAGCCATACTTCAATATCGACTTATGATCCTTTTATATCCTGACAATGAACGTTGCTCTCTCTGTAACATTGCAGACCTCAACACCTTTGGTGATCATGCTGTGCATTATCGTACACAACTTGGATATAAGTTTTTCCATGATGTTGTTTGTGATGCCCTTTTTGACCTTATCTCCTATGATGGGATAAAGGCTCCGAAGGAAGCCAATATTTCTTTCCTTGGCACATGTTCGGATGGTCTCCATTCTCAACAACCTGCTGATATCTTATTATTTGATTGGACATATGGAAGACACACATGTATTGACCTCACTGGTGTTTCCCCATTGACAGGCACCCTTTCATATAAATTTAAAGCTGGCCAAGCATCTTCTGATGCTGCTACATAGAAGGTTCATAAACATAGAGTTGCTTATCACCATCATTTTTTGCCTTTCGCCTTTGATACTTTTTCATTTTTACTGATGATTCCGTCTCTCTTTCAACGCATAACCAGTAGGAATCTTATGTTGCCTGCATCAACATCTAATAATTTCATTTTTAGGTCTATTAGCTTTGCAATCTAGAAGGGAATGGCAACCCAATTTGTTGCCCGCGCCTCTAAGAAGGCATTTTTGTAAATCAAACTTTGACAATGTGATAGTCAATCTTGGAGAAAATTGTCTCCACATGGTTTTGTCATGACCTGTCCAAAGAGATGGTCAAGCTCATTCTTCAGGAATGGAGTAAATAAACCATGATGGGGAAAATATCTTAGGTTTAAGGACTGCATGTCCCAGGAGGAGGTGTGCAACTACACAAGTGACATCTAAGATGTTGACCATGTTGTTATTGAGGTTGTTTATGATGGAAACCATGACACTACGGTTGGAGAAGAATTTGACGAGACACATGGAGTTCGTTGGTAGACCGATACGGAACTCAATGTCGGAAAGAGGTGAAGGATCCATATAGTGCGTTGGTGGGAGAAGGGAAGGGACCAAGTAATGATGAGTCGAATGAGGTATGATGGAGGGGGATATATAGGAAGGAAACACAAGGTGAGAGGGGATGAGAATGACCGGTTATGGAGGGAGATAAAAGGAGATGGAGAATGGTTAGATGAGAAGGAGGGATAGTGAAAGGTCATCACCGGTGGTGGGTCAAGAATGTCATTAGGTGGGTAGAGAATAGAGGAAGTGTTAGCAAAAGTGAGGCCAGGAGGAGAATGAGAGTGTAGGATCTAGGGCTTTAGAGGGGGGGGTGAATAGAGCTTCAAATATTCTCACAAGATAGATTAGGTCAAATTATATCAATCAAAACCAATAACTTAAGTGCAATTTGAAGTCCTAACTAACAAGCATAGCAAGGATGAGATAAAATGAAACAAGCAATTGACAAGGTCCTTTAGAGTGGTTCCACTCTCCAAACTAGGAAAGAGTCAGTCCACTACTTAAAGAGGTCAACCTCTAGGACTTTGTAAGGGATGTCCTCTATATATTCACCAATAAGAGTTACAACACAAGACCACCAAAGGACTTACCTATCCAAATACAAAGATTCTTCAACCTTACCAAGGACTTACCCACTTTGCAAGAGTCTTCCACCTTCTTCCAAGAACTTACCTACTCTTGCACAAGTCTTCAACCTTCAAAGGATTACCACTCTTCTTGGATCTTAAGCCTTTGCCTTCTCCTTCACCTAGAGAATATCTACACCTCTTCTTCAACCTTGAAGAAGAACAACAACACCACCTTCACTCGGAGTAGCTTGCTTCACCTTTACTTCTTTGAGGAAAGGGGTAGGGAAGATGGAATGGAATGAGAGCTTTACAAGCACAAGGAAGTAGTTCTCTTACAAGTGGCTTAACTCACTCATAATCATGAAATCTTTTGTAAATGAGAGAGAGAAAGGGGCTCAATGATTTGCAACTGTAACATACCAAATCTTGGACATTTTTATCTTTTGACCCTATTTTCCATCTTTTCCTTTCATTTATATCCTCTTTGGCTTTTCTATTTAATTTGTGGAGAATATGATGGTCTAATGAACATTTGTTCACTTTTTCTCTCAATATTTGGGTTTATGCACAAATACCTCATTAGCTTAATTACCATAATTAAGTGCTCTAAATCTTAATCTAACTTTTTGATGTGCTTTGAAAACATAAAATATGCCACATAACTCATTTTGGTAGTAATATGAAGATAAGAAATTTAATTGAATGAATAATTTAGATAATGGGCCATTAATGGGCCATATGACATATCTCATAAAAATAAGTCTCAAAATAGGAAATAAACTTCAAATTCAAAATCTACATATCAAAATTTTTCTACATGTCAAATTTCATCTAATTTGGACCACCTTGAAATATTAGGATAAGTTTAGGAGAGAGAAAATGAGTAAAAGGCATAAGTAATAAATAATGTGATTATATAACTTAAAAATATATACATAATGGAAAATTAATATTCTACACATAAAATATAACTTGTGGATAAAGTTCGGTCCAATTTGGATGTTGTTTGTGCAAGTTATGCAATTTTAGGTACATTTTGGACTTTTACGCAATTTACCCAATTGGGAGATTTCCTTTGCAAATTATCACATGAATTATAATAGTTAGATACCACCTTACCATTATCGAATTCTAAAACCATGGGAGCACCCAGTTTCACCTTGGTTTGATGATATTGCTTTCCAAGGGCATTTTAGGGTTTTCCTCTTTATAAGTGAGCTTATCTTTAGAAGCCATCGACCAATAGGGTTATTTCTTCAATGGAGGTCGGTTGGGATGGCCTAGAAGAGTCCAAAAACCGACCTTAGATATTTTAGAGCCCCCATGAGGTGTCCACTTGCAAGGCCATGAAGCCCTAGGCTAAAGACACATGGAAAGTCCCACAAAACACCTCATGCTTGAACTTTTTCTATATATAGCCATACATACCCCTTTCCCAACTCACAAATTCGAAAATATTGGTCTCATTTTCTTTCCTCTAGCTTAGATAATAGTTCCTTTTGTATTTGGCCACGAAGTTTCTGACCCAAGGTAATAGAGGGAGCCTACCTTGGTGAAGAAGGCTCATATGGTATCCAAATTGCTCTATTAGGATTTCTTAAGCTCCTCCTTGGTGATTTGAACCAAAACTAGTAAGAATCCTCCTTCCCTTCCCTATTTTCATATTGATATTATTTCTCACACCTTCCTCCAGGTCGGAATCATGACCTTCCATGATAAAACTCCACTAAGAACCCTAAAACATCTCATCTCCATGCTCTTTTTCTAGGGTTTATCACCTCTAAGTTGAGGAGATCTTTGTTCAAGAAAGGAGCTAGGCATGGAGCAATCAAACCTTATAAACTCAGGATTATTTCTGTTTGGACCTTATTATCTTCCCTATGTATGATATTCATAACCCCCTTCCCATATATTTCTTATTACATGCTTAAAACTCATGATCTTATGTTAAAAATTGACGCTGTGTCGATTTCTAATTGGTCGATTTTCAATAATTCATAACTTTTGATTCCTTTGTCCAAAAATTAAAGTAAAATATGGTCTGAACTCATAAGAACATGTTATTTTTAATAAAAATATTTCCAAGTATTGTTTTTCAGTTTTGTCAAAAAGAGTTTTTAGAAAATGAATTAAATACCTTAAAATCACCAAAAATACACTTTAACCTTCATAACTCCAATATATGCAAAATTATATGTTTTCTTCATCAGAAAAACCTAACTAAGTTAGTGGTGATATTTTTGAGGTCTGAATCAAGGTTTTGTGTAAAAATTTCATATATTAGGGTTCAACTCTTTAATGTATATATGTTATTCTAATACATGAATATGAAATTGGAAATAGGACAAGTGGACCTTGATTTCAACTAAAGGTTAGGAAAAGAGGTTAATAGGACTCTAAGTAAGAGGTATGTGCAAACCATATTTATGTATGTGCTATGTATGTGCATCTACCCCCTTGGTTGGGAAAATTTTATACCATTACCCATGTTCCCTAATGCGGCTTAATCTGACCAAATTCATGATTCTTGAAATCTAATTTATTTATGCCTCAAAATCAGTTGTAGTATTATATTGTTTGAGTTTTATACCCCACTTCCATGTAATATAAATCCTTTGATTAACCTTGCCATAATTCTTTTTCTAGCATGTAGTTATGTGTTCTATTTAATTGTAAATTAGCGGTACTTATGTACAACCACCCACAGAGGGCATGTAAATAAATGCCCTGGGGAATGTCTTATTCTCCCCATAATATTGTAGGTGACTGGGAATGTCTTATTCCCACCTCACCTAAGGTTAGAGGTCCGGTAGGTTCCTCAACCCTACTTACTTAAGTAGACATATTAATTTACATGCAAACCCTTTATTTACATTTGTTATTGGCAAGTTTCCTTATTTAAAGTCTCATACTCTTGATGTATCATCTTATGATGAATCATTAGAAATATTTACTTTTTATATTTATCTTGTCACCTTTAGTATAGTTTAGTGACACATACTTTTTCTTCCCTTTCCCTTTTTGCTGGGTGCTTTCCCAACCACCCAGATGTGGAGCAAGGCGTTGGATAAGGCATGAAGATCTTAGCGTTGCCATGGACTTAGCTGATGGATATGTTTCTTGGAGACAAAAGTGGAGTAGTCTAGATTTCCCTCTACTTAGATCCTCATTTTGTATAAAGCATGTACACCCATATTGGGGAAATTTTTATGTACACTTTATTTAAATTATATATAGTCAAAATTTTATCTTCCACTGCTATCTAAATTGGATTTTGTTTACCATTGTTATTAGTAGAGAGGTGGATTGATTTCACTTCTTTACAACATGGTATCAGAGCCAATGGTAGTCAGATCTTTGACTATTTCAGTTTGTCTCCCTAGTTTGAACCCTAGACTTGCATAGTTTCTTTTAATTGACATGGTTACCCTAGATTTGATTTATGCTGATGATAGGTTGATTTAGGACCCTATAGTTTCACCTTAGTCTTGATGAATAAAACTCTAATATGCTTATAACTAAAACATGCATAACTTGATGTTGTTTAGGTTTGCTTTTAGGCCACTATTACGACATGAAGTTGAAGCAAGGGTGTCTAGAAAGGATCAGGGTTTCGGGGGCTGGCAATATTTTCCTCCGTGGCACTAGCTTGGTTTATGAGGACTCCCGTGCCCATATGATACCGGCCTTGCCTGAGCTAATACGAATTGCCCAAAATAGTTTGCTTTTAGGCAATAGTAACCTTAGAGTTCTATGTTGTATATCTTTGGGTATCCTAATAGTTTGACTTAAGTTTCACATGTATGTTGGTTTCTCCTAGAACCCTAATATGATAACCTTGTGACTTGTTTGAGGATGAATACAAGATAGTTTTCTTACGTCCCTTAGGACCACATGTTTGGATAAGTTTATCCGTAGAACCTAGACCTTGGAGTTTGGGTGTTTGGAAAGATATCAGAGTGCACAATGGAAGCATGATGGATCTTGAGGATGGTTTAGTTTGACTCATCCTTTAACCCTTTTGTAATTTGGCTTGATGGGCCGAACCCTTTTAAGGGGTGGAGTATGGTTTTTTGATGATGTTTAAGTGGTTAGATTTCGAGGATGAAATCCTCTTTATGGGGATGGAACCCTATAACATCTTGATCTATCTTTAGAAACCCTAACTCCATAGATAGGAGGTTAGTATGCTCGGATCCTCAGCTTTGACCAAACTAGTTTCAGTTGTAACCCTAATGTGTTTGTTAATATGTAATGAACATATAACTACCATCTAAGGAATAATGCATGTGCTTGAACCCTAATGTACATCCAATGCACATAATATGAATATCAATGCTAATTATCAATATGTAAGAGGTTGATCATGTCATGAACTTATAAACCCTAATGATATGATGAGAATGGCAATTGTAACCTAATGCATGAATAAGTGAGAAATATGGTCATGTGACCTAAACTCTAAGTTGCAATCATCTAACCCTAACATATACAGCCTTAATGCCTTTCATGATACATTAATGACATTAAGTGCTACAATCAGTTAACATACCTTGATACACATAAATGATATATATATATAATCATCTAATCACATATTAATCAAGTCATCAATATGAAGTGCATGTTACTTTATTATCTAATATACACGTGATTGGCCACCTAATATGTAATGTTTTACCTTGATCATTGAAATACATGTAATGGATTCAATGTGAATATGAAGTGATGGGATTCACATAAATGTGCAAAATCAATAATATAAATGAATGAATATGAGAAATGATTAATGGTGACATTAATATGAGCAATAAAGATAATGCGACGATGTGAACATGTTTAATATGAATATAAGTAACAAATGTGACATTAATTGAAATAATTGTATGCTTAACCCAAATTGAATAGAATGTCTTATTTCATGTAAAATAATTTGCTATTAATAAAATGATAATATGAGGATAAGGAAGTATAAATCTAAATTATTAAGGACAATGATCAAAAATAATAATGAATGTTGAGATATTTGAGTAACACCTAATTGTGATAAAATCCTTAATAAGATAACTGAGAAACACATATAAATATTTTCATGCATGATGATGAAATGTAACCCCTTTTGGCAATATAGTGTATATGGCATGACGTAATTAATATAATGATGATAATGTGATATCATAAAGTGATATAATTTTAATAAGCCAAAAATGTAAATAATGTTAAATCTCCTAAAAGAATGTCATATAAGTGGAGCCCTTAGTATTCCATGAGAACCTGACCTATGATTAGTTGATGCATGTGAAGTTTCTAAACCCTTAGGTGTAGTTGAAGTATAAGTTTTGGTGGAATTCGTATGGTTGAAGGAACAACGTGAAGTTTTGTTATGTGAGATTGCACACTCACCCTTCCCTAATTGCTAGTGATTTCGGGGATGAAATCCTCTTTGAGGGGTGGAGTGCTGTAACATACCGAATCTTGGACATTTTTATCTTTTGACCCTCTTTTCCATCTTTTCCTTTCATTTATATCCTCTTTGGCTTTTCTGTTTAATTTGTGGAGAATATGATGGTCTAATGAACATTTGTTCACCTTTTCTCTCAATATTTGGGTTTATGCACAAATACCTCATTAGCTTAATTACCACAATTAAGTGTTCTAAATCTTAATCTAACTTTTTGATGTGATTTGAAAACATAAAATATGCCACATAACTCATTTTGGTAGTAATATGAAGATAAGAAATTTAATTGAATGAATAATTTAGATAATGGGCCGCTAATGGGCCATATGACATATCTCATAAAAATAAGTCTCAAAATAGGAAATAAAATTCAAATTCAAAATCTATATATCAAAATTTTCCTACATGTCAAATTTCATCTAATTTGGACAACCTTGAAATATTAGGATAAGTTTAGGAGAGAGAAAATGAGTAAAATGCATAAGTAATAAATAATATGATTATATAACTTCAAAATATATAAATAATGGAAAATTAATATTCTACACATCAAATATAACTTGTGGATAAATTTTGGTCCAATTTGGATGTTGTTTGTGCAAGTTATGCAATTTTAGGTACAATTTTGACTTTTATGCAATTTACCCAATTGGGAGGTTTTCTTTGCAAATTATCACATGAATTATAATAATTAGATACCACCTTACCATTATCAAATATTAAAACCATGGGAGCACCTAGTTTCACCTTGGTTTGATGGTATTGCTTTCCAAGGGCATTTTAGGGTTTTCCTCTTTATAAGTGAGCTTATCTTTAGAAGCCATCGACCAATAGGGTTATTTCTTTGATGGAGGTCCGTTGGGATGGACTAGAAGGGTCCAAAAGCCGACCTTAGATATTTTATAGCCCCCATGAGGTGTCCACTTGCAAGGCCATGAAGCCCTAGGCTAAAGACACATGGAAAGTCCCATAAAACACCTCATGCTTGAACTTTTTCTATATATAGCCATACATACCCCTTTCCCAACTCACAAATTCGAAACTCTTGGTCTCCTTTTCTTTCCTATAGATTAGATAATAGTTCTTTTTGTATTTGACCACGAAGTTGCTGACCCCAGGTAATAGAGGGAGCCTACCTTGGTGAAGAAGGCTCATATGGTGTCCAAATTGCTCTATTAGGATTTCTTAAGCTCCTCCTTGGTGATTTTAACCAAAACTAGTAAGAATCCTCCTTCCCTTACCTATTTTCATATTTATAGTATTTCTCACACCTTCCTCCAGGTCGGAATCATGGCCTTCCATGATAAAACTCCACGAAGAACCCTAAAACATCTCATCTTCATGCTCTTTTTCTAGGGTTTATCACCTCTAAGTTGAGAAGGAGATCTTTGTTTAAGAAAGGAGCTAGGCATGGAGCAACCAGACCTTATAAGCTCGGGATTATTGCTGTTTGGTCCTTATTATCTTCCCTAGGTATGATATTCATAACCCCCTTCCCATATATTTCTTATTACGTGCTTAAAACTCATGATCTTATGTTAAAAATTGACGATGTGTCGATTTCTAATTGGTCGATTTTGAATAATTCATAACTTTTGATTCGTTTGTCCAAAAATTAAAGTGAAATATGTTCTGAACTAAGAAAAACATGTTATTTTTAATAAAAATATTTCCAAGTATTGGTTTTCAGTTTTGTCAAAAAGAGTTTTTAGAAAATGAATTAAATACCTAAAAATTACCAAAAATACACTTTAACCTTCATAACTCCAATATATGCAAAATTATATGTTTTCTTAATCAGAAAACCTAAATAAGTTAATGGTGATATTTTTGAGGTCTGAATCGAGGTTTTGTTTAAAAATTTCATATATTAGGGTTCAAGTCTTTAATGTATATATGTTATTCTAATACATGAATATGAAATTGGAAATAGGACAAGTGGACCTTGATTTCAACTAAAGGTTTGGAAACAAGGTTAATAGGACTCTAAGTAAGAGGTATGTGCAAACCATATTTATGTATGTGCTATGTATGTGCATCTACCCCCTTCAGTTGGGAAAATTTTATACCATTACCCATGTTCCCTAATGAGGCTTAATCTGACCAAATTCATGATTCTTGAAATCTAATTTATTTATGCCTCAAAATTAGTTGTAGTATTATCTTGTTTGAGTTTTATACCCCACTTCCATGTAATATAAATCCTTTGATTAATCTTTCCATAACTCTTTTTCTAGCATGTAGTTATGTGTTCTATTTAATTGTAAAGTAGCGGTAATTATGTACAACCACCCACAGAGGGCATGTAAATAATTGCCCTGGGGAATGTATTATTCTCCCCATAATATTGTAGGTGACTGGGAATGTCTTATTCTCACCTCACCTAAGGTTAGAAGTCTGGTAGGTGCCTCAACCCTACTTACTTAAGTAGACATATTAATTTACATGCAAACCCTTTATTTACATTTGTTATTGGCAAGTTTCCTTATTTAAAGCCTCATACTCTTGATGTCTCATCTTATGATGAATCCCTAGCAAGATTTACTTTTATATTTATCTTGTCACCTTTAGTATAGTTTAGTGACACATACTTTTTCTTCCCTTTTCCTTTTTGCTGGGTGCTTTCCCAACCACCCAGATGTGGAGCAAGGCGTTGGATAAGGCATGAAGATCTTAGCGTTGCCATGGACTTAGCTGATGGATATGTTTCTTGGAGACAAAAGTGGAGTAGTCTAGATTTCCCTCTACTTAGATCCTCAGTTTGTATAAAGCATGTACACCCATATTGGGGAAATTTTTATGTACACTTTATTTAAATTGAATACAGTCAAAATTTTATCTTCTGCTGCTATCTAAATTGGATTTTGTTTACCATTGTTATTAGTAGAGAGGTGGATTGATTTCACTTCTTTACAACATGGTATCAAAGCCAATGGTAGTCGGATCTTTGACTATTTTAGTTTGTATCCCTAGTTTGAACCCTAGACTTGCATAATTTCCTTTAAGTGACATGGTTACCCTAGATTTGATTTATGCTGATGATAGGTTGATTTAGGATCCTATAGTTTCACCTTAGTCTTGATGAATAAAACTTTAATATGCTGATAACTAAAACACGCATAACTTGATGTTGTTTAGGTTTGCCTTTAGGCCACTATTAGGGCATGAAGTTGAAGCAAAGGTGTCTAGAAAGGATCAGGGTTTTGGGGGCTGGCAATATATTCCTCCACGCCACTAGCTTGGTTTACGAGGACTCCCATGCCCATATGATACCGGCCTGGCCTGAGCTAATACAAATTGCCCAAAATAGTTTTCTTTTAGGCAATAGTAACCTTAGAGTTCTATGTTGTATATCTTTGGGTATCCTAATAGTTTGACTTAAGTTTCACATGTATGTTGGTTTCTCCTAGAACCCTAATATGATAACCTTATGACTTGTTTGAGGATGAATACCAAGATAGTTTTCTTACGTCCCTTAGGACCACATGTTTGGACAAGTTTATCCATAGAACCTAGACCTTAGAGTTTGGGTGTTTGGAAAGATATCCGAGTGCACAGTGGAAGCATGATGGATCTTGAGAATGGTTTAGTTAGACTCATCCTTTAACCCTTTTGTAATTTGGCTTGATGGGTCGAACCCTTTTAAGGGGTGGAGTATGGTTAGTTGATGATGTTTAAGTGGTTAGATTTCGAGGATGAAATCCTCTTTAGGGGGATGGAACCCTATAACATTTTGATCTATCTTTAGAAACCCTAACTCCATAGATAGGAGGTTAGTATGCTCAGATCCTCAGCTTTGACCAAACCAGTTATAGTTATAACCCTAATGTGTTTGTTAATATGTAATGAACATATAACTACCATCTAAGGAATAATGCATGTGCTTGAACCCTAATGTACATCCAATGCACATAATATGAATATCAATGCTAATTGTCAATATGTAAGAGGTTGATCATGTCATGAACTTATAAACCCTAATGATAATGGTAATTGTAACCTAATGCATGAATAAGTGAGAAATAATGGTCATGTGACCTAAACTCTAAGTTGCAATCATCTGACCCGAACATATACAACCTTAATGACTTTCATGATACATTAATGACATTAAGTGCTATAATCAGTTAACATACCTTGATACACATAAATGATATATATAATCATCTAATCACATATTAATCAAGTCATCAATATGAAGTGCATGTTACTTTATTATCTAATATACACGTGATTGGCCACCTAATATGTAATGTTTTACCTTGATCATTGAAATACACGTAATGGATTCAATGTGAATATGAAGTGATGGGATTCACATAAATGTGCAAAATCAATAATATAAATGAATGAATATGAGAAATGATTAATGGTGACATTAATATGAGCAATAAAGATAATGCGACGATGTGAACATGTTTAATATGAATATAAGTAACTAATGTGACATTAATTGAAATAATTGTATGCTTAACCCAAAATGAATAGAATGTCTTATTTCATGTAAAATAATTTGCTATAATTAATAAAGTGATAATATGAGGATAAGTAAGTATAAATCTGAATTATTAAGGACAATGATCAAATATAATAATGAATGTTGAGATATTTGAGTAACACCTAATAATGATAAAATCATTAATAAGATAAATGAGAAATACATATAAATATTTTCATGCATGATGATGAAATATAACCCCTTTTGGCAATATAGTGTATATGTCATGACGTAATTAATATAATGATGATAATGTGATATCATAAAGTGATATAATGTTAATAAGCCAAAAATGTAAATAATGTTAAATCTCCTACAAGAATGTCATATAAGTGGAACCCTTAGTATTCCATGAGAACCCGACCTATGATTAGTTGATGCATGTGAAGTTTCTGAACCCTTAGGTGTAGTTGAAGTATAAGTTTTTGTGGAAGTCGTATGGTTGAAGGAACAACGTGAAGTTTTATGATGTGAGATTGCACACTCACCCTTCCCTAATTGCTAGTGATTTTGGGGACGAAATCCTCTTTGAGGGGTGGAGTGCTGTAACATACCAAATCTTGGACATTTTTATCTTTTGACCCTCTTTTCCATCTTTTCCTTTCATTTATATCCTCTTTGGCTTTTCTGTTTAATTTGTGGAGAATATGATGGTCTAATAAACATTTGTTCACCTTTTCTCTCAATACTTGGGTTTATGCACAAATACCTCATTAGCTTAATTACCATAATTAAGTGCTCTAAATCTTAATCTAACTTTTTGATGTGATTTGAAAACATAAAATATGCCACATAACTCATTTTGTTAGTAATATGAAGATAAGAAATTTAATTGAATGAATAATTTAGATAATGGGCCGTTAATGGGCCATATGACATATCTCATAAAAAGAAGTCACAAAATAGGAAATAAACTTCAAATTCAAAATCTACATATCAAAATTTGCCTACATGTCAAATTTCATCTAATTTGGACAACCTTGAAATATTAGGATAAGTTTAGGAGAGAGAAAATGAGTAAAAAGCATAAGTAATAAATAATGTGATTATATAACTTCAAAATATATAAATAATGGCAAATTAATATTCTACACATCAAATATAACTTGTGGATAAAGTTTGGTCCAATATGGATGTTGTTTGTGCAAGTTATGCAATTTAGGTACATTTTGGACTTTTATGCAATTTACCCAATTGGGAGGTTTCCTTTGCAAATTATCACATGAATTATAATAATTAGATACCACCTTATCATTATCGAATTCTAAAACCATGGGAGCACCTAGTTTCACCTTGGTTTGATGGTATTGCTTTCCAAGGGCATTTTAGGGTTTTCCTCTTTATAAGTGAGCTTATCTTTAGAAGCCATCGACCAATAGGGTTATTTCTTTTATGGATGTCAGTTGGGATGGACTAGAAGGGTCCAAAAACCGACCTTAGATATTTTAGAGCCCCCATGAGGTGTCCACTTGCAAGGCCATGAAGCCCTAGGCTAAAGACACATGGAAAGCCCCATAAATCACCTCATGCTTGAACTTTTTCTATATATAGCCATACATACCCCTTTCCCAATTGACAAATTCGAAAGTCTTGGTCTCCTTTTCTTTCCTCTATCTTAGAGAATAGTTCCTTTTGTATTTTTCCACGAAGTTTCTGACCCAAGGTAATAGAGGGAGCCTACCTTGGTGAAGAAGGCTCATATGGTATCCAAATTGCTCTATTAGGATTTCTTAAGCTCCTCCTTGGTGATTTTAACCAAAACTAGTAAGAATCCTCCTTCCCTTCCCTATTTTCATATTTATAGTATTTCTCACACCTTCCTCCAGGTCGGAATCATGACCTTCCATGATAAAACTCCACTAAGAACCCTAAAACATCTCATCTCCATGCTCTTTTTCTAGGGTTTATCACCTCTAAGTTGAGAAGGAGATCTTTGTTCAAGAAAGGAGCTAGGCATGGAGCAATCAGACCTTATAAACTCAGGATTATTGCTGTTTGGACCTTATTATCTTCCCGATGTATGATATCCATAACCCCCTTCCCATATATTTCTTATTACATGCTTAAAACTCATGATCTTATGTTAAAAATTGACGATGTGTCGATTTCTAATTGGTCGATTTTCAATAATTCATAACTTTTGATTTGTTTGTCCAAAAATTAAAGTAAAATATGTTATGAACTCATAAAACATTTTATTTTTAATAAAAATATTTCCAAGTATTGTTTTTCAGTTTTATCGAAAAGAGTTTTTAGAAAATGAATTAAATACCTAAAAATCACAAAAAAAACACTTTAACCTTCATAACTCCAATATATGCAAATTATATGTTTTATTAATCAGAAAAACCTAACTAAGTTAGTGGTGATATTTTTGAGGTCTGAGTCGAGGTTTTGGGTAAAAATTTCATATATTAGGGTTCAACTCTTTAATGTATATATGTTATTCTAATACATGAATATGAAATTGGAAATAGGACAAGTGGACCTTGATTTCAACTAAAGGTTTAGAAAAGAGGTTAATAGGACTCTAAGTAAGAGGTATGTGCGAACCATATTTATATATGTGCTATGGATGTGTATCTACCCCCTTCAGTTGGGAAAATTTTATACCATTACCCATGTTCCCTAATGAGGCTTAATCTGACCAAATTCGTGATTCTTGAAATCTAATTTATTTATGCCTCAAAATCAATTGTAGTATTATCTTGTTTGATTTTTATACCCCACTTCCATGTAATATAAATCCTTTGATTAATCTTGTGATAACTCTTTTTCTAGCATGTAGTTATGTGTTCTATTTAATTATAAAGTAGCGATACTTATGTACAACCACCCAGAGAGGGCATGTAAATAATCGCCCTGGGGAATGTCTTATTCTCCCCATAATATTGTAGGTGACTGGGAATGTCTTATTTTCCCCTCACCTAAGGTTATAGGTCCGATAGGTGCCTCAACCCTACTTACTTAAGTAGACATATTAATTTACATGCAAACCCTTTATTTACATTTGTCATTGGAAAGTTTCCTTATTTAAAGCCTCATACTCTTGATGTCTCATCTTATGATGAATCCCTAGCAATATTTACTTTTTATATTTATCTTGTCACCTTTAGTATAGTTTAGTGACACCTACTTTTTCTTCCCTTTTTCTTTTTGCTGGGTTCTTTCCCAACCACCCAGATGTGGAGCAAGGTGTTGGATAAGGCATGAAGATCTTAGCGTCGCCATGGACTTAGCTGATGGATATGTTTCTTGGAGACAAAACTGGAATAGTCTAGATTTCCCTCTACTTAGATCCTCATTTTGTATAAAGCATGTGCACCTATATTAGGGAAATATTTATGTACACTTTATTTAAATTGAATATAGTCAAAATTTTATCTTCCGCTGCTATCTAAATTGGATTTTGTTTACCATTGTTATTAGTAGAGAGGTGGATTGATTTCACTTCTTTACATCAACACACTCAACTATAGCAAGGACTTTGAATAGCATGAATGAGCAAACTTGGAATGAACTCCAAGGGGTCCTATTTATAGCTGGGGGTGTTCCCTTGAGTGTGGGATCACTTAAGGGTGAAATATAGCCATTTTCCAAGTTGCAACAAATCTATTCTCTCTAAAAACAACTCACCAATGGTTATAATCACCTTTTCATCATTTTCTGTACAATACATTTGGTCGAGTTTCAATAAAGGTAACTCAACCGATCCACTAAATGACAAAGCCAATTTTCAAACTATCGGTCGAGTTTGTTCTGGGAAACTCGACCGATGAGCTAAAATCAGTTTTGCTCAGTGAGTCAGTCGGTCGAGTTCTGTGAGTGTGCAACTTGATCGATTGGTTTCTCTAGAAAATCCATCAATGGATCAGTCGAGTTCCAAATCGACCGATAAACAGCCTGTGACAAATTTTATAAATTGACATTTGAGTGATTAAACACCGGAATTAAGTGTCCCTGATTTTTTTTCTCATCTTAGTTACAAGTCATATCATCAATATAAGTGATTACAAAGATCATCTAAGGTCATTTGGAGTGATACCCCAAAACGCACACTTGGATTGCATTTGTCTTGAACTTGAACAAGCTAGGGCTTGTGTAATTTGATCCTTTTCATGTACCTAAATCTTGAAATCAATCTTGAACAAACATATTAGATACATAGGAATGAAATGGTTAAGTCATTATCAAAATATGGGAAATGTATAACTCTCAAGCCAACATTCTCCCCCCTTGTGACAATGACAAACCATTCCTCAATCATATTGAAAAGGATATTTGAAGTTATACCTTTGCCTAGTGAATTGTAAGGGGATTCAATATTTGAACAATGTGAATTGCCCCCCTCAATCTATGCTTACTATTACATGCATAGTTAGTCTATCTACATAAAATAATATGACATATATACTACATGGTCCTTTAGCAAGTCACATGATAAAGCATATAATGAATAAGAAAAGGATCACACAGGCAATAAAAACAATATGGTTGAACTTCAAAACATTGAACTTATATCCCCCTTTTGGCATTATCAAAAAGGAAGGAGGGTAGAGGGGTAGAAGAGAACATAAACATGTCTTCTCCAAGAACAAACAAGAAGACATCCACAACATGAAATCTCAAAGCATACACCAAATAGAGATGAGAGAAACAAACAATCTAAGTCATAATCAAAATATGGTAAAGCATGGCACCAACTCATGAGATATAGTAAATCAAAGAGTAAGTGTACAAAGGATTAAGATTACAACTCAGAAAGCATGCTCTCAGAATACAATTACAAGCCAAAACAATGAAAGCTAGATAATAAAAATCCATCTTCACTCACACCATTGGAAAAACTAGGTACTAAGCACCTTCCCCATGGCCGGTCCAACTCAGCGAGCCCAGATTGGAGCTTAGGGATAGCACGAAGCTTCAAAACATGTATCCACCAAGATTGCCAACCAGAGACGTTCAGTGGAAACACAAAAGGGAAAAAATCAATGAACGAAGCCACATGTACACCACCTTGGCAGAGGTGAAAGCGACAGAAACTTCATAATGGAAGGTTTCATGCTATAGGAAGATCTTCAGAGATAATGAAACTGGTGCAACGGGGAAAAATAACAGAATGTGATTTACCTTCTTTTCAGTCAAGTAGGTTTGGTTCACATCTTCTCTGAGGGTTGTGGAGGGAAAACAATGCCTTGTTGATGACCTTGCTGGTTACAAGTGATATGGTAGACCACTAGAGAAAGCAGCAGGAGATTGGAGTCTAACAATGGGGTCCAACTTGGTCATTGGTGCCGCTGGAGTTGGAAACTGGTGTTTGCGTGCAAATGATGATGGGTAGATGATGGTTTTGTCTTGTTGTTGGTCTAGGGATTGCAGGTGAGTCTTTTGGGTGTTTCCTTAACTGATTTCGTAGGATTGTTTATGAATGTTGTGGCCACGAGAGATCCTGAAAACTCACGGAAGTTGAAAAGGAGCGGTGTAAGGGTAGAGGTCAAGTATGAGGACGGGTGATATCTATACGGTTTGAGATCATCTTGAAGATGGGTTTTATAGGACAGGGTTAGAGAGAGTCTGCTCCAATCTAGGGTCTCTTCTGGTAGAGTCCAAGGTGGAGATTTGTTGCTAAGGTGAAGAACACGCAAGCACAACATCTGTGCGAGGAAGGAGTTAGGAGGAGAGAAGGAAGTGGGATTCGAGAGTCCAACTTGGTGTGGACTCAGTGTACAACACATGACACACATGAAAAATCAGGACTATATCTATATGTACTTATTTATCGAATATTCGTTAAAAACATTACCCAACTATATAGGAAACTTACCTAGATTGTTTAAATGGTCAAATGAAGTCAATTTAATCTCAAATTTTTACCATCAACTTATATGAGGGTCTTGAACATTCCTAACTAATTACTTTCAAATTTTAAGAATCAACTAATGAATAGTTTCCTTCATTTATATATTTATACTTTAAATTAGATAATGGTCTCATCTTTTGGTAAAGGTCGTATATGACCAATTTTGTTTTATACAAAACTATAAGGTCTAGTTGTGCTCATTAAATAGATTAAATTTCAATTTGAACCCCACATGTATCAAAATTGACTAATTAGGGTTTCGTTGCACATTCACTTTGATATTTGACAATTTGGGTTTATTTTCTTTGAAGTCCTACATTTGACTTGAATTACTATAGGAATTTCATTTATAACCTTAAATTTAATTTACTCAAAATTTGGGATGATACCAAACTTCTATCTAAATCAGACTTGGGATGATTGTATCTTTTAGTCTTTTTCTTGGTACAAATAAAAGATGTGTATCATATTTGCGTAGGATGAAATGGATAAAAAAGGAAGTAATGGTGTGAATACGACTTTATATGCCAATCGATATGTTACTCCATTGGTCTAACAAAATTAGAATCCACATATTATTATCCAAGAAAAAAGCTAGTTTGATTCTGTAGGTAGATCAAGAACAGGTCTGAGGCAGCACACATATCATTGATACAGAGAAGTCCCAACCTCAAAATTTTATCTTTTAGATGGGTTTTCCTTCAAAATTTGGATGGTGGAAACTAGATGCAACTTCTACTATCGTGGCTGGATAAGGATCCAACATGTGTGATGTTCTCAGTGCCATGATAGAGTAAGAGAGACCATGGAGAAAGGTAGGCTTTTTAAAGGAATAACTTGCATACAATTTTGGTGATTATAAGAGAGGTGGGGAGAAAATATGTACCATGGAGAAAGGCAGAGCGGAGCATGTTGTTTTAGGGGGTGGGGACTATTACTGATTGGATGATTAATATGAGAGTGGGGGTCAGTGGTGGAATGACAGGGGGGGTAATAAGTGGTTGTTCTCCCCCAAATAATATGAGAAATATTAATATATATTCTTTTGTAATAGAATTAATAATATGTTAATCAATACTTAATGCAAGAAATTGCTTAGTTGTACTGGTTGGGAGCGTCTTTATTGGTGTAGAGGTTGTTGGTGGGATTGGATCTATTGGTTTAGAGGTTGATGGTTCTAATATGTGTCATTGTAAATTTAAATTATTTTCTATTTTCAAAGTCATTTGTAGGGAAAAAAAGCTATCGTTACATATTTTGTTTCAAGTGTTTAAAAATTAAGTAATTATGACTAGCTCGTTATTAGTACTATAGTTTTTAGTCATTCTTTTGTTGATAATCAATACAAATTCATTGCATTTGGTATGTGTCTACATCCTCATTTAAGTTATGTACAATCATCCTTTACATGCACCATGTCATTTATTAGACCCGTGTCATTTTTGAGATTTTCTTAGTGAATGGGTGCATAAAAATAACTAGTGGTAAGCCCAAATTCAAGTTCCTATTCTTATAAAATTCATGGCTAATTCTGAAAGGAAAAGATAATCCAAGTATTTATTATGATTAATGGAAATTTAAACCCTTTTAATTCATATCATTGTTTCTAATTATCAAATTGAAAAAATAAATGGATAAATGGGTTCAACATGTTCCTCTTAGTAAAAAGAAAATTTCAGTATTACTAGATCACCCTAGCTAGGTCAACTAGTTATAAGAAAAAATAGTGAATACGTTATATATTAATTGACCTAGATATTAAATAATGCGGTCAATTTATATCTTCCACCTAGGTCCTAACTTTTGTAGGACATCCCACGCTATAGGGTTATCATGCACCTACTATGAGACGTTGGATGAAGATCTAGAGGAGTAGATTTTTCCTCCTTCCTCATGATCTTTGCGGGACATGAGTAGTAGTGACCCACACATAAGACCCCTCAACTCTTTCTCCAAGCTCAATGAAATTCTCATTTCTCACCATGATTGGATTCATGAGCATCCTTTGAGCCCAATTATCCTAGATTTTGAGCCCTAGAATAAAAATGTATAAATAATGCTCAATTTCCACCAGTATAATGTTTCCACACTGCCACTAAGCAAGACCTTAGGTATCCTCTCATGAGAAACCAATTCATCCTCTCTCCTCACAAGGTACATTATACTCACTCCTCCACTCTGATTTCACCTGGGCACCAAAAACATTGTGGACAAGTATTCTTCTACCTTGGGCTCGCGGGATCTATGCCAAGTATAAAGGCTATCTCAAAGAAATTACTTAGTTTAAGAGTATCCTTAACTCGAGGCCCTGCGAGACTCAACAAGATCCACCCAGTGGCGTAAACTAGAGAGAACCCTCCTGAGGTTGAGTTTCCGGGAGCTTGAAAAGCTTCATTTCTAGCGAGAGACAGAGCCGTGCATGCCACAAGAAGGATCTCTCAACATTCTTGGAGCGTCCATGAAGCCTTCCTATCCCTCAATCTATCCTGAGGTGAGGTAATTTACAAAAAACACAAATTCAGTTGTTTGTGTCCGTTCACGATGATCTCTAATGATTAGTTGTTTCCACACCTGAATCACCCCTAAATCTAACATCGTCGATGTTTTGAACCTCTCAGTGATATTGGTTTTCCTTTAAAAAGTTACATTATGAGTTTTTCATCTTCGAGATTTCTAGTCAGCTTTCTCGACAAGCAGGAGTTGCTTCTTCAGCCGTCATTTTTGATGAACCTAGGATCATCGAGCTTGCTTCTCCTGTCTGAAATCGATGGAATAGTTCGAGAAAGTAATGACGCAATCCAATTTCATCTAGGGGCTACTCTCTTCCTACAAGCAACAACCATGGGGATATTAGGAGTAGCCTGGGTAAAGGAGATGAATCAAGGTCCTGCTAATATGTTTTTCCCATACATCAATTTAAGCATGTCACATGTACCATGGTTAAACAAGTATTTTTTCCAATGTCATTTACATACATCCATGATATATTTCCCTAAGGTTTGAACTTTGTTCCACGAGACATTTTAGGCCTTATGGTAATTCACTTTTATTCTAAGAAAAATTTCTAGTAATGATTTTTGAGGTTTATCTCGCCTGTTGTTGGCCAATAGAAGTTAGAACATTAGAAAATTCAATAAATTGATATAGAGATTGGATGGAGTGATGTCATATATGATTTTTTACCAACTCTTTGAGGTTTATATAATGGTGTGTTTCCAGAAGACAAAAGCAATATATTTTCACCCTATATTAGATTTAGAATTAATTACAGTTTATATGATTGTAAATAGTGTTATTTGGGTATTTTATGTTAATTAAGGGTTAGTGGATCAATACATATTCTGGAGAAAGAATCTCCACTGTTGTGGTAAGTGGTCCATGCCTAGGGTTAGTTCATATTGCATCACATGTTTTTCTTACATGTAATGCTCAAGCATTTAATGTACATATTATCATGTGATACATACATGTTGTAAGAGGTATAGATACTTTGCATATCTTGCTTGGAATTTAATGTGAACAACTAATGCTTAAAGATCATATCAGTTAAGATATACTTGTTCATGTTTTAATATAAGATAAGAATTAGGGGTGTAAACCCAAAGTTAACATCATATCAGAATAAGAACAAGAATAAGAACGTATACAATTAAGGCCATGTCTCATGAATATTTTTGGAAAGTTGGTACCTCTTGAGCCCCCTTCATTCAGTTTTGGGTTCTTTAACCCTATGCCTACACAATGTACACATGTCCAATTAGTTATGTGCACACCTCGTGTGTGTCTCTGTGAGATTAGATCAAGTTCATATAGAAGTTGCCATTAACTTAAACTAAGTAAGTTAAGAATGCATCCCAAAGATATTCATACTTATCATGTTAAAAAATGAACTACCCTAGCCGCCTAGGGTTAGCCAAGGCAATATGCAAGGAGGTCAAGAAGAGGATCTTCCAAGATTAGTGGAGGGGGATCCCTTTGATGGATGAATATTTATCCCAATTTAATCACACTTCTTAGACGAACTTTACATCATAATGTCAAATTTTATTTCATAATTTAGTTCATACAACCGTGCACTCCCATAATTGTTAATATTTTAGTTTTCCCATCTTTTTGCATAATTTATGGGCTGTTTTGATTAAATCCGAATTTCACCACTTTCATTGTGAGTACAATGATTTTTGTTAATATAATTACTTTTGTTTTGTGCAGGGAGCATTCCAATATCAAAGATTTATTCATGGCCAATCACAAGCATCCCTTTGTTAACCAAGAAAATGAATTTATTTAAGTGCCATGAAGTCATTGTTTTGACTTGGTCCAAGGCTATCAAAGAAACGGAAATGTTTCGAGGTAAAATGATATTAATGCAATAAAGTACTAGTCATATTGAAAAGTCATGGTCAATGGTCGTTTATTTTGTGTGCTGCCATCATTTACGAACATTATGCATGCAGCCTCTCTCCTTTCGTTTCCCCAATTAATTTTACTTCCACAACAACTCCTCCATTATCCTTTGATTGTGCATGGATAACTCACATTTGCAAAAGGGCCAACTCAAAGTGGACGCAATTGGAAAGACAATAGAAATATTTTTATAAATGAAGACAAACTATCGAAGGCAAGGGAATAGGAAACAATGGATCAAATAACCAATCGATCACGAGACAATAGAAAATAAATATCGAGCATTTTTGCAAAGGGCCACAATGCAATTGCGGTTGGCTACCAATCGACCTCGACACAAAGCATTAATTAAAATAATCATGACAATCTTCCTACGCTGACCGATCCACCACAACAAAGCAACCCCTATCGACCATGGTTCACATAGACCAATTGTAGCTGCTCGACAAGCAACTATCTACCATGAGGGAACTAAAATAAAGGCAATTACAGATTTATCAGGCACATGGAAGTCAAAAGAAGGAAATCGAGACAGCTATGCAAATACTGCCCATCGACACCCCCACATGCATGCTTGATCAAGCAATGTATGATCAACGAAGAACAACTAAGGCTATGGATCTGCAAATGGAAATAACCACCAACCACTGCCAAGTCAAACTCCTTGACAGGTCAAGCTCGGCTCAACACCTCCGGCTTACTGCCAACATGCGACCAACGACTTCGAGCACCTCGACAGACAAGTAATCATCGAACCTTCATGGTTGGGTAATACTGTCGACCCCACAACTCGACATCCTGGTGACCATCAACCTCTAACCGATTACTGATCGGCACACGCCCGTCAACCTTCAAAACTGATTGAAGTATAAATCACTGGTCGGGTCCTACTCATTTATCTGGAGACTCTTGGACTCCATTTACGGGAAGTACAAACAAGACCCTGCATCTAAAAAGCAAAAGTATCAGACTCCTTGTGCTCCACCCTTTGATATTCTATATATGACAAGGCCAAAAGAAAGGAAGATTTGTCACCATTGATGACAATCCTTCTGCACCATCCATTCACATTCTCTTCCTTATTCACAATCCAAATACGAGGAAGAAGGACAACAAAGAAGAAGGGTCACCCAACTACAATCTTGGGCAATATCTATTGCTACATCTCTTCTATCCACCTAGATGATGATTATCTCTTTTATTTTACTTAGTGTTTGCTCGGATCTTGCTCTAAATTGCGATTATTTTTTTTATGCTAGGACGTCGCAAGTAGGTGCACTACTTGTTTTTGTTCTTTTACAACATTCCATATATATGAAACTTATTACATGTTAAAATCAATCATTTTATTTCTTATATTCTTGTTCATCCAGCAAGTTTACATGTTTGTCATGGTCTTGGGTGTAGAGAACTTCAAACCCATAATCTAGGATATCGATTGGCTTTTGTTAGACTCTTCATGAGAACTCCGATAGGTGTTTTCCAAGGCAACAAATATCGAATATCTAGGTAGGGAGAAAACGGGCCTAGAAGGCTATCTATCCAGCCTTAATTCTAACACCAGAAGGGGGATTTACCAGTCCTCCATGATATTATTTATGTGTATTTGTGATGTAGTGAGATAATAAACGTAGATAGAGGTGGTGAAAACTACTTACCCTAGTGTATCTATCCATCCATCTGATAATCTTTAATTTTATTTCAGTATTTTATCCTTGCACATTAGTTGGAATTAATCTATCTAACTTTTATGTTAACTACTCTTCCTAGTTTAATTAAATTGATCAATCAATTCTTAAAAATATTCTCCTTAGAGATTCTATCCTCAACTATATTGTGATAAGACATGTCTCCTAGGGGGTGATAATTATTGCATATTTTGTTTTGGTAAACTCTAGGAATTTCATTCCTAGTGAATTTTCTTGCATGATAATATCCACATCACCAATTTTCCCATGACCATGACTGATGTCCTCATCAAAGATTCAATTCTCTACAGTCTCACACAAGGCCTGGTGTCAAGTCCTTGATGGTTTTGACACCTTCAAGCAGCATGCTTTTGCCCCATATGAGAAGAAGGATGGAAAAAGATTCATCACCATAAATGATAACACCTATGAAGCTATGAAGAAATCATGGAAGCACACATAGATACAACATATTATGGGAAAGCGGCCATAGTATCATCATTTGCTGGTGTTGGTTAAGAAAGTTTGAAAATCAAAAGGTGGATTTGATATCTATTCCAAGCCTGATCAATTCTTCTTGCTTCATTTCAACTCTGTAGAGGATAAAATAAACATGATCAATGGAGGGCCTCAGTGGTTTAATAGAAGATTAGTAGTTGTCAAAGATTACAAGACCGATGATGACTTGCAGAAGGACTTCTTCAGTTTTATAACTATTCAGATCAATATCATTAGCATGGGGAGAAACTAGTCACCCAGATCCATTGGCATCATTGCAAGCGACGTTAGGTGATCAACCCTATTTTGGGGCTTCTTCTTGTGTCATTTTACATTTCAATCACATCTATACATGTTAGATTATATGTTATTTTCCTCAATATGCATATTTGTATAAAATGTACTTATGGACATTATTTGTATGTTTTTCAGACATTTGGACCACACTTGGATGGAAGAGAGAGAAGACGAATGATCCTAGAGTTTCTCTACATCTAGATAGGCCCAAAGTGAAGTATGAGGTTCCCTCAACCTACCCCTAGCCCAAAGATCCATTAACACAAATATGTCCAAGAATGAACAAAGAAACAAGTCAAAATGCTGATCCAGGAATTATCACAACCATGGTGCCACAGAACGGCCGTGCTAGCACACTTGCAAGATCAATAGAGTCAGCTCAAGATAGTGCAAAGATCACCGTGAATGCACCATACAAAATGGCCATAGTGAATTGACCACAGAACGGTCATGCCGCATTGCATGGCCGTGTGAGAGATGAAGTAGAATAGCCATGGAGCCAAGAATGGGTAGTGTTACCCAAGCCACCATGACCGTGGTACCCACCACAGTCATGCTACCTAGAGCTGGCAAAAGCTGACCTGACCCGAGAAACCCATCCTGACCTACCCACAACCTGACCCGATTAAATCCAAAGAAAATATAAACATGAACCCAACCCGACCCGATGTATACCCGAAACTTAATATGTCCCAAAATTGTCAGACCCAAACCTGACCCAACACCCGACCTGGTGATATTGTGATGGAGCTTCCACTTACGTGGAATTGCATGCACCAACTAAAAATCCTAAAGATACTAAGTCTTTAGGTTTAGCCTTGCTTATACTAGATAGAGAACTCCACCCACGTATGCTAAGATACGTGGAAGTCTTATCGTAGTATAGTTAAGGGTCGAATCCTCAGGACAACGGTCTTGTTGCAAGAAACAAGATGGAAAACGTTAGAGTTTCACTTAGTCTCTTAATAGTAGGTACTTAAATCGAAAGTTTGGTTTTGTTGTTTTAAACTAAGAATATGTAAAGCAAAGAAAGCAATTAAATCTAAGGAAGTTAAACTATGATAAAAGCCACTAGGGTGTGATCAGTTTTTCACCGCCACTACACATGGATCAAGACATGCAAAGCAAATCATAACCTGCAAAAAGAGTTTAGTCAGTTAGTATCTTTGTAGACTTAGTTTCCTTTTCGGAGAACTAACTACAAGAAGTGTGGGAATGTTGCAAAGTCAGCCATCCCCGAATGAATGGTCAACTACTTTGCATCATTCCCTTCGCAAAGTGTATTCCTCGACTCATCAAGGTTGTACTTTCACACGTCAACTGATTCCATTTCATAGCATGAAAGTACAACGATGGAAGTGAGTATACTCCACTTCTTGAAAGACACTCCTAGATACCGAAACAGATGCATGGTGGATACATGCACCAAGAACCAACATACAAATGAGTTTCGAATCTAATAGTACAAACGTAGACAATTCATACTAAAAGATAAAAGATAACACAAGTTGATGATCAAGCAACAAGCATTCATTAAACGTTTGATGTTGAACTGAAAAGATAATAACTCTATATTACAAACTATAGATTACATTTACATGATATGAAAACATGGGTAGCGGGGCTACTCCCCGCACCCTAGTGAGAGAGACTACTCGTTCATAACTAGGACAAAGTAGGAGGCAAGAAGAGAGAGAGAGAATCATCCCCACAAAGGAGAGAGGAAAGTCAACCCCTTGGAGAGAGAGAAATGATCCACCAGCTTCACAGGTTGCGCGATGATGAGATATCCCTCTTCCCACCTTCTTTGGTGGAGAGAGAGAAAGCAGCTTTGAGATGGAGTATGGGTCTCAGACCGGCAGCCCCTGGGCGGAGGATGGAAGTCGGATTTGCTCTGGAGTGATTGAGGCAGCCTTTGGACATCTGAAAACTTGATTATCTTTTGAAGGACCCTTGGGGTCTTATTTATAGGCCTTAAGTGAAGTCCAAATGGTTTGGAGACCGTTTGGACCTCAAGACCGTTTGGGTCTCAAGACCGTTTGTGTCACACCCCGATCTCACACTAACCACTAATCACGAGATTAGGGCGCGACAGAGGGATTATCACATAAACAAATCACTGAGAACTTTTTCTTTTTAAAACCTCATAATGATATCCAGATTATTGCTGTAAACTAAAACATAATAAACTATTGTGGAAACATTTCAATTAAACTGGCTAGAGAACATAAACATAGTTTACAACATGTAACATTGTTTAACAGAAAGTAAAACATAATAGATAATTTACATCTTTTACTCATTCGCCATACATACTCTCTCTCTCCCACACCATGTCCCAAGGACCGAGGGGAAAGGATTAAGAGACCACTATCTAACTAACTACATATACCTTCTACTGACTAGGGTGGTAAGATCCTTCGGATTCCTGGAACTGTCGCTGATAACACCAAATTTTGTGACGTTTTTGCCCTTTATTCTGTTATCAAAACTACCCTTTTCTGCTATTTTCCTCTATTTTATTAGCATTTTCGCAATGATTGGCCAAGCAACGCTCTTATTCCAATTTTTCCTATCTTCTACAGGGTTTTCCTCATTTTTGTGCAATAAGGCCGATTCCGGCCCACAATAAGTCTAAGCCCGTCTCGACCTTCCTGACGCCCGATACAACCCAGCCCGACAGGGGCATGGCGACACAAGAATGATCGGCGGAGAAGGGCACCTTGCGAAAGGGACGTGCCGGCCGACACACCTTCTACCCGACAGGGAGCCAAGGCCGCATCGACGACCCAGCTCGTCGAGCGACACGACCACCCACCGGCAGGCGTGCCGCCCATCACGTGACCAATAGCCAGCACCTCGCGCCAAGATATGCCTGTATCGGCCATCCACATCCATCGATCGGCGTATAAGGGAGCTACGTGGCGCTTCGAGCACCATGTTTTCTCACCAACCAGCTGACTATAAATAACAACTACAGGAAGCCGAAAAGACAGGTTAGACAGGTCGGGACGGCTGGCCAGTTCACAGTTCGGACAGTTGGGGACTTGAGCTATGTGCGAGAGAAGTGCAAGAGCAACCGTATCGTGCCCCAGTGCTCGTACCGGGCGACACTAGGTGAGCTCTTCCTCATCCCGAGAGGGAGGGGATCGGTTCACCTAGGACTGTACCGGACGACACTGAGGGCCGATATCGACCGATGTAGATACGCAACACGAGTGCCTGACAACAATGCCCGACAGTAGTATATGTAGATCCATGGCCGACACGATACCGAAACCGATACGCTCCGCCCGTCAGGCGTGCCGCCTGAGAGGGTGTGCCGCCCGACATGAGCGTATCGGCCAGGGTCCTCGAACGATATAGTCGTCCGTCAGGCATGCCGTTCGAGAGTTCGTGCCGCCCGACACGGCTGCACCGGGATAGGTCCCTGGACGGTATCGGGCTGGGAGTAGTAGTAGTCTGTCATCCTTCTACATCAAGAAGGCGACACTTATCTTTAATTCTGTTATTTAAATTCTTTACTTCATCATTGTATTAAGACCCTTATTGCTTATGGAAATAGAAATGCTTAATTGCTATTTGTTTAATGCTTGGTGCCTTATGATTGGATAACTGCTGTGTTGGATATCTGAACGCTAGCTTGCATGTTTTGGATCACGTTTCGCTTAGCTACCAAATCGTCTTTCCCGTCGCAACTACTTCGAGAGTTGGGTTGTGGCTCTAGTGTTTGGTCTGGTTCTGGAGTACGAGAGTGCCCAGAATGGAGTTGTTTTAGTATCATTCCACTCTAACTTGAGCCGAGCAACCTCGAGAGGGGTGTTGAAGCTTGGTTAGAGGCACCCGCTCTGAGAGGAGGGGTGCAGGGTGTTACTGCTACCGCTTGTCTTACTGAAGTCTTATCCCTTGCATTACGCCTTAAACTGCAGTTTATCTTTCTATTTTCTGTTGCATGAAAATTCCTAAAAACTGCTAAATGACAAAATCTTAATCTTTCTTGTAACTCCAGTTGGAGATAGTTTTCTTTGTTTTAATCGTGACAGCTTGTTGTTCCCCTTCGGGGAACTTTAATATCTCTTTATACCCACCGGAGTGTAGAGTGTCGATTCAGAGTCGTCAACACGACCCACCTTGTCCCTGTGTTCGACCCCGTATGACTACTTCGACCCCGTAAACAAAGTTGCGGGGGCCTAGAAGGATTCAGGTTATAAATGCGAAGGCTCGACTACCTCAAATACGCCTCCAATTTTAGGACGCGCGATTTAGGCCGGTCAACTTTCTGGCGCCGTTGCCGGGGACAAGGCAAATGACACTGTTGACGAATCCGAAGCCACTAACTACACTCCCGTGCCTCAAGCTTAGAAATAGGCTTGACAGCACCTCTTTTTCTTTTTCTTTTACTTTAAGCATTATTTTTTACCCCAATTATAATTTTCTAAACATGATTTTTATGCGGTTTTCAGGTACTCTGATCTACTGAACACCGAGACTGTCAACCATGCCTCCTCGCGTAGAGCCACCTTCTGGAAACGAAAGCCAAGGATGGAGGCCAGTTTCGCCTCCACCGGAAGACAACGATCGATATAGTGATGATGAGCGGCAAGAAGATCCAGAATCACCAGGGCATGAGGAAGAGCATCATCAGCATAGACGTCGTCAGAGACACAGGAGGAATCATGATAACCGGGAGCGACGCCGAGACGCCACCAACAGTGACGACTCGGAGGAAGAAGAGAAAACCCTGAGAGAATTGGCTTCTACAAAGGCCAATAGATCGAGGTGCCCCATTATCATCCCAAGGTTCAATGCGACAAACTTTGAGCTCAAGCCATCTGTGATCTCCATGATTCAAAATAAAAGCTTCAGGGGGAGTTCTAAGAGTGACAACCCTTACCATCACCTTGATGCTTTCAAAAATATCTACGACACCATAAAGATGCGAGGAGTTCCCCAAGAGGTCATTTACTGCAAGGGTTTCATCTTCTCTTTGGAGGATAAGGCTCTATCATGGTACCTTGGGCTACCCCACCAAGCGCTGAATGGATGGGGAGAACTGGCTGACGCGTTTGTAAACAAGTTTTACCCCACTGAGAAGACGACGAGGAACAAGTTAAAAATCACGTCTTTCACGCAAAAGCCAAATGAAAACCTCCACGACGCCTGGGAACGATATCTGGAATATCAGAGGGACTGCCCTCACCACAATTTCAAGAAGGGATTCCTGGTCTCCACCTTCTACAATGGGCTAACTCCCGATGAAAGGGTATCGCTGAATGCGGCAGCAGGAAGTGACTTCTTAGGGAAAAAGCCAAGCAAGTCTGAAAAGATCATTAGGAACATGGCTGAGTTGAAGGACGATGTTGACTATGATAGATCCGATAGAGGGTAGGCGAAGAAGGCAGGGGAAGGAATCTCTCTTGAGTCCAAGGCTCTGGAAAACATTACTTCTCAGATTCAAAGGATAGCAACAGATGTGAAACAACTGAAGGATCATGGCGGAAAGGGGAAGAAGCAAGTTGAGAAAGTCATGAAATGTGTTACCTGCGGTGAAGGAGGACATGGGGTAGACAACTACGTCTACACCAAACCCGGCACCGACAACGACTCTGACTCGGAAGAAGAAAGGACCGAGAATGTATCCTACATGAGCTTCAAGAGACCAGACCACCCTGGATTTAATTATGGCAACAAGGACGCAGCCAAAAACTCGCATCAGCTGCACACCTCGGCCAGGCCAGTGCAACCTTTTGAGAAGAGAGGGGGATCAGGCCAATACACCAAGAACAGCCAGTTCCAGCCAGCAAAAGGTAATTTCCAAGCACCAGGAAAGTACCAAGGCCCGCCCCGTGAACAGGAGAAAGGGGTGAACCAATCCGAAGTGATCGGCCAGTTGTTCGATTTTGTCAAGAAACAGGACACCGTTAATCACCAGTTAGCGCAAAGTGCACTGTCCAATTCGGGGGTTTTGAACTCATTGTAGGTCCAGTTGGCAGATATGTAGACACATCAACGCCAAATCGACCAGCAGCTAGCGCAGCTCGCCGAGATTATGAAGAATCATGTAGGGAAGATCCCGTCTAACACCGAACCAGCTAAAGGATAGATCAAGATGAAGAAGCCGAAAGACGTCTAGCTGTGGACAGAAAATGCAGCGCTCCTCGGGAGGCAGCCCGTGCCTTTATTTTCCTAGAATAGGATGTTATTTACTTTCTTGCAAGACAAACATTACAAACATTATGGACTGTAATAAGGCCCGAGTCAGTGCATGCGCACGTGTGCTGACTCTTTTTGTTTTAAGGCCACCACTTTAGTTTTATTTGCCAGGATGGGTAAATACCATATGAGGCCGGGTTTAGCCTTAGGCCAATGATGTTTTACCCGCCTATCACCTCTTTCTTTAAGTGGGTTTTACCTCGGAGTTTTGTCCCAAAAAATCTTGTATCGGTCGGAGTTTTTCCAGACCGGATCGGGCGGCACACCAACCGACATACAGATTGCGCCCGTCCCGGGAGGGAATGGTTTTATCGCGACGTCCGACCACTATATATAAGGCAAAACTTTACCGTGTCGCGCTCCCGGACTTTACCTTTTTCAGCTACCGTATCGCGCAGTACTTTTCTTGCTCTCCGCTCCCGTGTCGCGCAGAGACCTCCCCCGATCCCGTGACGCGCAAAACCTTAAGGAAAACAAAGGTATCGCGCGACAACCCTATCGCCCGAGCATACCCGATGCGGAGCTTTATCGCGTACGATGTGTCGGGCGAGGATTTTTCGTTGATTTTCTGGTCGCCCGATACTGCTATCACGCGACACACTTCTCTCGCGCCTACCCGATACATCTGTGTCGGGCAGCAACCGTATCGTCCGTTTATTCTTGTACCGGGCAGCGCTATTTCAAAACCCTACCGGGCGCTCAGTTTCTTTTGATCGTATCGCCCGACACAGTTGTATCGGGCAAGCTTCACCTGATTTTGTCTTGAAGCCCGATACAGTCGTGCCGGGGTGCCTTTCCTTTTATTAATTTTCCCGTTAATAACAAAAGGGGCATTTATTTGATTGATAATAGGGATGGAACGCACAAAGATAACCGTTAGACTCGTCGACGAGCAAGGCAGGAGAGTCGTCACCGAACCAGAGGCAGAGACGGCAACTATCGGGCAGAAGCGCTCGAACCCCCAGGCGGCTGGACCCTCAACATCTGGAAAGAGGGTGAGGACAGAAGAAGCCGCCACTTCAGCTGCAGTACCTACTCCAACAACAGAACCCCTGGAGCACACGCCAGGAAGGTTCGTGCCAAGAGATGAGGAGCACGGACGCCGATATGCTGAGCTAGGAGCAAAGCTTTACAGGCCGAGCAGGTTCGGCCACCAGTCATCCTTCATGCAGTTGGGCATCTTCGGGAGACTGGAGGACATACTTGCTGTAGCCGGTCTGAGGCAAATCTGCTTCAGCCTATCCGCCTCCTACACAGAGCTCACAAGGGAGTTCATGGCGTCCCTTCACCGAGTAAAGAATACACCTGTAGAAGCCAGAAAGTATGGTGGAGCAGACAGACTCCAGGGGCGACTTTACAATGCAGAGCACGTCATTTCGGAGAAGCTGCTCAACCAGGTTTTCTCCTCCAGCGAAGAGGAGAGAGGGAGACTAGATAACGGTGCAAGGATCGCCGAAGGAGACGGGTTCAACCCCGTAGATATCTGGGAAAAGCTAACTGGGGAGTCATCTTTCAAACCCGGGAGCAAGGTGGCGGCAGTGCACTCATGCTTCTGGAGGATAATGCACAAGCTGGTGGCGTGCCTCCTCTTCAGCAAGAACGAGTCCAGCAACATTTACTCCGAGGAACTCCACATCATGTGGCACATGATGGAGGGCCGGACTATCAACCTGGGGCGCTTCTTGCTGAACAGGCTGCACCCAATAAAGGATGCCACCAAGGAATATTGCATGGGTGGCATCGTGAACCTCATCGCGGTGGGGTTGGGATACCCGTGTGAGCCGCACAGCCTCTCAAGAATAAGAGGGGACGAGTTGATCGACCTCAAGTACCTCATGAGGTCGGGTATAATAAAGAAGGAGGGGCGGAGTTACTTCTACAACTTTACAAGGACGAAGATCCTTCTCCCGCTTCCTCGCTGCGCCGCCTACGACGCAGAAAAGCTAGTCTTCACCACAGCCGAGATCGAGGCTGTGGCAGCCGGCACAAGCTGCGCTCCACCCCCAAGAAGCCAAGAATGGGGAATCACCAGAGGGCCCATCCCGCTGGGTACTCGGCAGGACGTACCTTCAACAGCTCCTGCCGAGCGGCTCACTGCCTCGGAGCCACCAACGACAGCCACAACGACAAGGCCAGTGGTGGCAAGGGAAGAACCGGCGATCGTGGAGGTCGCCGAAACAAGAACTGGAACTGCAGCGAGAAAGACGGATGCAGTCCCCGTAGTTTCTGCTGCGCCCTTAGGGGCAATTGATGAAGTACAACCGGATGTCAGCGATGAGGTATTCGCCGACATCCTACAAATGGAGATCGAAGGAGCACAGGTGACGCCGACACCACCACCAAAGTCACCTGTTGCAGTTATTGAGGAGATCGTCGACAGCATCGATATGGGGCAGCATCCATCCCCCACAACACGGTCTCCTCCGATACAACAAGAGGGCGGGGCAGCACCGACACCTCGCCCAGAAACATCAGCCACGCGGACAATAGAAGTAGGTTCTGCCTCGTGAGGCAGACCATCGCGCGGGAGGAGCATTTCGAGGTCGAGGGGGAGACAAGCAGAAAACCCTCCTTTGCTCGGAATGATGCTGGGACAAGAACTTGATTTCTTGCGGGAGGTAACAGAAAACCATTCTACTACATTTCTTTCCCTAACCCGCAAGTTGTCGTTTTTCGAACAGAGGCTGGATAGCCAGGAGCGAGAGTTGCTGGCTTTGGCCAACCTACCTGGCCGACTAGAGGCAGTAAATGCCATGCTTCAACAAGTTCTGTAGCGCCTTAGCGAGATCGAGGGGAGGCTGAACAGGGAGGACGACCATCCACGCCCAAGGCATCTGAGAAGATCACCGTCGCCTCCTGGTCTGGGCTCTCAATCCTCGTCGTCAAGAGCATCGTCAGGATCATCATCATCCACCTCCTCCTCCGGCAGATCGTCATCAGCAACCGAAGGAAATTCATCACAAGGGCAAGGCTATGAAGCTCCTTCTAGACAAGAAAGCCCTTTTGACCTGAATGAGGCCGCTCCCTCAGCCCCTTTGACGAAGCTGAGGATAACAACGGAGATATCAGCATCAGGGAGGGCTCTTCTGATGAATCCGAGGGAGAAGGGGGGGACATCTGCACTGCAAACGAAAGACACCCCCCAGAGGAAGGAGTTCAAAGGCTGACCTCACCGATTTCTCCGCACCGACAGAGATACCTTCCTTCGAAATGACTGACTTTGACAGAAGGGTCATAGGGTATCTAACGATCAGAGACCAGAAACTACTCAACATGGTCCTGAGGTCGCAAGCCGACGAGGAAGAGGTACTCTGGAGCGACGGTTATTTTTCGGTGCAGCGGGGAACTCTGAGAAATATCTTCCGCGCCAAGGCCGTCGTAGGGAAGAGGTTGTTCAGAGTACTACAAGGGGCCATTATAGAAAGCGCTGACAAGAAGAAAGGCCAACATACAGTTTACGCTACCACCCCGACCCTAGCAAGAAGACTAATGATGGGGTTGTACAATTCTACGCAGGTAGAAAGTATGTTGGATTACATTGAAATGCACAATCCGAAACTGGTGCTGGCCCCTTACAAACACAGAAACAACTGGTTCCTGTGCATTGCCGACCTCCGAAATCATGATGTCCAACTGCACTGCTGCTGCAGCAAAGAGGTCCCGCACACAGGAAGTACGTTCCTACACCCAAAGGACGTAAGGCTAAGACTGCTGCCGCTACGTCTCCACCGGGTCATCAAGTATGGAGTCCAGCGCCACAGCGGCGTCTGGAATTTCTACTCACTAAGGGACTTCCCAGTCCAAGAAGAGGAGGGAAGTGGAAATATAGCATTCATAGTCCTCAGAGCCATGGAGATGATACATATCTTCAGATACTTCAAGCAACTCCAGAATAATAACTTCTACAGTCTCAGAAGCAAATATGCATTGCTATTGATAAAGGACAAGTGCTACTTCCGAGACGCGGGGATACCAGAAGAGCTGCTGGATAGTGAACAAGAAGAAGAGTCATCTCAACACAGCAGCCCTCTTGAAAAAGAAGCAGAAGCAGAGACGAACGTCTGTGGGGAAGGCAAATAGATAAACATCTTGCGACAAGTTTTCGGACACGACGAACAAGCCTCGCCCCAGAACCTGGAGGAGTCGATCCAAAACTTCGACCGTTTCTCATGCGCTACCCTCACGCAGGAACAGGTCAACAAAATCCACATGAAGTTGGCTGACTCCAACCCTGCAGACGTAGCCTACTCGGCAGGCGATGTCATAGTCCCGATTGACGACTTAAGGGACATGGTAAAAGAGGGAGGATGTCTGGCGTTATCTGTGGCGGTCGCCTACATCCAGATACTACGAAACAAGTCTGAACACGCATGCATAGCAGATCCAATGCTGTTCAACGACATTTGCCTAGCCGATGAGCAAGGGGCGAAGGAAGCTTTCCTAGCAGAGTTGGAATGCAGAGTCCCGGATACCATTCTCCTTCCAATCCTGCACAACAACCACTGGACGCTCTTAACGGTGTACACCCAACAACGAGCAGGGATTTTCTACAATAGCTCGGATAGCAACAAAGACCATCCAGTGCCTTGTACATCGACAACACTGACATCTCTCGAACGATTAGTACGGAAGTACTATATCGATATAGCAGCGCTGATACAACCATTCCTGGGAATGCAAGCAAGAAGCTGGCATGAACTCCAGTTCTGCCACCGCAGCCCGCAGCAAATTAAACTATCCAACGACTGCGGCATCTTCGTCCTGGAATGGATGGCAAATGAGGCAACGCCTGATCAGCTCCTCCACATCGACTATCACAGCAAAAGAGGAGAATATGTGTGGGAGCTCTTATCTAGCCCAGGCGCGCTGATCAACTAACCCTCACTAATTAACATTTCCTTACCTCATCTACTTCACAACTCTGGGACAAAGTGTGGAGTAAGTTTGGGGGAGGTACCATGTACCAATGAGGGAGGTACAAAATTTTAAAAATTCTAACTCTATTTCTTTATCCTTTTGTCTCATATTCGTTATTCTTTTGTTATTTGTGTACATATATATGTTCATACCAAAGTTTTGAAATTCTTTTTGTTTATATATCATTCCCTATACTTATATATGTATAAAGTTGTTGTAATAATAATAAAAACCTGTTGTGACTTCTTGCAAAGTTTACTTTCTATATATTTAACGAGTTACAAGTTCTGTCATATCTTTCTGATAATGCTGGCTCAAGAAAACAAAAGATTGTGCCTTGCCATCCAAAAATTTTCGAAAAATAATAATCTCGCAAACAGCTAAGAGACGAATATGGAGAAGGAAAAAGCTGCCCAAACAACAGATATCTCTTTTGTTTTCCCTTACCCAACAAAAATCCCAAAAAGAGAAAGAAGCCTTATGAGCGTGAATAAAAGTATGAGAGTTGTGCCCAATAAAAGAAAAGAAAAAATATATATATACACACTTGTTTTCCAAAAGTACCCATCTTTAGGCATGGTAGATCCGGGGCAGTGGTACGTAGGATGTGAAATCACTGCTCTAAAGCCAACTGGCTTGGACTGCAGGGACCACTTGCCCGTTAACGGACCCTTACCTGGATGGACTGATGGGAAACAAGAAGAAAAACCCAAAAAGCCTTAGCCTACCCTATACACAACTTTCTGCCCCTAAAATAAAGCTGTTTGGTGTGGAAGCTAACTTCGGAACCATACACCAAAGTCTCGCTGAAGCTGTGGAGAAGAAAAATTTTACTTAAATAATAAGGCAAGTAGGGCAAGGTCTTTTGTTCACATTAAGACAGCATTTCCTCCAAGACATCGCAAATCTTGTGCTACCCTTTAGCCTTAAAGTTTTGCTGTGCAAGAAGAAGCAACACAAAGTTTAGTTTAAATATTGATTGAGGACAATCAAAAAGCTAAGTTTGGGGGAGTTGATAACACCAAATTCTGTGACGTTTTTGCCCTTTATTCTGTTATCAAAACTACCCTTTTCTGCTATTTTCCTCTATTTTATTAGCATTTTCGCAATAATTGGCCAAGCAACGCTCTTATTCCAATTTTTCCTATCTTCTACAGGGTTTTCCTTGTTTTTGTGCAATAAGGCCGATTCCGGCCCACAATAAGTCTAAGCCCGTCTCGACCTTCCTGACGCCCGATACAACCCAGCCCGACAGGGGCTGGGCGACACAAGAATGATTGGCGGAGAACGGCGCCTTGCAAAAGGGACGTGCTAGCCGACACACCTTCTACCCGACAGGGAGCCAAGGCCGCATCGACGACCCAGCTCGTCGAGCGACACGACCACCCACCGGCAGGCGTGCCGCCCATCACGTGACCAATAGCCAGCACCTCACGCCGAGATATGCCTGTATCGGCCATCCACATCCATCGACCGGCGTATAAGGGAGCTACGTGGCGCTTCGAGCACCATGTTTTCTCACCAACCAGCTGACTATAAATAACAGCTACAGGAAGCCGAAAAGACAGGTTGGACAGGTCGGGACGGCTGGCCAGTTCACAGTTCGGACAGTTGGGGACTTGAGCTATCTGCGAGAGAAGTGCGAGAGCAACCGTATCGTGCCCCAGTGCTCGTACCGGGCGACACTAGGTGAGCTCTTCCTCATCCCGAGAGGGAGGGGATCGGTTCACCTAGGACTGTACCAGACGACACTGAGGGCCGATATCGGCCGATGTAGATACGCGACACGAGTGCCTGATAACAATGCCCGACAGTAGTATATGTAGATCCATGGCCGACACGATACCGAAACCGATACGCTCCGCCCGTCAGGCGTGCAGCCTGAGAGGGTGTGCCGCCCGACATGAGCGTATCGACCAGGGTCCTCGAACGATATAGTCGTCCGTCAGGCGTGCCGTTCGAGAGTTCGTTCCGCCCGACACGGCTGCACCGGGATAGGTCCTTGGACGGTATCGGGCTGGGAGTAGTAGTAGTCTGTCGTCCTTCTACATCAAGAAGGCGACACTTATCTTTAATTAAATTCTTTACTTCAGCATTGTATTAAGACCCTTATTACTTATGGAAATAGAAATGCTTAATTGCTATTTGTTTAATGCTTGGTGCCTTATGATTAGATAACTGCTGTGTTGGATATCTGAACGCTAGCTTGCATGTTTTGGATCGCATTTCGCTTAGCTACCGAATCGTCTTTCCCGTCGCAACTACTTCGAGAGTTGGGTTGTGGCTCTAGTGTTCGGTCCGGTTCTGGAGTACGACAGTGCCCGGAACGGAGTTGTTTTAGTATCATTCCACTCTAACATGAGCCCAGCAACCTCGAGAGGGGTGTTGAAGCTTGGTTAGAGGCACCCGCTCTGAGAGGAGGGGTGCAGGGTGTTACTGCTACCGCTTGTCTTACTGAAGTCTTATCCCTTGCATTACGCCTTAAACTGCAGTTTATCTTTCTATTTTCTGTTGCATGAAAATTCCTAAAAACTGCTAAATGACACAATCTTAATCTTTCTTGTAACTCCAGTTGGAGATAGTTTTCTTTGTTTTAATCATGACAGCTTGTTGTTCCCCTTCGGGGAACTTTAATATCTCTTTATACCCACCGGAGTGTAGAGTGTCGATTCAGAGTCGTCAACACGACCCACCTTGTCCCTGTGTTTGACCCCATATGACTACTTCGACCCCGTAAACAAAGTTGCGGGGGCCTAGAAGGATTCAGGTTATAAATGCGAAGGCTCGACTACCTCAAATACGCCTCCAATTTTAGGACGCGCGATTTAGGCCGGTCAGTCGCTGACCTGAAAATGTTTGAGTAGAGGAGTGAGCCTACTCGCTCAGTGAATAGTTTTTCATTTAACTATCACTAAACAACTCGTCAAGTTTATTATTCAGGTTAATATACAAGAAATACTACACTGAGCAGTTCTAAAACAATATAATTGAAATAACAAAGAATGTAAATATTGCATCCATAGAATAACTACTAGAAGACTATGCTCTAGTCTTCCTTAACTCTTTCATTTATAAGGAACTCTGTGAACCTATATGATCATATTTTAGCTTATGCCCTGATCTATGCAGTGTACTCTGCATAGAGACTCGCAGTGCACTACAGCCACACCGTACAAGACTTAGCGACACACCCGGGAAATGCTAAGTCTGACTGCCAGTCCTGGTCTACTACAGGACCCACAGGCTCTCTGGCCTGACTCATAGGCTCTCCGACCTTCTCTGCACTCATCCTGAGTGCTCTGGACTCCTCCTCTAACCTGAGCACACAGGCGCAGGGAGTCAACACTGGGTTACCACCAGAATTACTCAACCGGTTGGTGTTGGATAACCCTTCTGTCCTCATGCCACCAGAATTACTCAACCGGTTGATGTTGGACACGAGTTTCACCCCTAAGGTACAAACCTCTCAAAGGGGTTCTACGGTGTTCAGGGAACCTAAGTCTAACATTAACATTATAGATACATTTTAAACAGAAATCATAACTCATTTTACATTTCTCACAAGGCTCGCACGGCCTGCCATATCATATCATAAGAAACATCATAACTCATGTATTCAACATATATAATGTCTTAGTAACATTCCTTTCTAGGGCATGTCATATCTCATCACCTGCAATTTACGAGATATGTATTGTGAAAATAAGAAACCCTGTAGTATATATATACCAACTCAAAGAGAATAAGCATGTAAAGTTAAATGCACAAGAAACATACAATTCAACAGTTAAGCATCACCACATCTCATACTGAGAATTTTGATATCAAAATACTTGATTCATTGTACACCCTATTCTTAGGGTTTCAGTTACCTCATTCACTTATCACATGGCAACACCCTATCCTTATATCATGCATGCAGGCAGATTTAAAATTCATAAATATCCCAAATTCAAGTCAATTTGGCACTTGCATATTGAATTAATTCAATTGAACATCTTAGTGCACTACTAAGAGTAATTTACTTCACATATAAGAAATCATCTGTAGTATTTCTATTCCAGTAATTGTATTAAGCACTTTTGGTTTCCATTGCACCAAATAAAATCATTGCACTGTTCTACACTGATCAGAAGCTGTTCTAGATCATGTATAATCATACAGAAGCAATTTATAAAATAAAATTCAAGTTTCATCAAATACTGATAAAACGCCTGATAACCACTGATATCAGTGCAAAAATGTACAGTTTACCGAAAAATTCCAACGAAGGAGTTAAATGATGATAACTAAATGAACTCCTACTCACCGTGATTTGAACTGTCCGGATTCGTCTAGAAATGTGCTCAGGGCCTATTTCTGGGCGAAATTTGGTTTCCTTCTACCTTTGGTATTTCAATTTCATGGTCCTGTAGCGTCAAGCTGCTTCACAGTCAAATAGGTTGGCGGAGAACTAGCTAAGATCTCAAACACGGCTGGGGGTTACAGAAACTCAGCGGGACCTCAAGGTCGGATCTAAAGGTGGCAGTTCTTGCTGCTAGGCGCACCCTAGGAGGCACCCTTGCTGCTGCGCTCTTGCTGCTGCTGCAACTGCAGCTTGGCTGCCGGTCGCCCAAACGGCAGGGTGGGTTGTAGGTTGCTAACGGAAATAAAAAGAAGAAATGGCTAAGGGATAATGGTCGCCGCATCAAACCTCCCCTATAGCAGCCGATCGAGCTTCACCTCGCTGCTCCTTCATGCAGCAATTGCTACTGCTAGGTGGAGTACTTGCTAGGGAGGGGGAAGGAGGAAAGATGGAGAAAGGAAGGAAAGAGGAAGAAGAAGAGGAGTAGGGTGCTAGGCTAGATCGGAGCTAGGGCTCCCTGGATCGCCCAAAATCGCCCCTTCTGCTACTGAAATCGAGAGCAGGTCGGTGCCTGCTCAAGCGGCTGTTCACGTGAAAGAGATAAGGGTGGGAAGGAAAGAAAAGAAAAGAAAGAATAAAAAGCCAAAAACTGGAAAATTTACACTATAGGTCCAAGAAAACTAAAAATAGCATAAGTTTTGTCTCGAAGGTCCTTTTTGAATGATTTCTTTTGTAAAACTTCGATAACAGAATTCACTACAACCTCGAAGCGAGAAATCACAATTATCATCTTGTCACCACTGGTCAAGGCACCAATTACACCTGGAGTACTTATTCAAGTTAATTAACTTAATGATCATCATTGCTATAATCATTAATTACCTCAGATGATTCAATCTCAACTATTGATTCATCACGTAGCTTATATTGATTAACCATGTTGTTTAACAGGGTGCTTAGCACTAACCAAGGTGCTTACTGATTTATCACAGAGTGGGTCATAACAGTTTGGGCCTCAAGACCGTTTGGTCCTCAAGACCGTTTGGCTTCATGCGGTCTCGGGACCGTGTGACTCCATGCGGTCTTGGGACCGATTGGCTTCATGCGGTCTTGGGACCGTGTGACTCCATGCGGTCTCGGGACTGATTGGCTTAATGCGGTCTTGGGACCGTGTGACTCCATGCGGTCTCGGGTCCGATTGGCTTCATGCGGTATTGGGACCGTGTGACTCCATGCGGTCTCGGGACCGATTGGCTTCATGCGGTCCTGGGACCGTGTGACTCAATGCGGTCTCGGGACCGATTGGCTTCATGCGGTCTTGGGACCGTGTGACTTCATGCGGTCTCAGGACCGATTGGCTTCATGCGGTCCTGGGACCGTGTGACTCCATGTGGTCTCGGGACTGATTGGCTTCATGCGGTCTTGGGACCATGTGACTCCATGCGGTCTCGGGACCGATTGGCTTCATGCGGTCTTGGGGCTGGTTGAGTCTTTTATGATTTTTTGTGTCTTTTTCTATAAAAATAAAAGGGAAATGTTAGTCTAATAGTATATTTACAATAATAGGGAATATTTATGGATTATGCATAATTTTAATTTAGAAAGAGTGTGGAAACTAAAGAAAAGACTAAGATAATCATCCAAAATTGGAGGTTATCACCCCCTAACTTAGAGTCTAGCTTGTCCTCAAGTTAGATAGAGCTGAGGCATGTAATGGCAAGGCGATTTTATTTAGTTAGGATTTCCATACTCTTGCTTCAATTCTCAACCTGAGTTCTCCTAAGGTCATATCAGGTCTTATTGCTTGCCTTGACTCTTTCAGGTTTTGAGAGTTGCTTGGGTCTCAGGTTTCTTTCTGTATCTCATAGCTTGCATCAGGACCACTTTTATTCTGTGCATGTTGTTGACTCTAATCAGCTTTATACCTCTCTGAAGAACCTACTTGAAGCTAGAGTGTGTATGAGGGTTGGCTAAAGGCTTGAAGTGTAACTCCCCCTTCAAGTGGGGGAGGGGTTGTCTATGCTTTTAGAATCTCACTACCGGGCACGACACATCTGCCTTTGTGAGGGAAGCTGCATGTATCGGCCGAGTGAGTCCTTTATAAGACTTTCATATATTTAGATACCTTAGAGTTTCACTACCGGGCACAACACATCTGCCTTCGTGAGGGCAGCTGAATGTTCCGGCTGGGTGAGACCTTCATCAGTTCTTTATATAGATCCTTATTTATGGCACAACTCTCATAATTTATTCAACTCTCTGGCTTTTATTCGAAGACTCGCAAGCTTGGGTTTTAGGGTTTTTTTTCGAGAAATTGTTTTGGGTGGCCAAGCCTCTTTTATTTGAAGAGAGGAAAGTTGTTCTTAGAGTTTTTCAACATGCACTTATTTGGTTTCTTTTTGTGATCCTCTTACAAGACTTCTTGATTTGGAAGTCGCTTGATGCCCCTCTCATCCTTGAGATCTTAGCTTATTTCTGCCTTGATATTGACCTGTGGACAGTCAGATATAGAAGTGAAACAAAAGCATGAAAATCGATAGTGGAGAGACATTATTAAGTCACCATTATATGTCTAAGTGCTATTTACTTTTAAGGACTAACATGATTCTAAAGTTAGCTGAGGGTGACTTTATTCCAAAAGAATTAAATTAAAAAGAATGTGTAAAGGAAAAAAATAAAATATGTACAGATAAAAAGGAAAAAGAGGGGTTAGAAATGATACCTCGCCCTTGTCTAGTGTAACCCCCTAACTTATCACTCACTCTGTCCTCAGAGTGTCATAGTGATAGGTTGAGAAGTACGATGACAAGGGCTGCAGGCTAAGTTAATCTGGAGTTTGCCCCTGGTGTTCGAAGTTGATTGGCTGCAAACTGTCCGCGTAGAGCATGATAATCCACATCAGTCATATCCTCTACCGGTCTTTAGAGGACCATGACGGTGTACATCCAGTATAGGACGTGAAAGCCACAATCATTTGATTCCCGAATTTGTTGTGGGAATTTGTGGCTGAAGGAAGGGCGATGAAAATGTTCTTTGCCATAAGCCCTTGTATGCTGACTTAAAAAGGCAATTAATTTGTCAGCGCATTCCTTCGCCACTACCTCCGTGGATGTCTTTGGTGTCATGACATAATTCTTCTGCCGTGGATTGTACTGGCTGTCAGAACTGTTATAGATTGTAGTTGTTCCTTCTGGTAGGTTTTTTTCCAGGAGCATCCAGTGCTCATGATAAAGGAAGGGTAGCATGATGAACTTCGGCGTTGTGTGTTGTAGAAAGGAGATCAGTGCCTCAGTTTTTCCGAAGTTCTTTAGCTTTAAAAGATCACCCTTCATGTATGGGGACACCATATAAGTTGTGGGGTTATTTTGGCCGAGGAGAAATTGATAAGAGGCCATTAACCTTACAGAGAGAGATCCTTTAAGCTGTATAGTCTCTCGAAGCGTGTCTGCCATTATTAGAATGTCACCAGACATGAATACGAGTTCATCCTTCTCGGCAGAAAGCCTTGACATGATGAGACATAGTTCAATGTCGGAGAGACCGTTGCAAGCACTGAGGTCAAAATCCGGGAAAGTTGGTTTTATGGCAGACAAAAGATCTATGTCACTTTTTCTTTGCTCAGGGGATGTGGCTGGCTCCTGCGATTTCTCCAACTCTTTCAAAGTTTGTCGGAATGGTCTCCTCTGCGGACATTGTACTGCTAAAAAGAGGTAACGAGGGACGTCATCTGGTGCCATTGTCGGGTCCTTGAAGAACCTTCTATCACAAATGAGCTCCATGGCGTAACACCCTCGCAAGGAGTGAAAATCTTCAACAACTAGATCCGTAAAAGGGATTTCTTGGTTCAATGCTTGGATGTGATGGATGGTGTAGAAAGCACAGTCCCCAGATCCCTCAGCGGCTTGAACTTGCAGATTAATTATTAGGAACCAGGGTTGGCTCCAGTCTTGATGAAGGGATGGGCGTGCAGCCCAAATTAACTTAAACAGCCGGAAGGGTATACATATCGCTTCGCCTACTGTTTCACCGACAAAATTTATTGTACCGGCAGGTAGCTCAATGCCGCAAAAATTATAAACCTTGGCGTCCCGAGCCTCGGTGTCTACAATCATAAATAGCCAGTGGTCCGAAACTTGGAAGGGCACGGTCATATAACGTGCCCGCTGTGCTAAACCAGCACGCAGCCGCTCGATAGAATTTACTTGTATGCATTTGTATAAAAGGCCGATAGACAGAGAAGGTGAGGCATTAAAAACTGGCTGCTGCCTCTTAGAACTTCTGTACACTTCTATACAGTTGGCGAGAAGGACACAGAAGATGTCCATTGGCATCGTGGACCGAGGTCGCAGGATGTTGCAGAAGTCTTCTCGTGTCAACTTGCGCTTAGTTTTGGTGTTATGGTAGATGATGTCTTCCCCTGCCTTTGCATCGTCCACAATAGTGTTCAGTATAAAAATGTCCCGAGCATCTAATGTGGAGATGGCCGCCATATCTAGATCATGCATTTTGTGCGGTAGAGGTGGTGGCGGGGGAAGCTCCTGTGGAGGGGGGGAAGAAGGTTGTTCCAGGACTTCTACATAGCCGTGCAGATCGTCATCTGAATCAGAAGAATAATCGAGTTCTTCATCTGTATCTAAACTCACTCATTCTGACTCATCCTGGTCTTGGGGGAAGGACACTGATTTGTCAAGTGCGGAGGAAGGTTGAGCGGTTGTTGTTGGTGGGCTTGCGCTGGTTCCCAATATACATTGGTGGAACTCAGCGAAAGCCGCGTCTTTAGCAGACTCTCCAATGGATCCCAGAGCAGAATAATCAAGGAATCGGTCCCCATATGACATTTTTACATTTTCGTTGTGGGGGGACTTGGGGTGATGTCCACCTTCTTGGTGACCTTTGTCGAAACCTTTCTGAGAAGGTTCTGCTGCTTGGCCTGGGTCCTCTCCATCATCAGATTTATCACCTGAGAAGGTGGTATCGTTGTTCGAATCAGTAGAGGAGTCGGAGTCTTATTCATCGTCGTTGTCTCCATCTTTGTCATCCGCTTCCTTTTCTGCTGGCTTCTGGTGTGCGGTCTTTTTGCACCGCCGATGGGTGGCTTGTAACTCATTGAAAGCCACTTGCACATGCTCGTGTGTTTTGTGCAGTGCGTTGTGTGTTTCTTTGAGGTTGTTATATCGGCCCTCGATGGAGAGGAGTCGTGCTGTAAGATCTGTTACTTGAGCACATAGTTGCTGGATTTCATTATTTGTTGACTCCTCTTGGCGATTGGTTAGGTGTGTGAGGGTGCTACTGATGGTGTCCAAGCACGTGCTAAAAGCTTCTTGTTGCTGCTTGAGCTCGCGGAGAGTCTCGGGCAGAGGTTGAGTCTACGTAGAGATCTCATCGACTTGCTTAGCCATCGCTTCTTGCTGGCGCTTCGCTCCAAGGACCAGCTCGGGCAAGTTGTTGTAGTGGCTGTTGATGTGCTCAACTTGGTTAGCCACCTCATCTTGTCTTTACTGAAAACCTTGGAGGATGTTGGGCAAGGCACGGTTCTGTTCGTCGATCATGGCCACCTGTTTGGAAAATCAATGCACACAAGAAAAAATAGAATGTAAAATGTTAGAAGGATCGGTGAGGAGGTTTCGGATGACGTCGAATTGACGTCCGAATTCCTCACCGATATTGGAAAAGGGGACCCCAGAGGTGGAAGGGTGGGATGGCTGGGGTCTGTATGGGAGGGTGGTAGTGCCTTGCGGAAGAGACACTGATGGTGCTACGAACTACGTGGTGACTATGGATGGGGTCACTAGCGGTGTCGGGGTGGTGGTGGATTTGAAAGGTGGTGGTATCTCTGGTGAAAGTGGTGGAAGTGATAGCGATGGGGTAGAGACTGTGGAGGTGGAGGGGAAAGTGGTAAAGTGGGGCGTAGGAGTGGAGAAGGGAGAGCCCGAAGGGAAAAGGGGTAAGGAAGAGGATGCGAGTGGTTGCGTAGATGTGGTGAAGAAGGGAAGAGTGGTGGATGTTGGAAGGGTGGAGGGTGGTGAGGTGGTGGCGGTTAGCTGAGCATTTAGACTCATAATGAAAGAGTCTAAAGATGAGGAGGTGATGTGATCGTAGGGAAGTGGGTTGTCTTCAGGATGTGGTTTTGAAGTTGGCGTCCCCGACAGCTGTTGATTCTGTGAAAGTCTTGTGGATGGTCGTTTCGTAGGAATTTTTGTTATTTTGGCTGTCGGGGCGTTGATGCTGAGTTTAGTCTGCTCTGCCTTTATTTTCTTTGCTGGTGCTTTTACCATAGCTAAGAGTTTGGTAAGCTCCTCGTCAGTGAAGAGGAACTTTTCCTTGTCGTAGTCTGCGAGCTCCGGCAGCGGTAGCAGGGTTCTGGATGATTTGACTGTAGGGCAGAAAACATAATGTAGTTTCACATCCTTTTCCTTTATAATGAAAGAGTTCTTCAAGGTTTGTTCGTTGGTAAGGATGTCGCCCTTTATTTGTGTGCATCTGGGTAGAGGTCTGTCCATCTTGAGATATTTGATGATGGATGTGACATGACCTCCCATGCAGATTTCCTTCCCCAGGGAGTAGGCAGATAATTTCTGGATCATATGTCATCCAATGTTGACTGGCATTCCGTTTAGAATGGACCAGAGAACAAAGAGATCCGAGATTATAACATTCCCTCCTTCTGTCCTAGGGAAGAGTGCGCCTGCAAGGATTTTGTGTAAGGTGTGCACTAGTCCAGATTGTATATTCGATTCTTTGCATGTCTTAGCATCATAGGTGGGGAACCCAGTCAGAGATTTCTAAAAGCTGTGCCTGTTGAAATTAGGATTCTCAGTTCCCACAGCCTTGGATTTCGTTAGCTGCTCCTGGTTGTCAATAAAAGTTTCATTCAACATGTTTTCTGTGATGACAATCTTGCTGCTGAAAAGTTGAGTGACCAGCCTACGGTCACCTCCATCCCGTGATCTATCCATAATGTCGACGGGCTCTTTGTGAAGAAAGGTGAAGAATTCAGTTGTGGGTTCAGAATATGAGATCTCAGGTACCAAACACAGCCATGCAAGGTTGGCTTTGTCTAGCATGTTGAAAATTTGGTCATGGATCCCCGTCTTAAGTAGTACGCTGGAGCAGACGTACTTAGTAGGTTTTAGGATTTTTTCGTTGGAGAGGGCGATGTTTATGTAGAGGTTTTCTGGTGGTGGTGTTGCGGTGGTGACAGGAGGGAAAGTGGGGACAATGATGGTTGTGGGAGCGGCAGCGGAGGTGGTGATTGGTAGAGTGTTTCCTTCCAGGGTTTGCTCCCTTGCAGTGGCAGGCCGAACTTTCTTTCTGGCTCATTTCTTGGAGGGTTGTCCGGTTGCGGTTTCCTGGACCTTGCGTTTCCATTTTGATTCTTCAGCTAGGGATTCCTCCTCGGAGTTTGGCTTGTATTCCGAGCCTTCATCACTAGAGGATATTTCAATTTTTTCTTTAGGAGCCTCAGCTAGACATTTGTTGAGGCGGTCAATGTCACACAAGACATCCATCATCTTGACCTTTGGTGGGGACTTTCCAGTCCTACTGTAGTCATCTCTGATCTTCTGGAGTTTGGCCAGGTCTTCCATCATTTGCTCCTTTGTCCAGAAAGGAGCTTCGTCAGATCCTGTGGCATGCTTAGCTGATGATGCCATTTCTGAAAATTGGAAAAATTATAAGTAAGAGCACATGCTTAGAAAAGAATTGGATTTTTATTTGTATTTATGTGGTTTTATATTTTTATGAAACTTAAACAATTGTGGAAGGCCAAACGGTTTGAAGACCGTTTGGTCCCAAACGGTTTTAGGACCGTTTGGTTTCAAACGGTTTGAAGACCGTTTGGTCCCAAACGGTTTCAGGACCGTTTGGTTCCAAACGGTTTGGAGACCGTTTGGTCCCAAACGGTTTCAGGACCGTTTGGAAGGTGAAACATCGGGTGAAGCGGTCGCTGAAAGAGGGGCGGAGCCGGCGGTGATAGAGACGAAGGCGGAGATGGAAAAGGCGGAGCCGACGACGATAGAGACGAAGCCGGCGATGGAAAAGGTGGAGCTGATAGCGATAAAGGTGATGGTAAAGATGATCGCGGCAGAGCCGGGGGTGATAAAGATGAAGGCGGCAATGGGAGGTGCCACGGCGGCACCGAAGATGACGGCAAAGGTGAAGAAGATGGTTGCAGAGGTCAAAAGATCGAAATGGTTGCCGTGGTGGTGGATGCAGGCATCGACGATGGCGGGACTACCTTGCGGTTGAGGTGAGGTTGCCGTGAAAGAACACGGAAACTGGGCCGTCGGAGGCGGAGAGAAACTGAGTCGTACGGGAGCAAGAAGATGAAGGCAATGGAACAACACTTGCGTAGAAGTTCGAGAGAGTTCGAGAGTCGAAGAGAGAAGAACGAGGGGGTAGGGTTTATATTTATAGGATTCGGTTGGTTGACCTCGCAAAAACCCTAGCTCAAACGGTTTAGGAACCGTTTGGCTCCAAACGGTTTCAGGACCGTTTGGCTCTAAACGGTTTCAGGACCGTTTTGGTAGGGTAAGGGTCGAACGGATTTTTATATTTTTATGTTTGTTTTGGCTATGCGGATTTTTTATATTTTATTTTGTTATTTTTATGTTTGTTTTGGTTATATGAATTTTTTTTTATATTTTCACAAGATAAACCTAAGGTAATTAAAAGAACGGAAAATAAAGGAAGAAGCTGAAATCTTGGGTTGCCTCCCAAGTAGCGCCTGGGTTTTACGTCGCTGGCTCGACGAAGCTGTGATGTTATTATGCGGATGGCGTGGCATCTCTGATTTCGATGGTCTATCTTGGCATTTTATCTTCTGGATTGTAATATTTTTTCAAATGATGGCCGTTGACCGTCCTTTCTCCTCCATTATTGTTGACAATTATGACAGCTCCAGTTGGTTATATATGCTTTATGGTGAAGGGCCCAGACCATTTTGTTCGAAGCTTTCTGGGGAACAACTTGAGTTTAGAGTTGAAAATGAGTACTTTGTCGCCGATGGCGATGTCTTTCCTCTTAAGATGACCGTCGTTCCACATTTTGGTTTGCTCCTTATAAATCCTGGAACTTTGATAAGCGGTCATTCAGAGCTCCTCTAGCTCCTGCAGCTGGAGTTGTCTATTTTCTCCGGCACTTTTAAGATCAAAATTTAGCTGTTTGATGGCCCACCAAGCTTTGTGTTCCAGCTCTACTAGAAGATGACATGACTTCCCGTATACCAAACGGAACGGGGTTGTCCCGATTGGTGTTTTATAAGCAGTTCGGTATGCCCAAAGGGCATTGGGAAGCTTGGTGGACCAGCCAGTGCGGTTTCTATTGACTGTTTTTTCTAGAATCACCTTTAGTTGTCTATTTGATACCTCAACCTGACCACTGGTCTATGGATGGTAAGGCGTTGCTACTTTGTGGTTGACTCTGTACTTTTTCAGCAGAGCTTCAAAACTTCATTCCAGGAAATGGGTCCCGCCATCTGATATGACAGTTCTGGGGACTCCAAATTTGGGGAAAATGAAGTCTTTGAACAATTTGATAACTGGTTTGGAATCGCTGGACACAGTGGGTATAGCTTCGACCCACTTTGAGACATAGTCCACCGCAACTAGGATGTAAGAGAAGCCATAGGAGGAAGGGAAAGGGCCCATATAGTCTACCCCCCACACATATAAAAGCTCAATTTCTTGTCACATTGTGAGGGGCATTTCGTCCCTTTTGGATATGTTGCCAGAAAATTGACATTTATTGCAAGATTTCACAAAATCATAGGAGTCCTTTTCTATGGTTGGCCAGAAGAAGCATGACTGCAGAACCTTTATAGTGGTTTTCTTTGTGCTCATGTGCCCCCCCGTGGGTCATGAATGGCAATGCTCTAGGACGGGGGTAATCTCTTCTTCCGGCAAGCAACGATAGAAAAGTCCGTCAGCGCATAGGTGAAATAGGTAGGGATCATCCCAATAATATTGCTTTATATCATGGAGGAACTTCCTTTTGTCGTGGTAGGAAGCGGAGGGGTGAATGATCCATGTAGCGAGGTAATTGACAATATCCGCATACCAAGGGAATCCATGGGTTGCCTTCATTAGTTGGTCGTCTGGAAGAGAGTCTCGGATAAGGATTTTATCTTCGTCTTCCACTTCAATACGACTGAGGTGGTCGGCTACAATGTTTTCCACCCACTCTTATCTTTAATTTCTAAATCAAATTCCTAAAGCACCAACACCCAGCAGATAAGTCTGGGTTTGGCATCTTGCTTATGAATCAGGTATCGAATGGCGGAATGGTCGGTGTAAACGATAACCTTAGATCCAATCAAATAAGAGCGGAATTTCTCGAACGCGTAGATGACAGCCAGGAACTCCTTCTCTGTGGTAGTGTAGTTCTTCTGTGCTTCATCTAGAATTTTTGATGCGTAGTAAATTACGTAAGGTTTCTTGTCAATCCGCTGTCCTAACACAACCCCTATGGCGTAATCGCTAGCGTCGCACATGATTTCAAATGGCTGCGACCAATCTGGGGCTCTCAGAATAGGTGCAGAAATTAAAGCACTTTTAAGAGTAGAGAAACTCTGCATGCATTCTTAGTTAAAGATGAACTCAGTCTCTTTAGTCAGGAGTTGGGTCATGGGTTTTGCTATCTTTGAAAAATCTTTGATGAATCTTCTGTAGAACCCCACATGACCCAAGAAAGCCCTTACTCCCTTTATATCTTTCGGTGGCGATAGTTTTGAGATAACTTCAATTTTTGCTTTATCGACCTCGATTCCTCTGTCACTCACTCTGTGACCGAGGATGACACCTTCAGTTACCATGAAATGGCATTTTTCCCAAATCAGTATAAGGTTCGTTTCCTCACAACGTTGTAGAACTTGTCCAAGGTTGATTAGACAGTTATCGAAAGAATCTCCGTAAATTGAGAAATCATCCATGAACACTTCCATTATGGATTCTGTTAATCCTACAAAAATGGCGGACATACATCTTTGGAACATAGCGGGTGCATTACACAACCCGAATGGCATTCTTCGAAAAGCATACGTTCCAAATGGGCAGGTGAAGGTAGTTTTCTCTTGGTCTTCCGGGTGTATGGGTATTTGGTAGAACCCGGAATAACCATCGAGATAGCAAAAATATTTCTGATGGGCTAAGCATTCCAGGACTTCATCGAGAAAGGGTAGAGGGTAGTGATCTTTCCTCGTGGCTTTGTTCAGCTTCCTATAGTCAATACACATCCTCCACCCTGTTACAGTCCTGGTAGGTACTAACTCATTTTTTTCGTTAAGCACGACAGCAGTGCCTCCCTTTTTAGGAACAACCTGGACGGGGCTGACCCATTGGGAGTCAGAGATAGGGTAGATTATGCCAGCTTTAAGTAATTTGAGAACCTCCAGGCGAACCACCTCTTTGAGATTAGGGTTCAGTTTCCTCTGATGTTCGCGAGATGGCTTAAATTCTTCAACCATTGGAAGTCTGTGCATGCATAGGGTAGGATTTATGCCCGTCAGGTCAGTTATCTTATATCCAATGACCTTTCTGTGTTTCTTCAGTTCTTCCAGAAGCCTTTCTTCCTGGTCTTCTATTAGGTCGGAGCTGATGATAACTGGACATAATTTTTCCTCGTCCAAGAAAACATGTTTAAGCCCCATGGGCAGAGTCTTCATCTCAGGAGCCTTAGGTGGCTCAGTTGCTTCTATAATGGTGACAGCTTTGAGTTCTTCAAAAGTAGCCATCGGTGCTTCTTCGACCTTCTCTAAGTGTTGCAGACACTATTGAACCAATTCGTTTACAGAGAATTCAACTTCTGGGTTGGTAAGGACATTCTCTAACTCATCCGCTGGCTCAGATATTTCTAATTGAGACATTTGATGTATTGCGTCTAGAAGAAAGACCTCCTCTTGAATGCTGGGGCCCTTCATGCTGTTGAGGACTCGGAATTGAATTGCTTCTTTTCTGAGTCTTAAAATGATGGTACCATCTTCAACATCGATAAGCGCCCGGGCAGTGGCAAGGAAAGGTCTGTCGAAAATTATCGGGTATCTCAGGTCTTCCTTAATATCCATGATGACAAAGTCGCACAGGACATAGGCATCCTTGCCTATCCTAACTGGAATATCTTCAATGATTCCGAGAGGTGCGGTGATGGTAGAGTCAACTAACTGAATAGTCATTGCTGTAGGAAACAATTCGGTGAAACCTAATCGTTTGCACATAGAATAGGGCATAATGGATATACTGGCCCCTAGGTCATCTAGTCCCTTTTTGGTAGATGCATTTCCAATGCAACATTGAATGTCGAAGGAACCATGGGCCTTATTCTTCTTTGGCATTTTATTGAGGATGATATCTGAGGTGGTTTGGGCAAGTTTGATAGTTTCCTGTTCCTCGGTGATGTACTTCCTTGATAATAGAGTTTTGAGGTATTTTGCCCAAGCCGGTACCTCGGAGAGAGCATCAAGGAGCGGGATATCGATGTAAAGTTTCTTCATCGCTTCCTTGAATTTTTGGAACATGGTATCCATTTTAGTTTCTCGCAGTCTACCCGGATATGGGATTCTTGGTTTATATTGCAAGATTTCTGGCTCTGTGGACACTTGTTCTTTGCCCTTTGCGCCTTCTGTGGAATTCTCCGTTACTTGCTGCGGGCTCTCATTCGTCATAAAGGCAGGTGTATCATCATTATCAAGGGTGATCCTTGTAGTTTCATGAAGAGTGCGTCCCGATCTCGTAGTAACAACATTCAATTGTTCAGGCCTATCCTGTCCATGTATGGGGTTCGATTCGGGCTGCCCTGCAAATGTGCCTGTAGGAGGCTTCAGTTGTGCAACAATCTGGGCAAGTTGAGCTTCAACTGCCTTTTTCTGCGCTTGTTGATTAGTGAGCATAGTCTGTTGGGATTGCAGCATCTGCCTTATCAATGTCATTTCATCTTCTGGCCGAGAAGGAGTGTTTTTCTGAGGAATTTGTTGTTGTCCTTGTTGAGGTTGTTGTGGTGGCAGCGCCAGCTGAGGTTGCTGCAATTGAGGGTGCAACTGTGGGTGTAGAGGAGGATGAGTATACCGATAGTAGGCAGATTGGTTCTTGGGGTAGTTAGATCTCGGGAAGTTATTCCTGGGGTTCCCTTGATTTTGATTGAAATTGCTTGGGAATCCAGGTGGTAGCCTACTAGAGGATCCTCCTTGCGTCTGGTGTTGCGGGTTTGTGGTTCCAGCAGGGTTCCCGTATTGGAATCCTGGGTGGTTCCTTGGCTGATTAGGATTATAATAGACTTGTCCAGGAATGGAATGAATAGAGTTGACTTGTTCTGGAAATTGCTCTTCAGACTGGTCAGTGATTGGTTCATACTGTTGTGGTGGTGGATGCAGATCCATCATCACATTATAAAGCATACCACATGAAAGGGTTGGATGATCAGATGCATGACAGGCTTCACAGGTTCCTATGGCAGCCTTGACTTGTTGAACCAGAGGATTTTTCTTCTTGTCAAACTCTCCAAGAGAGGTTTCGAGAGCTTGTTGCTTATGAGCTATGGTTTTCAAGGCTTCAACAATAGCCTTCATCTCTATTGATTCTTCAGCTTTAGACCTTGAGGACTCCTTTGCCAGCTGATCGTCCCCAGTTGGACTGATTCTCAGCTCCGAGTGTGACTATTTTCCAGGCATCCTCATAATTCTTTCTCATAAAGTTTCCTCCAGATGAGGAATCCAGAAATTGCTTTATGTCATCACTCACTCCCCGATAGAAGGTTTCTATCAATTGGTTTTGGGAGATGCCGTGATGAGGGCACTTTTGCAGAAGCTCTTTGAACCTTTCCCATGCTTCGGCAAGGGATTCTCCGGGAAGTTGAGAGAAGTGATTAATCTGCCCCCTGATCTCGTAAGTCAGTGAAGGGGGAGAGAACTTCTCCAAGAACTTTTCTTCCAGGGGGCCCAAGTGGTGATTATTGGCTCCCTGTCAAGTGAGTTATACCAACTCAGAGCCCTCCCAGACAGAGTGAAGTGAAATAGATGAAGCATTATTGCATCAAAGGCAACTCTGGCTTGCAGGACCAGTCGGCACAGTGCCTTAAACCTCTTCAGATGATCCATGCAGTCATCTCCAGAACCCCCAGAGAATGAGATGCCTTGCATGATCTGAATCCACTGGGTCCGGATCTCAAAGTTAGGAATGTTGATGATCATAGGTCGGACTGGATGGTTGTCTTCGTAGTTCTTAGGGACATCATAATCCCTCAAATGCTTGTTCCTTAGCTCCAAATGAGCAGCTTGGGTTGCTGCCTCATTTTCAGCTCTGATGAGGGCTTGTTCTTCCACATGAATCTCCGCTTGAATCTGAGTACGAGTATCAACGATGAGTTGTGCTCTTTGAGCGGTGATGGAGACGTTGACCCTCTCCATCACCAATGCAGCATGGCGTTGATCTTCAGCCATTAGCCTGGCTCTTTGGCGATTGAGTCGAATGCGGCAATGGAAGCTTCTCTCTACCTCAGAGTCAAACTCTAGATCAGGGGAGAAACAGCGATTATGCGATGATTGCATACACGTTTTCTACCTGAGTAGAGAAAAGAAACACCTTTTAGATAATGGTAGAGATATAATGGTTTCAGAATGATATAGACTAATGATTAAAAGAAAGTGTAAAATCTTAACCAACTAGCAAGATACTAAATGAAATTAAAACGTTCCGTTGTCACCGACAACGGCGCCAATTTTTGATGGAGCTTCCACTTATGTGGAATTGCGTGCACCGACTAAAAATCCTAAAGATAGTAAGTCTTTAGGTATAGCCTTGCTTATACTAGATAGAGAACTCCACCCATGTATGCTAAGATACATGGAAGTCTTATCGTAGTATAGTTAAGGGTCGAATCCTTAGGACAACGGTCTTGTTGCAAGCAACAAGATGGAAAACGTTAGAGTTTCACAGTCTCTTAATAGGAGGTACTTAAATTGAAAGTTTGGTTTTGTTGTTTTAAACTAAGAACATGTAAAGCAAAGAAAGCAAGTAAATCTAAGGAAGTTAAACTATGCTAAAAGTCACTAGGGTGTGATCAGTTTTTCACCGCCACTAGACATGGATCAAGACATGCAAAGCAAAACATAACCTACAAAAAGAGTTTAGTCAGTTAGTATCTTTGTAGACTTAGTTTCCTTTTCAGAGAACTAACTACGAGAAGTGCGGGAATGTTGCAAAGTCAGCCATCCCCAAATGAATGGTCAACTAATTTGCATCGTTCCCTTCACAAAGTGTGTTCCTCGACTCATTAAGGTTGTACTTTCACATGTCAACTGATTCCATTTCATAGCATGAAAGTACAATGATGGGAGTGAGTATACTCCACTTCTTGAAAGACACTCCTAGATACCGAAATAGATGCATGGTGGATACATGCACCAAGAACCAACATACAAACAAGTTTCAAATCTAATAGTACAAACGTAGACAATTCATACTAAAAGATAAAAGATAACGCAAGTTGATGATCAAGCAACAAGCATTCATTAAACGTTTGATGTTGAACTGAAAAGATAATAACTCTATATTACAAACTTTGGATTACATTTACATGATATGAAAACATGGGTAGCGGGGCTACTCCCCACACCCTAGTGAGAGAGGCTACTCGCTCATAACTAGGAAAAAGAAGGAGGCAAGAAGAGAGAGAGAGAGCATCATCCCCACAAAGGAGAGAGGAAAGTCAACCCCTTGGAGAGAGAGAAACGATCCACCGGCTTCACAGGTTGCGCGATGATGAGATCTCCCTCTTCCCACCTTCTTTGGCGGAGAGAGAGAAAGCAACTTCGAGATGGAGTATAGGTCTCAGACCGGCAACCCCTGGGCAGAGGATGGAAGTCGGATTTGCTCTGGAGTGATTTGGCAGCCTTTGAACGTCTGAAAACTTGATTATCTTTTGAAGGACCCTTGGGGTCTTATTTATAGGCCTTAAGTGAAGTCCAAATGGTTTGGAGACTGTTTGGACCTCAAGACCGTTTGGGTCTCAAGACCGTTTGGGCCTCAAGACCGTTTGGTCCTCAAGACCGTTTGGCTTCATGCGGTCTCGGGACCGTGTGACTCCATGCGGTCTCAGGACCGATTGGCTTCATGCGGTCTTGGGACCGTGTGACTCCATGCGGTCTTGGGACCGTGTGACTCCATGCGGTCTCGGGACCAATTGGATTCATGCGGTCTTGGGACCGTGTGACTCCATGTGGTCTCGGGACCGATTGGCTTCATGCGGTCTTGGGACCATGTGACTCCATGCTGTCTCGGGACAGATTGGCTTCATGCGGTCTTGGGGCTGGTTGAGTCTTTTATGATTTTTTGTGTCTTTTTCTGCAAATATAAAAAGGAAAAGTTAGCCTAATAGTATATTTACAATATTAGGGAATATTTAGGGATTATGTATAATTTTAATTTAGAAAGAGTGTGGAAACTAAAGAAAAGACTAAGATAATCATCCAAAATTGGAGGTTATCATATTGCGTGACTTGAATTAACCTGAAAAGTCACAACTGACTTGACCTGACTCGATATCAACCTAACCTGACATTGACACGACCAAACGTCAACTCCACCCAACACCAACCCAACCCAATATCAACCAATCCAACACCAACCTGACCCAATATCAACCTGACTTCACGTCAAACTGACCCTACACTGACCGAACCAATGTCAACCCAACCCAAATTCACTACAACCCAACACCAATCCAACCTAATATCAACCCGACTGAGTAATAGCAAGTAGCAACTAGTCATAATTCAGTTTTAGTTTTACAGTAGATTTTGGTATGGCTTTATGCATATCATTTAACAAGAAATAGTTTGCTTGATAATTTGATAGTAAGGAAAAGGAAGGGGAAATTTATGGGATAATGGATAGTAAAAGAAGAAAATAACAAGTATTTTTTTTAATTGATGTAATATATTAGTCATTACTCATTATCACAAGTCACAATGTGACTGGAACAAGGTCCAACTCAAAACAACTTGATTATACAAATATACAACCCAAGTAACCCAAACTTGATAACCATCGAATTCAAAATGACTCAATTTGAACTCGAGCTAGCTAGAGGATATAGTGTAAATTGATACGATTTGAAGTGATTCGATGTGAATCCGAACCAACCCAATAAATCAATATGAACAAACTTATACCAAAATATAACAAACTCGAATACAAACTGAACCAAAAATGTAAAATGAACCAAAGGAACCAAATCGATACTAACTCTACCCAAACCTAACTCTAAATCAAAGGATAAAATAACCTCATATATCTTTAACCCATAATGACCCTGGCCAAATCAGAAGTGACACTACTACAGAAAAGGCCTTTGGCGTCGGTTATTTAGAGCCTTTAGCGTCAGTTTCCAAGCGACACCCAAGTGGACGCCGCTAAAAGTCGACACCTTCAGCGTCAGTTTCTAACCGACGCCATAACCCTTCCCGCCACCAAAAATGCGATAGCAAGGGAACTAGAAGCGTCGGTTCTTAATGAAAACCGACACTATATCATGATCAAAGACGTTAGTTATTAAATAAACACCGTTGCCATAACCCTTCCCGCCACCAAAAATGCGCCAACAAGGGAACTATAAGCATCAGTTAGTACAAAAACTGACACTATATCATGGTTAAACATGTTAGTTATTAAACAATAACCGACACCATATCCCTGCCAGCACGGCCGTGCTTGGCCACAAAAGGTGTCAGTTCTTACTGATAACCGATGCCGACCATGGAAGAGACGTCGTGTTTGTTAATAACTAATGCTGTATGTCTTTGGTGTTGGTTTTATACAAATAACCGACGCTTATGTTCTGATTTTTTATTCTTATTAGTTTGTATACTTGCTGTATGGCTGGTCGCAGGATGCAGAACCTGCAGTTCAGTTCAGAACTGTAGGTTTACAACATCCATTGAAATCAGCCAACAATAGGCCACAAACCTACAAAGTCATTCACATTCAGACACATGTATTGATCATATACATTTAGAAACATGCAAAGTCATTTACATTCACATTCAGTTCCATTCATTTCATCTCTTTTCACATTCAGACATTCATGTAATGATCAGAAAAAGTCATTCACATTCACACATATGGAAATTTATAAAAAGTCATTCACATTCACACAAAAATAATTATGAGAACAAATTTTAGAAATATCATTCTTTATTCATCATCATCATCATAATCATTGTCCCAATTATATTTAAAAATTCCCACTACTTGTAGGGCTTTTGCCCATTCTTCTCTTACAACATCTAATTCCTCCCTCGTATAGGGAGTATGTACATCTAATGACTTTCCACCTGTGCTGAAGTCAGTTTGAAACACATGCAAAGAGAATGACATATATATATAATTAATAATATATAATAAGATTGATATATCTCATATTATCTAATGAGACTATATATAATACCTGATGTATAGTATTGATTTCCAATACGACATATTTGATGATTAGGTCCATAAATCGCATCACATAGTAGGCACATGCCAAGTCGTTGTCTTGTGTAGCACACTATAAATTGAAACATACAAAATATTCAAAAATACAAATAAGTACAGTTCACATAAATAATATATACATTGGAGTCGAGAAATTACTTTCACATTCTCCCAAACTAGTGGCTGATTCTTTTTCCTGAGGACCATTCCTCCAACTTTTTTGAACTCTTGTAAAGCCCTACATGTTAATGTAGCACATTAAATTGCATAAATAAATAGTGGTGTAATAACATATGTTAACGGATATAAAAATATGCAATATTTCTCACGAGAATAATGGCTTTTTCATGCGTGTCCATATAATGTATTCAATTCACTCCCCACATGATCTAGATAATAGATAGTGAACGTCTTGGGGACAAAAACTAGTAACTCCCAATGCCTACCACTACAGGTAAGAAAGTTAAAAATTAATAACTCAAAATCCATAATAAAAATGTAATTTTCTTAAGTCCAAATTATAAGCAAAGTAAACTTACTCTACATTGAATGGAGCTATTATCACCATCTTCTTATTTTTACCAAAATATTCAAAAGCATCATAGCAGTATGAAGTAACTGAAGAAGAATCTGTATCTACAAGACTAATCAAAGATGGAACCAAAAATCCCACATGGGAAAATGCAAAATCTGTACATATCGTGTGTAAGTGGCTGCAAAATATGTATTACATATGCATTAATATATAAGAAACCATATCACCATATATAAAATAAGGTATACAAATGTATAAATAAGATATCACCATATCCACACCTCTATCATAGATGTGTTCAGCCAATCATAACAAAACACTCCAAAATATCTTGTAAAATTAGCTTGTTTTCGTATGATTGACCTGCATTAATACCTATGCATTAATACGTATGCAAAACTTGTATAAATAGATTGTTATCGTATGATTGACCTGCAACATCCTCCGGAATTGTAACATTTATAGGGCAATTTCGATCATGTTCGCCGATCCATATTGCCATACCCCTACAATTAGGACCTAATGAGGCATGTAGGTCCCTTGGAAGCCAACTTGGTAGTTGAGGAGGTGGACGTGGAGGCCGAGATGTAGCAGGTGTCATATTTTTGACCTATATATAATTTCAGATCAATTGACTCATATATACACACTAACAAATTAACGTAATGTAAATTTACCATACAATATTAGTATAGACGACATCCGCTTTGGGCCACATTATCACTCCGCCTTCTGCCTCACCAAGCGTTTCAGAATCTGGGTGGGCATATGGTAGTTGAAGATCCCTCCAATCGGGGAGTATATGTATCGGGCTTACACGAACCACACCAGCTGGTACCAGAGTCCCATGAAACATCTCCCCTGGAAGGTCTGAGTAAGCCTATGCCTCTGCAACAATATATTATTTACTTTTTAGACAACATGGCTTCAACCCCTACAAATTTATGTGAAGAATGTTATATACATATATACATAAACATATCATCTTGAAAAGACTAGATACTATGTCATAAAAATACTTACAGAGGATGTGCTAAGTGGTGGGTCTACATGATTACTCCCAACCTCTGTAGTAGGAGTAATAGAAGCACGACACATCACATGTACTGTTTGAGTGGCCGTCTGAGACGCTTGCCACTTCACCATTACTTCTTGGACTTTCCTCTCAATTAATTCATCTACCTATACATGGATAAAAGAAACGTAGTCGATTATTGAATTCCCTTTCACAATAACATTCTAAAAAAAGAATAGGTTACCTCAACTTGTGAAATTCCTACTTTTAGGACAAGTTTGCGCTGGGATGGCCCAAAAAACGCTTTTATGCCCACACCAGCGCCTACACCCGTAACACTTCCAAGATGCTCTAGGTTACCCAGCGCAACTATCAATTCATCCCTTGTGCCCTTAGGGATGAAATTGCCTTCCTTCCTATGCTCGTACAGCTCCCGCTAATCACCATCAATAGAAATTGGTAAGTAAACATAACAATAATCAATATCGATCGATTACTCTAAGAGTTGAATTTTACCATTTTTGTAGCCACCTCAGCATTTGCGGGGTTCATTATATCTCCCTTCTTATTTTGCCTCCCAACTATCCACATAGCATGGCGAGGCAGAGGTGCGGGACCAATAGTAGAGGACTCCTAAGTAGCAGCAGACTGAGCAGTAGACTCAGCCTGTAGTCTTTGGCGAACGCCTGCATAGCCTCTTGGACCCATTGTGTGGTCATGCACATTCAGTGCATGCCTTTCTCTTTGAGCATCACTGATAGCCTTGTTAGTAAGCACATTGATTTTGTTAGTAACACTAAAGGTTATTCTTGAATAGGTGAATACATAAGAACATATATTAATTAAATTGGGAGTGGAACTTAATACCTTGAATTCATCTGTTTTTCTTTGGGTAACAAACTCCTCCCAGTCTTTGGTGTCCAGGTAGTTCCATTGCTCAGTGGCTGCCTTTTGCCTAAATTTATTTTTTAAAGAGAATACAAACAAAAATTATTAGTGTAGAGTTAGTCAAAAAGTGATCAATGTCTAGAATTGGAAATCAATCAAGAACCTCTTCTCAGCATCGCGTATGTAATCTCGGGTGAGATTTGTCCTATAGTTCCTTAGGACCCTCCCACAGCGTTGCATCATGCATTTACGATGCAGCTTTTCATCCAGATCAAATATACTCTGCAAAATAGAATTGCTATTAACTAGTATCTTAAAAATTAGTAATCTTTAAAAATATAATTGCAAATAATAATAACTCACGCATAGTTCCTTCCATACTAAGTCTTTCTTCCCCTTAGGAACTTTATGCCAGGATTCTACGTTAAGACTACAATGGCTGCAAGTAAGAACCCCAAGATATGAAATAAATGAGTTGCGGTTCACTCCAACTAGATTTCCTGTATGATCAAAATCCACAGCCAGTTTGGGTCCATTGCCCCTTTGCTATAGTAACTTGTTCATCATTGTGATGCCCCTCACTTTCTCAATTTTTTTCTACTCATCAAGTGCCCCAATTCCTTCAAGGGGTACATCACCAACCTAAAATTTGACAAAAAAACACACTACATGATATAACTATAAATGAACATATAGATAGAAACCTCAGGGATATATTTTTAAAACTTACATTGTGAGGCGTCACATTGACATCCTCAACCTCACGGTAATCATCAGCATGGTCATTAGGAGAATGCTCAGCCATCTAAAAGTTCACATTCACATTGTAAAATTCACATTGTAAAGTTGTAAAGTTCACATTGTAAAGTTCACATTCACATTATAAAGTAATTCACATTGTAAACTTCACATTCACATTGTAAAGTTCACATTCAGAAAAATAAAAACATATAAAAAATACAAAAATGCATGCCTCTAATATTACGATCTATTATCAATTAACAATCCTTCATTGTGATCTCCGCGCACATACAAGTCATCATTAGCTTCAATATTTGGTGGTGTTGGCAACCCAACTGAGAATGGACTGGAGTCATCATACTTATCATAATACTCTTCTTCATCTATAGGATCTTCAATGAACTATCTTTTACCATGAAGAACAACCGACCATTTATCATTTGCTGGATCATCAATATAAAATACTTGTTTTTCCTGTGATGCCAATATGAATGGTTCACCCTTCTCGCCAATCTTTTCAAAGTTCACTAATGTGAAACCCAATTCATCCACTATAAATCCTTTGGTGTTATCAACCCAATTACATTTAAAGAGTGGAATTCTAAAATCTACATAGTCAAACTCCCATATGTCTTCAATGACACCGTAATATGACATTTTAGCTTCACGTGGACTCTTATCCTTTGCACTTGCAAAAAACAATGAAGTCGCTTGAAGGGTGACCCCACTATTTTGGACGACACTCCTATCATCTTGACACTTTGTGTAATATGAGAATCCATTTATGTCAAACCCTTCATAAGACATAACATTCAATTTTGGTTTAAAGGCAAGACATTTGATAGTTTCAGTAAGATTATCTGGTGTTTGAGATAGTTGATGTAAGACTTTATCTTCAAACCACTTAATAAATGTCTTGTTATGCTCTCTAGCAAGCCACATTGAATTGGCTTGAGGATATTGTCTCTTGATGAAATTGGTATGTCCCTCGATATAAACACTCACTTCATCGATGTTGTGTAAAATATACAAGTGACCTTGTTCCAACTGCTCACGACTGATTACTTTCATCCATGATCCTAAAATTCCTTTGCTAAAATGCTCCTCAATATTCTTGTCATTAACAGGAGCGTCATTAGCACTCTGAAAGTCATTGCAAAAATCCATAACCTCTTTCACCACATAACCCTCAATAATACTCCCTTCAGACCGATAACAGTTTCAAACATCACCTTTAAAAAAGCTCATGTATTATTCAAAGGGATACATCCAATGCAAGAAAATGGGTCCCAACATTTTCACTTCCCTAGTCAAGTGGACAACAAGATGTACCATGATATCAAAGAAAAAAGAGGAAAATATATCTCAAGCTGACATAGGGTAACAACCACTTCTCTTTGCAATTTATCGAGAGTATCAGGGTCAATAACGTTTCTGCACAGACTGTTGAAAAAGAAATAAAGTCTGGTGATTGAAAACTTTACATGCTTTGACAATATAGATCGAATTGCCACATGAAATATTTGTTGCATTAGAGTGTGACAATCATGAGATTTAATACCTATCAACTTCAGATCTTTCATTGATACCAATGTACGGATGTTGGATGAGTAACCCTATGGCACCTTAACATTTACCAAGCATTCACAAAAAGCTTTCTTCTCCTTTCTCGACAACGTGTAACAAGTGGGAGGTAAGTATGTTCTCCGATCACTACTAGCTATTTTTTTAATTCTGTCCTTATTCCCATTTCACGTAGGTCCATTCTGGATTTTATCCCATCTTTAGTCTTACCTGGTATATTCAACAGAGTACCGATGACGCTATCACAAACATTTTTCTCAACGTGCATGACATCGATACAATGCCTGACTACCAAAGAACTCCAATAAGGAAGATCCCAAAATATTGACTTCTTCTTGAATAAAGATTTGTCACTCTATGTGGCCATCGTACATTGTGATCTCTTACCAAATTCATTGGCAAATTCTTTTACTCTTTCATAAACATCCTCCCCTAGTATAGGTTTAGGTGCACTCCATTCCTCATTCCGTCCATTGAATGCTTTGTGAAACCTACAATACAGATGGAATTTTGGAAGAAACCTTTGATGACCAAGATATACAGTCTTGCTGCCGTGTTTTAGTCGTATTGAATCAGTGTTCTCTTCACATATAGGACACACTTTAGACCCTTTGACACTATATCCAAAAAAATTCCCATATGCTGGAAAGTCATTCATAGTGCAAAACAACATAGCGTGCAAATGAAATGTCTCTCTTCATGAAGCATCATAGGTCATCACACCTTCACCCCAGAGTTTCTTCAAGTCATCAATCAGAGGTTCAAGATTAACATTGATATCATTTTCAGGTTGTTTAAGGCCCGATATCAACAACAACAACATAACATACTTATTTTTCATACACAACCAGGGAGGAAGATTGTATATAACAAGCATAACTGGCCAAGTGCTATGTTGGCTGCTCAATGTCCTATACGGATTCATCCCATCTATACAAATCCCAAGTCTTAGATTCTTGACTTCTTCACCGAATTCAGGGTACAACAAATCAATCTTCTTCCACTGTGGGGAATCAGACGTATGTCGTAGGATCCCATCATTATTTTTCTTAACATCTGCATGCCACCTCAAATGCTTCGCATCTATCGAATTGGAAAACAAGAATTGAAGATATGGTATTATAGGTAGATACCACATCACCTTGGTAGGAGAACCATTTTTGGACTCCCCCAAAGTCATCAATTTATACCTTGACGCACAACATTTGGGACAATCTTTCAAATCCACATAGTCCTTTTTAAATAATACACTATCATTCAGGCATGCGTGCATCTTCTTGGCCTCCATTCCCATTGGGCACAACAATTTCTTTAACCGGTATGTTGAGATTGACAACTCATTTCCTTCTGGAAGAATTTCTTTCAACAAAGACAACAATGCCACGAAGCTTTTGTCGCTCCATCTATTGTTATCTTTCATCTTATACAATCTCAACACAGTGCTAAGATTCATCAACTTACAACTTGTGTATAATGGTATCTCAACATCATGCACAAATTTTCTAAACATGGGAGGTGGATTGGTGTGCTCTACCCCACAATTATCCAACATCACATCAACAATGTCTACTAGAACTGGTTCGTTCACATCTGAAAAACACTAGAGGGGGGGTGAATAGGGTTTTATGATATATTTTTTAAAATTAATTAAACCAAGCAACCACAATTGAAATTTGGAGAAGGAGACACGACATTTAGAGTGGTTCCACCCTTAGCAAAAAATAAGGGAGTCAGTCCACTACCCAATTGATTCGAATTGGGATTTTGAAAGCACTTGTATTTTATTACCTCGTAAGGATGTTACATAAGATACAAATACCTTCACCCTTAGGATAGCATTCACCTAGAAGTAATCTCACCAATCTTGAAGCAGCCTTCCTTGAAGTAACTACAAGCACCCCCTTAAAGTAGCCTTCCTCTTGAAGTATCTTCCCATTGAGACAACCTTCTTAAAGTAATCCTAAGTCTGCCGAGCTACCTTCACCACCGAAGAAGCTCAAACAACCTCCTTCCCATAGCCTCCAACCTAGGAGTAGCAAAGGAGAACCAAATACAATAGAAGGAACAAGATTGGAAGAAGGAAACAACGTTACCAATTGAGTACAATGCTTTGATCCTATTGTTGGTATGTATGCCCATAGAGCAAGTCATATGATGATTGTAATGGGATACTTTGTAAATGATTTGAATAATAATAAAGGCAATTTCCGATCTATATGTTTAAACTATTTCTGAGATGATGATGTAACATGATAGATGTCTAAAGAATGATTTTACTCAATGACGTATGCTTTTAGGTTAAGGACCTAAACGATGAGATCATACAGATGTTAAGAGTATACATTCTTGTTTGGTCCCTAGTCAGTTGTTATTGTGGAAATAACCAGAGACATCAATAACACTAAATACTAGATTGTGTGTTGGTTGATGACAGATTCTCATTAGTCATGATATAGTGATATCAAACCAAGCACATAGGTACTTGTTAGAGAACAAGGTACCGGACAGATCCACCGTGAGAGTGACACATGGAACCATGACTTGGTAGTCACAGTCATCTCTCATAGTGATGGTGGTGAGTGTGATTCTTTGACCTAAAATCACTGCACTCAACACATGTCGTTGGGTACACTTTGACATCATCAAACGCAGTCCTGAAACATGGGTTGTTATAAAGGTGATGATTGGGTGGCTTTGACACATGGGGCTTTTGAGGGGTGAGTGATAGATACGGGATTTGTCCCTCCTGAGGGAGTTTGATATCCTTGTCCACTTGATGAGTAGGATTGAGAAAGGCATGTGCATGCATCTTTGAATCAATATGTGATATTGATGTCATACACATCTCACTCGGTCTGCTCTGAGATCAAGGAAATGAATGAACGTTGATAGGATGACGGTTCCATGCCTCGAGTTCATTCAGGATATCAGTGACAAATGAATTATACATTCACTGTAATACCATTCACGGATTGTAGGATTGAAAGTTGTTCTCCAACTTTCTATTTCACTTGGGTAGCACTGATGTGTGACTAGGCACCACTCTTTGCTTGTGAAGTCATAAATGTTATGGACTTTCACTGCCAATGTGAAATGGACCTGTAGGGTCACACACATAGGATTTAACTTGGAAGAGGAGTTTTGTCCACAAGCAATGTTAAGATTGATTAATAAAGGAGTTTAGTAGTTCAATTAAACACTCAATTAATCGATAGCTTAATATCATAATATTCAAGGTGTTGGACGCATTGATTGGAGTATCGGATTGATTGAAATCACAATTGACTGATTCTGCACAATCTGTGCTCCCAACCGATCAGCTTATGTGATGAATCGGTCGGCTGAGCTTGGTGAACCGGTCGGCTCAAGTGTTGAGCCAATCGGCTCAAGGTCAGGGTGAAATGATTGCTTCAAGTGTTGAAATGATCAGTTCAACTGATGCAACCGAGCATGTTGGGAAAGTAGGATTGGTGAGAATTTTCCTTGCGTTTCACTTGCCCAATTTGATTGGAACAAGGATTGGTATTCGATACCAATTAGAAACAAAAGAAGGAAAGTCAATCGGGAACCGACCTGTACCACCAACCGACCGATTCACTTGTGAACCGACCGGTTGAGGTGTCCCAACCGATCGGTTAGTGCTCCAACCGACCGATTCAGGTCTCCAACCGACCGTTTCAGTTGTGAAATGATCGGTTCAGGTTGCGAGTTGGTTGCTTTTGTGGAAAATCTCGAACCCTTCTACTCCTGCTTTTAGTCCCATATTGCCGGGGACAGAGAACCCTGTCCCATGACCCGCCTATATATATAGGGGTATTGGGGGCTTCTCAGAGTACAACTCAGTGCAATCCGGTTGCTCTGCAAATTTGTCGTTCTCTCTGTTTTGGTAACCGAGAGGGCCTGAGAAAGCGCTACCCGAAAAGGGAGGTGCAGCAAGGGAAAGACAACTGCAGTTACAACTGGTAGTGGGAGAGTGTGTTGGCAACTAGTACGCCAACAGGAGGGTGCGACTCCTACCGGTTCCTTGTGCTACAAGGAGATCGGAGTTCCAGGCGGTCCGTGTGGACGACTGCACAGGCGGGAGACCTCTGTCGCTCGGAGGACAACTATCAATCCCGACAGTCCCAGTGAGACCAGGAGTCTTCAGTCCCGGTGCGACAAGGAGCTGCATAGACATCGTCCAAGACCGGAGGTGAATACCGCGCAAGGTGCGAGGTACTGTCGCCGAGCAAGCCTCGGGACAAGGTATGATTCACAAACCATCTTTCCTGTTATATAGACGTTGATGCGATTCCTTTTGTTCTGGGTTTTGGGGAATTTTTTTTTTGTTTCCGCTGCTTCTCTGCCTCCTCTAAAATCCAATAGTGGTATCAGAGACATGTCAACTGCTCTATATTTGAGGATTATCGATATGATCAATTTTGGTTTGTCGCCTTTATTTATTGTATACGATGCGAATAAAATTGGCTTTATGCATGTCCAATCCACAAATCCCAAATATACATATGTGATATGTAATATTAATGCACTCGATACGCGTCACGCTTAAACGAGTTTTGTGGTGGATGTGTAGCATGATTATGGCCTATAAACCCCTATATCTGTGTATGGTTGTATGTGGTTGCTTGCATCTCGGTCTGCGCACCGATTCCCTTCTCCTATTCTTGATGTAACTCGAAACAATTCGAGAATTCTTTTCCTACCTTTTCTCCCCCCGAATGTAACTCGGGGTTTCACAATTAAATTGTAAATAGGATAGATTTTATTTTCTATTATGTCAAAGAACGACAGACAACCTGAGACGATCGGTTCAAGGAGTGAACCGATCGGTTGGTGATCCAGACGTCCGGTTTGAGGAACGAGATGAGCGGGTGGCGACCTGAGGAGATGCATGATGACCGATGAACCGATCGGCTGGAGGCGCCAGTCGATATGCTGGTGGCACCCGAACAACCAACCTGATGGCGAGCCGATCGGTCATGGAGATGAGCTGATCAAACCCAGAAAGGCAGGCACAGATTTCATCTTGTACAGGTTGCATGTGATGTAGACCTAGATGACCGTGATTCCTCTTGGCTCGAGGAGTCGCAATAGGATGGCCATAATCATTGCTTTTATCGTTTTGCGTGTTTTCTGTAGGATATAGCATGTATATGATACTTACTATATATTGTGGTGATTGGATATGTATATGTATATAAAAACCAAATCCGTCATTAAAATATTAAGTCTTATACGCCTTCCATTAGCGACACACATGGCAAACTTGACCGACCAAGCGTAGGTTACGCCAAAGCGTGGTGCGCCGTCTATCTTGTGGAAGTGTGAAGGGTCGACATGCAGGTTCTGTCAAAGTAGGGTGCATGTTTACCGTGTCGGATTTTGGGTTAGACTTAACTGGTGATTCTTAGAGAGTCTAAGCCCAGAGGCACAAAATGTTCATGGCAAGGTGTTGTGCATGTTCATTCATCAAGAGTTGCATATGATGCAATTGGCATGATGGCCTACCTAAATAGTCAAGATTATGGGCGATTAGCCAAAGCTGACTCATGACTTGATGAAATATGGATCTTGACCCACTAGAAGATTGTACGCTACAATCTTCCGAATTGATGGTGAGGGCTATCAATTTGATTCAAAATAGTGGGAGTGATAATTAATTAAAGGCCTAATTAACTATCGTCAAATTTTATTCAAATCAAATCAAAAAGGTTTTGACAAATGCAAATTTTCTCTTGTAGAATGGCAAAAGAATCATATTTTAAAATGGGCAAATTAATTGAGAATAAATTCCATAACTGGTTGAGGACTGTGAGAAGTGTTCTACACAATCCAGATATACCAGGAGCCTTTGAATCCACTCTATGTACGCTTAATGCGTTGGTGAAGAAGAAAGTAGGTAAGGGAAAGAAGTGTTCTCTCGCCAAACCAATTTCTTCTACATGGAGAGGATGGAAGGAACAATGGAAGAAGAAGTCAGAGATCGAGATCTCTACTTCTGGTGTATATGTGATAGAGATTAACTTTACTACTTCTTCGTCATGAGTACTTGATACCGGATGCAGATCTCACATTTGTTCAAATGTGAAGGATCTTAAGAGAAGTAGGCCTTTAGGGAAAGGCGAGGTTGAACTACATGTTGCCAATGGGGCAAGAGTTGCCGCCAGTGCCGTAGGAACCTATGAGTTAACTCTACCAAGTGGGCTGATAATAGAGTTGAAGAACTGCTATTATGTACCTGCCATAAATAGGAATATCATTTCTGTCTCTTGTTTGGACAAGGATGGATTTGAATTTCTTATTAAGAATGGAAATTGTTCCATTTCTAAAGATGGGATCTTTTATGGTAGTGCCCCAATGTCTTATGGTCTATACTTGATAGATTTGGAGACAAATGTATACAACATAAACACCAAAAGGCAAAAACTCAACAACTCAAACAAGACATATCTCTGGCATTGTCGTCTAGGGCACATAAATGAGAAGCACATTTCTAGACTCCATAAAGATGGTTATCTAGACTCTTTTGATTATGAATCAATAGAGACATGTGAATCTTGTTTGTTGGGCAAGATGACCAAGACTCCCTTTTCAGGTAAAGGTGAGAGAGCTAGTGATCTATTAGGACTCATACATACTGATGTATGTGGGTCTTTTAGAACTAATGCCAGAAATGGGTATCAGTACTTCATTACCTTCACTTATGATTTCAGTAGGTATGGCTATGTGTACCTGATGAAGCATAAGTCAGAAACCCTTGAAAGATTCAAGGATTTCATGAATGAAGTACATAACCAGCTTGGTAAAAGTATTAAGGCACTTCATTCCGATCGAGGTGGAGAATACTTGAGCCAGGAGTTTAAGGACCTTCTGCAAGCCCGTGGTATTGTATCACAATGGACTCTGCCTAGAACACCACAACATAATGGTGTGTCTGAAAGAAGGAATCACACATTGTTGGATATGGTGTGATCAATGATGAGTTTTGCTGATCTTCCAATTTCCTTCTGGGGTCATGCTCTTGAAACCACCACGTTTACACTTAACCGTGTACCACCTAAATCGGTTCAAAAGACACCATATGAGATATGGACTGGGAAGCGTCCCAATTTGTCTTTTATGAAGATTTGGGGTTGTGAGGCTTACGTCAAGAAAATGTTTCCTGATAAGCTTGGACCCGAATCCGATAAATGTTATTTTGTTGGATATCCCAAGGAGACCAAGGGATATTATCTATACCACCCTACTGACAACAAAGTGTTTGTTGCCAGGGATGTTGTATTCCTAGAGAAGGAATTTATTTCCAAAGGAAGCAGTGGGAGGAATATGGAGCTTGAAGAGGTTCAAGCCCAACAAGAAAACATTGAACCGGTAGATGTACTAGAGGAAAATGGAGATTCACAAGGTATTGTGGAATCTTAGTCTCCTCAGGTAACACAAGGACCTCGTAGATCTAGTAGGAGCCGCCTTGAACCTGAGAGGTTTGGATACCTTGTGACTCAGGAAGGTGGTGAGTTGATCATAGATGATGATCCAACTACTTACGTAGAGGCCATGGAGGGACCAAATTATGAGAAATGGCTTGAAGCCATGAGATCTGAGATGGAATCCATGTACTCCAACAAAGTATGGACTTTGGTGGAACCACCCGAAGGGGTAAAACCCATAGGGTGCAAGTGGGTCTTTAAGAAAAAGACTAACATGGATGGCAATGTGCAAACTTATAAAGGAAGATTGGTTGCAAAGGGATTTCGACAAGTTCAAGGTGTTGACTATGACGAAACCTTTTCTCCAGTTGCCATGATTAAGTCCATCAGGATCATGCTTGCTATTACAACTTATTATGACTATGAGATTTGGCAGATGGATGTTAAAATTGCATTCCTTAACGGGAATATAAATGAGGATGTGTACATGACACAACCTAAAGGTTTTGTAGATCCAAAGAATGCCAATAAAGTCTGTAAGTTGCAAAGGTCGATCTATGGATTGAAGCAAGCATCTCAGAGTTGGAATCTTCGATTTGACAAAGAAGTCAAAGTGTTTGGCTTTATTCAAAATGAAGATGAACCTTGTGTGTATAAGAAGGTTAGTGGGAGCTCAACCACATTCCTCATATTGTATGTGGATGACATACTTTTGATGGGGAATGATGTCTTAGCCTTAGAGAAGGTAAAGACTTGGCTTGGGAATACTTTCTCAATGAAGGACTTAGGAGAAGCATCCTACATTCTAGGAATTAAGATCTATAGAGATAGATCTAGAAGGATTCTCAGACTAAGTTAGAGCACATACATTGACAAAGTGCTGAAGTGGTTCAACATGGAAAACTCAAAGAGAGGCAACATCCCCATGCTACATGGAGTCACCATCTCTAGAGCTCAATGTCCCCAATCTTGTGAAGAGAGGGAGCGTATGAGTGGGATCCCATATGCATCAGCCATCAGATCTATCATGTACGCTATGTTGTGCACACACCCAAATGTCTCGTATGCTCTCAGCATGATGAGCAGGTACCAGTCAGATCCCGAGGATGCTCACTGGACAGCCGTAAAGAACATCCTCAAGTACTTGCGAAGGACTAAGGATCAGTTTCTTGTGTACGACGGTGAGGAAGAGCTGGTTGTAAAGGGTTACACCAATGCAAGCTTCCAAACCAATAAAGATGATTACAGATCACAGTCAGGATTTGTATTTTGCCTTAATAATGGAGCTGTGAGCTGGAAGAGTTCCAAGCAAGAAACAATTGCCGATTCTACTACAGAGGCAGAGTATATTGCTGCTTCACATGCAACAAAGGAGGATGTGTGGATCAGGAAGTTCATTTCTAAACTTGGTGTAGTTCCCAGTAGCTGTGATGCAATTGAGCTTTATTGTGACAATAATGGAGCTATTGCACAAGCTAAGGAGCCCAGATCACATCAGCGGTCCAAGCACATACTGCGGCGCTTCCATCTCATACGAGAGATCGTACAACGAGGAGATGTGAAGATTTGCACAGTACCAACTGAAGACAACATAGCTGATCCACTGACTAAGGCCCTTTCTCAGCAGAAGCATGATGGTCATGCTAGGTCACAAGGACTGCGATTCCTTGGTGACTGGCTCTAAGTGCAAGTGGGAGTCTGTTGCTTTGTATGCCCATAGAGCAAGTCATATGATGATTGTAATGTGATACTTTGTAAATGATTTGAATAATAATAAAGGCAATTTCCGATCTATATGTTTAAACTGTTTCTGAGATGATGGTGTAACATGATAGATGTCTAAAGAATGATTTTACTCAATGACGTATGCTTTTAGGTTAAGGACCTAAATGATGAGATCATACAGATGTTAAGAGTATACATTCTTGTTTGGTCCCTAGTTGGTTGTTATTGTGGAAATAACCATAGACATCAATAACACTAAAGACTAGATTGTGTGTTGGTTGATGACATAATCTCATTAGTCATGATATAGTGATATCAAACCAAGTACATAGGTACTTGTTAGAGAACAAGGTACCAGACAGACCCACCATGAGAGTGACACATGGAACCATGACTTGGTAGTCACAGTCAGCTCTCACAGTGATGGTGGTGAGTGTGATTCTTTGACTTGAAATCACTACACTCAACACATGTCGTTGGGTACACTTTTACATCATCAAACGCAGTCCTGAAACATGGGTTGTTATAAAGGTGATGATTGGGTGTCTTTGACACATGGGGCTTTTGAGGGGTGAGTGATAGATATGGGATTTGTCCCTCCTGAGGGAGTTTGATATCCTTGGCCACTTGATGAGTAGGATTGAGAAAGGCATGCGCATGCACGTGTGAATCAATATGTGATATTGATGTCATACACATCTCACTCGGTCTGCTCTGAGATCAAGGAAATGAATGAACGTTGATAGGATGACGGTTCCATGCCTCGAGTTCATTCAGGATATTAGTGACAAAGGAATTATACATTCACTGTAACACCATTCACGGATTGTAGGATTGAAAGTTGTTCTCCAACTTTCTATTTCACTTGGGTAGCACTGATGTGTGACTAGGCACCGCTCTTTGCTTGTGAAGTCATAAATGTTATGGACTTTCACTGCCAACGTGAAATGGACCTACAGGGTCACACACATAGGATTTAACCTGGAAGAGGAGTTTTGTCCACAAGCAATGTTTAGATTGATTACTAAAGGAGTTTAGTAGTTCAATTAAACACTCAATTAATCGATAACTTAATATCATAATGTTCAAGGTGTTGGACACATTGATTGGAGTATCAGATTGATTGAAATTGCAATTGACTGATTCTGCACAATCTGTGCTCCCAACCGATCGGCTCATGTGATGAACCGGTCGACTGAGCTTGGTGAACCAGTCAGCTCAAGTGTTGAGCCGATCAGCTCAAGGTCAGGGTGGAATGATTTCTTCAAGTGTTGAAATGATCGGTTCAACTGATGCAACCGAGCAAGTTGGGAAAGTAGGATTGGTGAGAATTTTCCTTGCATTTCACTTGCCCAATTTGATTGGAACAAGGATTGGTATTCGATACCAATTAGAAACAAAAGAAGGAAAGTCAATCGGGAACCGACCTGGACCACCAACTGACCGGTTCACTTGTGAACCAACCGGTTGAGGTGTCCCAACTGATCGGTTGGTGCTCCAACCGACCGATTCAGGTCTCCAACCGACCGTTTCAGTTGTGAAATGATCGGTTCAGGTTGTGAGTTGGTTGCTTTTGTGGAAAATCTCGAACCCTTTTACTCCTGCTTTTAGTCCCATATTGCCGGGGACAGAGAACCATGTCCCATGACCCACCTATATATATAGGGGTATTGGGGGCTTCTCAGAGTACAACTCAGTGCAAGCTGGTTGCTCTGCAAAGTTTTCGTTCTCTCTATTTTGGTAACCAAGAGGGCCCGAGCAAGCGCTACCCGAAAAAGGAGGTGCAACAAGGGAAAGACAACTGCAGTTACATCTGGTAGCGGTAGAGTGTGTTGGCGACTAGTACGCCAACAGGAGGGTGCGACTCCTACCAGTTCCTTGTGCGACAAGGAGATCAGAGTTCCAGGCGGTCCGTGTGGACGACTGCAGAGGCGGGAGACCTCTGTCCCTCAGAGGACAACTGTCAATCCCGACAGTCCCGGTGAGACCAAGAGTGTTCAGTCCCGATGCGACCAAGAGCTGCACAGACACCGTCCAAGACCGGAGGTGAAGACTGCACAAGGTGCGAGGTACTGTCGCCGAGCAAGCCTCGGGACAAGGTATGATTCACAAACCATCTTTCCTGTTATATAGACATTGACACGATTCCTTTTGTTCTGGGTTTTGGGGAATTTGTTTTTTATTTCCACTGCTTCTCTGCCTCCTCTAAAATCCAACACCTATATCAAGCGTTTGATCTCCTAACCAAAGTGGATGGACGTGGATGTATAGTGCATAGGAGATATCAGCCTATAGGACACTAATGTAGAGCTCAAGGAAAATAGATTGCAAGTGTAGCTCAGCTTGTTTGCTCACAAGGATTGAATCTCAAGTGTGATTATGTATGCAAGTTGTGCTTTGAGGTGTCCTATGGCTGTCCTATTTATAGGAGTGGTTTGCTAATGCTTGAGGACGTTCTAGACACCTTCTAGAGTATTTGCTCAACTAGCCGTTAAGTGTCCACTATTTGCATTTGTAATGGCTAGTTAATTAATTCTAAAAAGTGTAGACAGAAACCTTCTCGATCGAGAAGTTTGTCAACCGAGTGCCTCTCGGTCGAGGAATTTGTCGACCGAGAGTAAGTATGGAGTAAGTGTATTGCAACGTTCAACTCAACTCTTAACTACTTTTCTAACTCAGTCTAACAGCTAGGAGGGTCTGTTCTCAGTCGAGGAGTTTGTTGACCAAGAGTGTCTCGGTCGAAGTTTTTGTCGACCGAGAACATCCCTGATTCAATGTATTCATTTACTGAGTGTGTGTATCAATGTATAGTTGTGATACTCTCTTGGGGGATGACCTATCTAAGTGTTGTGAGTGGATAGGAAGATCTAAATGCTTTATTTTACATGATATCTAAGTACTTGTACATTATAAACTTGTACACATTTTACATTGATTACAATCATGAAAATAAAGCAATTTTAGAAAATTGATCTTCTAAGTCTTCGCTATCCACCACCTTATATGCTTGTCCCTGAAACATTCAAATAGCAAGTTAAAACCACAAGAAAGAAATGTTTGTCATCATCAAAACAAAGGGATTATAATAATGTCCAATTTAGCCAACAATATCCCCCTTTTTGAAGATGACAAACATTTCCAAAATATAAATCAAGGAAATATAAATCATATGAGTTTCATACCTGAAGTTTACCTTTTGTAGCCATTACAAGTATGTGCTAGCTGAGAGATTATGAAACTCATTTTACTTTATGTTATTGGTGCTATTGATTTTATATTATTTCCCCCTTTGTCATTTCAAAAAGATAACCAAGCTAAACATTAATTCTGACTTTTATTTCTCCCCCTTAATTTGATAATTTGATACTCAATGCAAACCACTTATTTTTATGTCAAATTTAGCCACAATTTATTTCTCAATCATTTGCAAAGGATGTTAAGCCTTGAAATGATATGAGATCTTTTTATATTCATGGCATATGTGTTTTGATTTCTCATCCATTTTACAAGGGATGTTAAGCCCTAAAAATGACATGAGAATCCCTTAAGCTCATGAATATATTTAATAACTTCTCAACTATTTACAAGGGATGTTAAGCCCTGAAATGACATGAGATTCTTTTTAGCTTATAGTAGAATCAATGAATGTATCTCTAACCAAATGCATGGGATGTTAAGCCCTAATTTGTTTAGAGAATTCCATTAAAGACAAGATATACATTATATTCATAAATATTGTAGACTCATTTATTTTCATAACCAAGATTACTTTAAAAATACTAAGGTCATAACTAGTTTCAAATTTACACAGTTTTGTGAACTCCTTCTTAATCTTATAGTCAAGATAGTTTTTGTGAGCTCCCCCTTAATCTTATAATCAAGACAATTTAAGGATTCTAAGGTCACAATAAGCATTAGATCATAATAAGTTAACCTTTTATGAGAGATATGTACTAAAATCTTGTTTTCAATATACTAAGATTGAGTGCAAGGAAATGATTTACAATTAAGCATTTTGTCAAGCTTATTTTAGGTCGACCTTGACTTTGACTTGGGTGCCCTTCAGTTGATTTTTATTTCGACCAAGAGGCAATTTCTGCAGATTTTCAATTTAAGCATTCACAATAATACATTTGATTGAATATTAAGCCTTTATGTATAGAAAAATTTGTACCTTAAAAGCAGTTTTGATTCTTATAGTATTTAAAGAATTGAAGCAAATTCATATGTCTTGTAACATTTTTGCTCTTAGAACAAACAATTAGATAAAACATTACTATTCTTGTTCTAAGCAAGATAAATAATATTGCTTGCCTTTTTCTTCATAGAAGATTTTATACGCAAAACATAAAACTTGAAGTCCATAGTGAAGATATTCATGCAACATAGAGATGATATCCTTTTCCATAAGATAAGCACAACATAATCATAATATGTCAAGATGCATTTGTGCCATAGAGATTTACCTTAATGCAATAATGGCATTTTCAATTTTATAACATTATCTATATATGCAATGAGCTGAACTACTATAATCATCTTGATGACAAGAGCAATATTTATTCAATCCAACATAATCAAATTCATAGGTTTCAATAAAGTTTTCTAAAGGCACATGGTTCATAAATTTCAAATTGACCAAGGAATATTTTAGGCAAACCATGTGAAAGATCATATTTAATCAAACTTTTGATAGTACATGAGATTGCAATAGTTGTAAAGACTCATAAAGCATGTCCAATTGTAGTAAGAATATAGATTTTCAATCAGCATCATTAATCTTTGTAAGCAACATTATTTGCAGTAATTTTGGGTAAGAACATCATATACATTATTTCAAAATTTTATGATGCAAGACTATCAATATTTTTTGATTTGACAAATTTGTATCAAGGTTCTTTTCTTCAAAAGGTTTCCTTTAATCCTACTAATAATATTAGTTAGGTATATTGATAGCAAATCGAATCAATCAAATAGGTTCAACAGGGATTGAGTCGATCGAACTATTTCTCGACTGAATATATCTTGGTCGAAGATTTTCTCGACCGAGTTTTCTGCTATTTTTACAGGTTTTATTAGATTTTTGTAGGCTTAAAAATAGTAACCTACTCGGTCGAACTATTTCTTGACCGATAGTGTCTCGGTCGACAACTTTCTTGACTGAGATTGTTTCTGTATTGTTTTCAGTAGTTGTTTTCAAGTAAAACATAGATCAATTTTAAAGAATTATGCAAGTTAATGCTCAGTTTAGTTGAGAAAAGACATTTAAATATCAAAGTAACGTTTTAGGTCAAATCTCAACTAATCATATTCAAATCTCTAGGTTTTGGGAACTCAAACTAGATCAACATCCTTTTTCTTGTATGGGCAAGAAAACAGATAATGTCCAAGACGTAAGCAGTAATGGCAACAAATGAAATCAATTTCATTTCTCTTTGAGTTGTTCTTAGGTACATACATGGTCTTAGGTGCTTGTATTCTTCTAGGTTTAGGTTGATATGATTTCTCTTTTGGAACATATCCAAAACCTTTCCTTCCATTATAACTAGAAGAATTTTTCAGAATCTTATCAATAACATCATTGTTTCTCAAGCTATGAATTTCTCTTTGTAACTTGGAAATCTCATCCATTTTCTTTTTGATATCTAACCTTTCTTGATCTAGATTAGATGATAAAGTATCTCTTTCTTTAACAATAACATCATAATCTAGATGAGTAGATAGGATAGGTTGAGTCTGAAAATTATTTAGTTTTGCAAGCAATTCAACCTTTTCTTGAGAAAGAAGATCATAATTTGTTTCTAAAGTAAGCAACTTCATATTGCAATCATTTAAAGATGATTTCAAAGTAAGGTTTTCAGAAATAATTTTGTCCTTTTCAAAAGAAAGATTATTTAATTTAGCATATAAATCCTCATTAGTTCTAGTAACTTTCTTTAGTTTCTTTTTACAATAAATATGTTTATCATGCAATTCACCAATTCTAGCAACTAACTCTTCTTTAGTTAAATAAAAAAGACTTACCTCTTCTTCTTCTTTATTTGTTGTAGTAATAAAACACTCTACTTCTTCTTTTCCATCTTCACTATCATCACTTGAATCATCCCACGCAACTCTATATGCTCTTTCTTTCTTCTTGTGAGATGATTTCCTCCCCTTCTTAAGTTTGGGACAATCTCCTTTTAAGTGTTCCTTTTTACCACATTCAAAGCACCCGGAAGAGGAAACACTAGAAGTTTTGTTAGTTTTAAAACTTCTATACTTCTTACTATTTACAACGAGAGTTTCTTCTTCACTATCATCTTCACTTGTGTCATGACTAATCTTGGTTGATGCTTTCAATGCAATGTCCTTTCTTTTCTCCTTCTTGTGTTCATCCGTCAACCTTTCTTCTTCCTCCAAGGTTGCCTCGTGTGCTTCTAAGTTGCCAATGAGTTGCTCCATCCTTAGTCGAGTGAGGTCATTGGCTTCTTCAACTGCAGTCACTTTTGGTTTGTACTTTGGAGGCAAACACCTAAGGATTTTAGACACTTGATCCTATTCACTAATTGCTTTACCTAAATCATTCAAACCATTAACAATAGAAAAAAACTTTGCATACATTTCACTAATAAACTCATTTGGTTCCATACAAAACTGTTCAAACTTTTGTTTAAGCATACCAATTTTGGAATTCTTCACTTGAACAGTTCCTTCATAAGTAATAGAGAGTCTATGCCATATTTCATATCTAGTTTCACAATTTGATATTCTATTAAACTCACCTATGAAAATTGAACAATAAAGGATACTTACAACTTTTGCATTCAATTGGGCTAGCTTTACCATATTAGAATCCCATGTAGCATAGTCCATTTGAGGAAGAGTGTAGGTATTTAAGACCATTCTCCATAGATCCCAGATTATCCCTTGAAAGTAGAATTGCATCCTCCTCTTCCAATAGGTGTAGTTGGTGCCATCAAATGGGGGAGGCCGAGCTATGAGTGTTCCTTCCAAGTTGAGGTTGTTTAGTACCCCATCACCCATTTTCTTCAAGACTCGATTAGAGCTCCTTGAAGCCTGCTTTGATACCAATTAAAAACACTAGAGGGGGGGTGAATAGGGTTTTAGGATATATTTTTCAAAATTAATTCAACCAAGCAACCACAATTGAAATTTGGAGAAGGAGACACGACGTTTAGAGTGGTTCCACCCTTAGAAAAAACTAAGGGAGTCAGTCCACTACCCAATTGTTTCCAATTGGGATTTTGAAAGCACTTGTATTTTATTACCTCGCAAGGATGTTAAATAAGATACAAATACCTTCACCCTTAGGATAGCCTTCACCTAGAGGTAGTCTCACCAACCTTGAAGCAACCTTCCTTGAAGTAACTCCAAGCTCCCCCTTGAAGTAGCCTTCCTCTTGAAGTAGCTTCCCGTTGAAACAACCTTCTTGAAGTAATCCTAAGTCCACCAAGCTACCTTCACCACCTAAGAAGCTCCAACAACCTCCTTTCCACAGCCTCCAACCTAGGAGTAGCAAAGGAGAACCAAATACAATAGAAGGAACAAGATTGGAAGAAGGAAACAACGTTACCAATTGAGTACAACACTTTGATCCTATATCAAGCGTTTGATCTCCTAACCAAAGTGGATGGATGTGGATGTATAGTGGATAGGAGATATCAGCCTATGGATACTTATGTAGAGCTCAAGGAAAATAGATTGCAAGCGTAGCTCAGCTTGTTTGCTCACAAGGATTGAATCTCAAGTGTGATTGTGTATGCAAGTTGTGCTTTGAGGTATACTACGGCTGTCCTATTTATAGGAGTGGTTTTCTAATGCTTGGGGACGTTCTAGATACCTTCTAGGGTTTTCTTAGTGCTCAACTAGCCATTAATTGTCCACTAATTGCATTTGTAACAGCTAGTTAATTAATTCTAAAAAGTGCAGATAGAAACCTTCTCGGTCGAGAAGTTTGTCGACCAAGTGCCTCTCGGTCGAGGAATTTGTTGACCGAGAGTAAGTCTAAAGTAAGTGTATGGCAACATTCAACTCAACTCCCAACTACTTTTCTAACTCAGTCTAACGGCTAGGAGGGTCTGTTCTCGGTCAAGGAGTTTGTCGACTGAGAGTGTCTCGGTCGAAGTTTTTGTCGACCGAGAACATCCCTGATTCAATGTATTCATTTACTGAGTGTGTGTATCAATGTGCAGTTGTGAAACTCTCTTGGGGGATGACCTATCGAAGTGTTGTGAGTGGATAGGAAGATCTAAACACTTGATTTAACATGATATCTAAGTACTTGTACATTAAAACTTGCACAAGTTTTTACATTGATTACAATCATGAAAATAAAGCAATTTTAGCAAATTGATCTTCCAAGTCTTCGCTATCCACCACCTTATATGCGTGTCCCTGAAACACTCAAATAGCAAGTTAAAACCATGAGAAAGAAATGTTTGTCATCATAAAAACAAAGGGATTATAATAATGTCCAATTCAACCAACAACATCTACGTCATTGGAGGCAATTTCTTCTCCCACACAAGCACTGCTATCGACATCCACTGATTTCAGGTTTGAAATCTCTCCATGCTAGTGCCGTTATGTATAGCCTTGTATAATCTTGTTGCACATGACATGACTTTTGATTTCGTCACCAGTGCTGACTTTCAAGTTGTTACCGCAATGCCTACATGGACAGTAGAACCTATCTCCAGGTTGTTTCTTATGTTCCTCGGCAAATCTAATAAATTAATCAAGACTAGAAATAAACTCTGGGGTGCAACGATTTGGAATGGACATCCATGATCTATCCATTCTATGATCAAAGAGAAAACAAGTATATATTAGAACAAGATTAGGGTCTAGGGTTAAAAGATTATGGTTTATGGTTAAAACTTTAAGGTTTGAGGTCTTATATATAATAAATGTGTACCACCTATCCCATTCTTGAACACCTAATCTCACTAGTAAGTGTATAATGTGTATTGGGTTTTCAAGAAAATTTTGGCAGCATTTCCCCACGGTTCTCCAAGTACATATGTACTTAGAGAACAAACAAGGAAATGCTACCAAAAGTTTCTTGAAAATCAAATACACATTATACACTTACACCCTAAGTGAGATTAGGTGTTCAAGAATAGTCCCAAACCAGGGACTATCCAAGATTTACTCCTAATGAGTAAATCTTGGATGGGTTTCTAGGCCAACAAATACATGTGCTGTCATTCTTATATATAATAAATGTATACCACCTATCCCATTCTTGAACACCTAATCTCACTAGTAAGTGTATAATATGTATTGGGTTTTCAAGAAAATTTTAGCAGCATTTCCCCACTTTTCTCCAAGTACATATGTACTTAGAGAACAAACGGGGAAATGATACCAAAATTTTCTTGAAAACTAAATACACATTATACACTTACATCCTAAGTGAGATTAGATGTTCAAGAACAGTCCCAAACTGGGGACTATCCAAGATTTACTCCTAATGAGTAAATCTTGGACGGGTTTATAGGCCAACAAATACATGTATGTTGTCATTCTTATACCTACAATCCTAGTTTCATCATCCATATCCTAGTTCTTAAAGTTAGGGTGATTATTGATGTCTTTAGAAGCATGACTAGCAATCTAGGGAAAAGTTTCATCATTTACATTCCAAGCATGTCACGTGAGTGCATTATAGTTCATCATTAAGCAAGAAGGGTGATTAGGATTCTCAATATACTGAACAAGGAAACAAGTTAATTACTATATTCATAGTTAGGATGGTAGATATACCCTAATATCTAGATCTAATGGTTCATAAAGAGCCTGTGATAAAGTTACATCACTAGATATGATTATATAATTTCAAAAGCAGTACACAAATAAATTCAAATGACTAGATAACTAAATAAAAAATATTAGACACAAAATACAAATAAGTAGATGAATAAATACAAATCTATTGATAAACTAACATAAATCAGTAGATGATCAATTAATTCCTAAATCAGTACATAAATAAATACAAACAATAGATGAATACATACAGATAAATTGAAAAATAAAGTTTAATCAGTTGATAAATAAAATTAATTAAGTAGATGATTAAATCATAACAAAATCAGTACATAAATAAACACAAATAAGTAAATAACTTAATATAAAATAAAAAAACACCCAACAACATCCTAGGCGTGCCTTGGCACCGCCCAAGCATCCACCCAGTCTGCCGAGGTCACCCAGAGGCCTAACTAGGCTGGGAACCTGGGCTTGGGACCCTAGGTGAACGCCTGGCCGCCTAGACGTGCCTAGGTGCCTCCTGGGTGAGGTCCAGGTCGGCGGCGGAGGAGGAAAGGACAACAACGGCAAAGGAGGAAAGGACAACAACGGCGAAGGAGGGTATACCTTGCTTAGGTCGGTGGTGGAGGAGCAAAGGACAACAATGACGAGGAGGGTATACCTTGCTTAGGTCAGTGGAAGAGGAGCAAATGACAACAATGACAGGAGGCAATAGGCTAGCGTCGGAGGAGCGGCGGCAGCTGTAGACCAATGGCGGCAGAGCAGCAACAATGGCGGAGGTTGCAGTAGCGGCAGAGCAGAATTACCAGAGCAGATGATATTGGGAATGAAATAGAGAAAGGGGAAGAGTCTGGCTCACATAGGTGCTATTAAGTTAACCATAGGCATCAGTTATTAAAATAATTGACGCTTAAAACAATAGGCATCAGTTTCCACCAAAAAACTGACATCTATGTTCAATGATAGTCATTGGTTCCAATTAGAAAAACCGACGTCTATCTACATATGCTGACAAAAAAATGTTCTCAAATTATGACCATAGTCGTCAGTTTCTGTAGGAAAACCGATGCCAAAGTGGGTGAAAATTTTCGTGGGGACAACACGCAAAAATATATCGGCGTTAGTTATTGTAAGATAACTGACGATAAAAATGGGCCAAATTTCTGTCTCACAAAAAACCTTTAGTCATCGGTTTCTTTGTTAACAACCGACGTCGTATGTTAATTTTTGGAGGTAATTTTTTTCACTATAAAATTTGGATTTGGCAGTCGACATTAGGCGTCGGTTGCTTATTAAGGAACCAACGCTAAATAAAAAGTGATACCTGTGTCTGGTCGCTCTTCACAGATAGATGTCGGTTTTTGTATTCCACCAATGCTATAGGATTTAGGTGTCAGTTTCTTGTATACAACCGACGCCTATAAATGTTACATTATAAGACATTTCTATAGTTGTGTGACATGCCTGATTGCCAACTCTCCAACCTGAATAGACTGAGACCCAACCCAAAACAACTAAACTCGAACCAAATATACAACCCAAGAACACTCGACTTGGTTACTACCCAACTCAGAAAAGGACTCAACCCGATACCGAATCATCCTAAGGAAATAGTGCAAATTGACCCACCTGCTATTAAGACGACTCAAAATGATTTGACTTGAACCCGACCCGAATTGATAAAATAACCTAAAAAAGTTTATAAAAAAATAAACCCGACCTGATCCCGAGTTGACCCATGATTAAAGAATGACCCGAAGGGACCTAACCCAATACTTACCTAACCCAAACCCGACCCGACCCGACCTAAAAGAATAAAATAACCTAAATTATCTTTGACCCATAATGACCTGATCTGAAATGGCCGGAGTTAAACCTGACCTGAGCCGCCCGATTGCCAGCTCTAGTGCTACCCTTTCTCCAACAAAGTCATGGTGACCACCACGACCGTGCTACTTCATGTACATATCACCCCATGTTTTTATTGAAATCCCACCATTTCCCATTATGGCTGGGTCCACTGCACTACGGCTGTGGTCAGCCCTGACCTCCACGGTCGTTCTACACAGCACAGCCGTGCTACACACATAAACCTAACTACTCACTTCACTACATTTCCCACTTTACCCTACTTGACCTATTGCTTTCCCCACACCTATATATACTTAGGTGGAGGATGGAGCATGAGGTTGGCCACCCCTAGCTCACTCCTACCACTCCATTTTCACCCCCTCTCCATTCCACTTTATTTCCACCTCCATTCCACTCCATTTCACCATTTCCACCACCAAAACCCTAGTTTCTTCTTATTTTCACCCATTTCTGCCATCTTTTCATGCCCTTACACCTTGGAGGAGGGAGGAGGATGTCTTGCAGCAGATGAAGAGGAGGATTACTCCATCTACACTGAGATCCATGGCTTCTTCTATCTCTTTTTTCCTTCTTTTTGTATTTTCTTTTGTTATGAGTAGCTAGGCCCCTTTGGTGGGCTGATTGGGACAAAATATGTTACTTTGATACCATGTTGGGGGAAATTGATATGTGAATATTATGAATTCATTTGCCAATGATTGTGTTCTACTTGCATCTCATTCTATATAAATTGCTTGTTGGTTTTGTATGAAATCACCAAGGAATCTAGAAATTGACTACATGTGGCAATTTTGGGACTTGCCCCTAGGTCCAACTCTTGGATCCCTAGGTTGCCTCCCATCTTCCTACATATTAATCAATCTCCCTAAGCCTAAGTGAGAGATCTAAGTAGCTATATTAGATGCCTCTAGTGCAATTAGCATGGAGCCTTCTCAAGGCTAGAATGTGGGGGAATTGGGGTCTGAAACCCCCATTTCCACCATCTTTTCATGCCCTTACACCTTAGAGGAGGGAGGAGGATGTCTTATAGCAACTGAAGAGGATGATTACTCCATCTACACTGAGATCCATGGCTTCTTCTATCTCTTTTTTTCCTTATTTTTGTATTTTCTTTTGTTATGAGTAGCTAGGCCCCTTTGGTGGGATGATTGGGACAAAATATGTTACTTTGATACCATGTTGGGGGAAATTGATATGTGAATATTATGAATTCATTTGCTAATGATTGTGTTCTACTTGCATCTCATTCTATATAAATTTCTTATTGGTTTGTATGAAATCACCAAGGAATCTAGAAATTGACTATATGTGGCAATTTTGGGACTCGCCCCTAGGTCCAATTCATGGATCCCTAGGTTGCCTCCCATCTTCCTACATATTAATCAATCTCCCTAAGCCTAAGTGAGAGATCTAAGTATCTATATTAGACGCCTCTAGTGCAATTAGCATGTATCCTTCTCAAGGCTAGAATGTGGGGGAATTGGGGTCTGAAACCCTAATTTCACCTCCCCATTACTACCCTCGACCCCTAATTGTCCTAGGAACCTCTAATCTAGAAACCTAGGCTTGACTAGACTCTAATTGAATTGAACCTAAACCCCAACCCAATTGAGCCTCGTAAGGATAGTGGGAGTTGTTAGTGACTAGTTCCCCTATACATGTCCTATCTTATCCATGGCCAGTTAGTAATTTAGGGCAATTCATAAGCCTCTAGCTAGTTTTTTGGTTTGGATAATCTAAATGGATGAGTAATGCTTGCATGTTATCACCCCCAACATAATTGACAAGTACATACCCCTAAACAACCCACATCTTTCTTAATTGCTTAAACCCCTAATTTTGTGGCTGCTTAGATAATTAGTTCTTTACTTTCTTAGTTAGCTTCTTGCCTTGTTCTTGATTAGTTTGTGCTAGTTTAGATCATTAATTGCTCTTTTGATCTCCTTGCATGCCTTAGTGTTATTTGTCTTTTCATACCTAGCTTAATCTTTTCTTGCTTAATTAGTCTCAATCTAGTCTAGGGTTAACTTAGATTTCATTCTCGCCTTTACTTGCTTTCTCGTTCACGTTAGGTTAATCAACAAAAACCCAATCAACCCTTAACCCTAGACTCCACAGTAGGAACCTAGCCAAAACCAACCTATCTCTAGTGCCTTTTCTCCCTGTGGATCAACCCATACTTTCCGCCCTCCTATACTATGACACAACCCATGTGCTTGTGGGAGTAGTGTTTTAGTGTGAGTGGGTGTGTTAAGTTAGGTCTTTATAAATTTTGAAATTTAATCCACTGTGTACCTCTTTTCACAGTGTTGCACCTATTCAAACTACAATTGAGTAGTGTGTAACGCCATTAGAAGGGGCACACCATTTAGAAACTCCTACTCATTGACTATAGATATATCAGTCAGGAATCCTTGGGAAAAGCCAGAGCCGTAATTGAGATTGAAGCTAAAGAGGAGCCCCCAGTGGAGAATGGGTCCATATACCTAAGTGTGACCCTTCTGCAGTTGCCATCAATTATGAGCATATTCTAAAATGTCATCTGGTCTTCAAAGTCTTTGGACATGATGACTGAGATTGCCCATTGAAAAGAAGACTGACATTCCTATTCAGAATCCTACATTACTTGAGTATGGAAGGAGGTGAATAATAGGAAGAAGAAATCAAACGATGGACCAAAGAATAATTACAATGAAGCTATTCCGTCAACAATAGATTTGAGAATCTGAACAATGGAAATGACAAGGACAATGAAGATGAATCAACTATATCAATTGATAATGTTGAGAGAGGTACTTCTAAGGATAACCAGGGTAATGAGATAGGGAATGATGAGGATGTGGGTGAGTCAAGTAAGACTCCTAGATCGAAGAAAAACAATAACAATTTGACTGATCAGGTTGAGATAGATACACCTATTGCTAACTAGGACATGGAAGAAGGGGAGGATAAGGAGAAACGGTAGATCAAGGAGGAGAGGGAGTTAAGAAAGACTCCTAGGTCAAATAAGAACAAAACTACTAGGGTGAACGGGTCGCATAGTACCTGATCCTCAAGTAGGGGTTATTAATGACCATTTCTTATGACTAACATTTCTGGTTCTGGGAAACCATTGAAGAAGAGAGAGATGAGAATATAAATAATGGAAGCTCAAGCTACAATTGTTGCTGGTGAAAACAAAGATAACAAATTTCATGAAAAATACTTCTGATAATTGATTCCTAGCAGATAGAAATGGCTATCCAATCATGACCATGCCCACAATGGGTGTGCATGCATTGGATGGAACCTAAAAACCTAGGAAATTGCATGTCTAAACACGGATGATAAATAGGTTACTATGAAATTCACTAACAAAGGTGGCCTTATTCTAATCATCACTTGTGTTTATGCTAAAAACTTAGCTCAACAACGTACTCCCATGTGGGAAGCATTAAGAAAAGACTTAGTAGTGGTATTCTCGACCCCTAGCTAGTGGTTAAGGACTTAAAACAACATTAGAAAGAGAGGTGAGAAGGACATAATCAATAATGCTTGGGCGACCCACTGTCAAGGTAACCCTCTATTCTTTTTTTTTCACAAAAACAAAAACTATCAAAATGGACCTCAAATGATGGGCAAAGAAATATGTCAACTTGAAGAATTTGATAATTAAAGAAAGGATGAAGATGGATGATATCTCAATAGTTCTTAGAAGGAATACCTTAGACAGTGAGCTCATGAATGCCGAGAAACCACTTATGATCAATTGGCATTATTGTCCAAGGCTATAGAACAACATTTCTGACAAAGAACTATACTGGATTAGATTTCTATTGGTGATAGAAACACTAAATTATATCATTCTATTATCAAGAGATGTGATGCTATTAACCATATCACTAAACTATTTGATGAAGAAGGTAACATTCTTGAGAATGAAGATAGTATTGCTCAGGAGTCCATTAACTATTTTGAAGATCTTTACAATCAACCTCAAATAGTCCATGAAGATGACAACATTGTATTTGGATGTATTGAACAAGTATCTGGAGATGATAACAAAATCCTTTTTAAGAGCCCTAATCTTTAGAAAATCAAAGACTCTATCTGGAGTATAGGTCCAAATAAAAGACCAGGTCTAGATGGATTCAATAGCTTCTTTTGTAGGAAGAAATAAAGTGGATCTACATAAAGCTATAAAATGGTTTTTTGAAGGTGGAAACATGGTTAGGAAAATCAACCATGTCTTTATTGCCCTCATCGCCAAGAAGGACATTTTATCAACTCTAGATGACTTGCATCCTATATCTTGTTGTTCAATGCTATATAAAATCAACACAAAATTCATTACTAGAAGATTAACTGTGATCATGCCCAAACTAATTTCTATTAACCAGGGTGCCTGCATCCAAGGAAGAAGCATTGAATATTGTTAAGTGTTAGAAGCTGAATTCACCTTGAACTTCAATGTTACTCTCCGCTTGTGTGAAACTTGATATAACACAACTTTTGATTAACTAAGATGGTCTTGTCTCTAGGGATGTTTGAGAGGTATGTACTTTTGTGAAACTTAGATTCGACTAGCGAGACAATGTTTAGAAACTCCTTCGTTCTCAATATTGCTCAATGGTAGTGTTGTTTGGTTCTTCAAGAACACTAATGGCCTCTAACTGGGGGATCCCTTATCGCCTCTTTTAATCACAATCACTATGGAAGTTTTCAACAAAATGATTGATAAATATCACTTCTTGCGATTGATCAGATCATATTAAGTAGAAATAAAAAAGGTTATGAGACACTTATTATCTTTTCTTGACATCTGCATATTTGTGGATGGCAGGAAGTATAACTTACAGAACCTAAATATTCCTCTCCTTTCTTTTGGTGGAATTTCTGGCACGAAGTACAACTCAATCAAAAGACACATCTTCCTTTCCATGTCATGCGAAAACAAGGATGATCTGGTTGAGACTTTGGGAATACAGAGAGCTGAGTGGCCAACAAAATATTTGGGATTCCCAATGGCTGGTGGCAACTTGATACATAAACACTTTCACAAACGTCTTGATAAACTTAAGGACACGACAAGCTAATTTCCTAGTTCCAAAATATAGTTGGTACACTAATTCTCATAAAACATTGTGCAATGGGTTTGATTTACTATGGCTAAGGCAAGGATAAATCCCAAATTCTATCCTACATCATAGGGAAATAATGTTGAGAGTGATTTTTTATGGTGTACCTATGTACATTCATCAAGCTGTACAAGACTATCTTTTCCTAAGAAAGAGGGTGGTCTTGACCTGAAGAGTCTTGTTGACCTAGTTGACTTCACCACGATGAAAAGAATCTAGAAATTGTTATATGATGATTCTATGTGGAGATCTTGGATTAGAAGAAGGTATGGATCTAATCTCAATGTCCTTCCTAATCACATAAGGGGGCTCTCTAACTAATGGAGAAGAATGGTGGCCATTTGGACTAGATTCCTTAAACTTGATGATCCTAGATTGTGGGAAGATGCAAACAAAATCAAGTTGAAGACAAAAGCTTTAGAAAATTAATGGCTTACAATTCATCAAAGGATGTGGAGTCTCACTACTTACAAGGTGGTTAAAATCTTCCTGCCCACCATGGATAAAATATACATATGCTCTCACAATGTGGGTACCACTTGCTACCTATGGAAGTCTATTAATGAATTTGCTGATCACCCATTCAACACTTTCTCTTATTAGAGTACGTATGGGACCGTGCTCAACTCAAGCTCAACATAAGAAGACCCTATCCTCTGATTCGATGTCTAAGGGAGATTGGATGGAAAGGTCATGCCCAAGGGACGCTGGAGTTATGGGTCATTACTGATTATGTTCATTCTTTATGGTACGAACGTAACAACATGACACATGGTGCCATTAAGTTGACTACGTCAATCTCTTTTATTTTTTTTAAAGGAATATGAAGCTTCTCTATAACTTGTATATGAGAAAACTAGATGGAATTCCTTCCATTGTTATAAGGAATTGAAATCTTGATTAGCTACTGCACTTTTTCTAGCTTGCATGAACTCATCATGTAATTTTTAGTAGGTTGCATGTTATGGTTGATACTTGTTCCCTTTTACCGAATTCATTGAGTTTGGAAATATATTTACCTAGATTTTTCAAAAAATAATTATCATTTTTAGTGTTATAGTTTAAAGTATATACTTCAGTTCATGTTATTATAATTATGAAAACCCAACCACTTACAATTGTTTTTTCAAATGCATGGCTTTGTGGGTGCACATACGTAAGAAGCCAAGCTAGCTGTGAGAAACAACTACATGAAGAGTTGCTTCTTCTTTGGATCCTACTTGGTGGGGTGCTATTCTATATAACTTTTAATTCTTTCCTTTTCAACTGTTATGTTTTAGAGTTTCTTTTGTTGAACTCGTTATGTTGGACTTCATTGTCCTTCTTTATGGCCTGCACTAAGGCACACAAATTGTTATTCCTCTCATTTTATGGATTTTTGATCACTTAATAATGATTCCACTATGGTTGTATTTAGTCTAGTTTGGAGGTTTTGACACAAGTGGCATCAGAGAGAAATCTAGAATGGACATTAGTAGGATTTTTTCTCTTGGAGAATAGATGCTTATGAACCTCCCTCTTTTCCTTCTAGATGACCCAAATAAGGGCAAGGCCCATATGGAATCTGAAAAAGAGAGCATCTCTACCAACAAAGAGGAAAAGGTCAAGATTCCTGACACAGAGAACCCCTTAGTCCCTATGACGTTCTATTCTTGGCCTTGATTGACGTAGTTGGACAAAGAGACACGGATCATCGAGAGAGGAGGAATGAGGTCCCCATGGTGAATTTCCTCAAGGTGAAACTATAGATGTCTGTGGGAGAGGAAGAGCTGGATGTTTTGGGGAAGGCTGGGGCCTAGCTCTACAACATGGAACACTATTTTCATGACCTAGAATTCTCTGAGGGCTCTCATGTCAGGTTCGGGACACACATGATACATGGAGTTGCACATGACTGGTAGGATAATTTCCATGATTCAAAAGACCCAGGTGCTGGGCCCCTCACTTTAGATGAGTTCATGACTGCCTTTAGGATCCGCTATATTTCTGAGGACATGGTCAACAAGAAGGAGTGGCTCGATCACTACCGATGTGGAGACATGTCTGTCATGTAGTATGCTATGCATTTCCGTGTCCTTTAGAAATATGGGCATGGGCTCGATGAGTTGCGCCTCACCAAGAAGTTCTCCATGGTCTCAAGGATGATCTTAGCTATGCCCTCACTAGATGAGTCCATAGGATAGTACAAGATGCCCTTGATGCTGCTCTAGATCTCAAATACCATCCGAGGAGACATGGGAAGAGAAACTCCCATAGAGAACAACAACACCACTAGCAACATCACCAACAACAGTAACAACAACATGACCAACAACATCATCACCACTAGCAGGGCAACAACAATAATAATAGGTAGGAGGATAGAAAGAAAAAGGGACCAGTAGGTGGACCCACTCAGAATGACAACTGCAACCACAACTGTAAGGAGTGGGATCCTAGAGGGGAACCACTCCCTACTAAAATAAAAAGGCAACAAACCTTGAACAAAACATCACATAAAATTTATCACCAAAGGAATGATAACCAATTCCTTTAACATGTATGTATCATAATACCAAAAGTAGTAGCAAAATATAAAGTTTCTAACTATTACAAAGCTTGATAATATTATTACAACTCTTCACCACATAGGGTGAGTCTGAAGGAAAGCTAACTAATCAAATAAGGATCTAGCTGAGCGTCATCTAACCACCTCTTCAAAGTCTCCCAAAAGGCTCAACTACAAGGTTGTTGTCCAAGTCCACCTTGATCATCCTCTCCTTCCTCTAAATTGGGAGATGGAAGCATACCCCACAATAGGAGAAAGAAAAGGAAACATTTGAAAAAGATGGTATGTGCATACTAAATAGGAAATTGAGCAATTTAAGGAATTTAAGGATATCATGAATAAAGTTTTCCCATGAAAGAGAAAATTACTACCCAAAGGGGAATAAAAGAAATGATTTACCATTACATGATAAAAGAGGTACTTTCCATAAACAAAACAAATAAGACTTGTGCCATACTAGCATATATAAGGAATTAGGGCACACACCCCATATCATCATCAACGTGCATGCATGTGAGATAAACACAACCCTAGAACAAATAAAGACAAAGGCGGTCAACCCTTACAAACTTGAAACCTGATAGAGAATGGTGTACTTCCAAACTCCCAATATATAAAGTGTTGGGCCAAGCCTCACAAACTTGAAACTGGGGTATGGGGCGCCACCACCCCCATCCCAATAATAACAAGGGCATACTGCCCAAAACCAATGAAACTACACTACTCAAGTGTTACTGAATCACATAGAAAGTTTAATGCATAAGCAAGTAAAAACCATTAGGAACATCAACCTCAAAGTGTGCACATACCAACAAATTGAGTTCCATTGTGAACAAAGCATAAGAAAAGACCAAGACAATGTCGAAACATGACAATATGATCACAAGATCATTAATAATATAAGGTACTTCACGTGAAGCATATTTTCCAAAAGAACAAGATATTGTGTAGGCTAATGTCCATAGGACCAAGAGAAAGAATAAAATAGGTTATTTCTCAATGTAGAATAATAGGAGATGCAACATACCTCACTTGAGAATCTAAATAGTCCAAAGTCAGTCCTAGATCCAAGGCTAGGTCTCCAAAGCACCTATGATGCATATATGAGGAATTGGGGTTAGGCTTACATTAATTATTCAAACCCTAAAAATACCTTTCTTCCTTATATGTGATTTAGGTTATCAAAACCATGCCATATTTTAGATGATATTTTTTAGAGTTCAAATTTTTTTATATTTTTATGACTTTTAAATATTTAGTTATGAATTCTAAAAATTATTATATATTTAGAAAAATCCTTTGAAATCACCTTTTTGTATCATTAGATTGAGGCAAAAATCGGTATAATTAGAAAACCCATATTTTTCTGATTTTATATCATATTTTATTTTATTTTATTTTTTCTGAGCTATAAATAATTAGTTATGGATCTTTTGAAATTTTGCCAAGCAGAAATTTCCACATCAGCATTATCCATCGAGAGAGAAAAGGGAGATAGAGTGGGACGCTCGGCCTGAGTTGGCCCAATCAGGACTTGCCATCACATCCGGTCACTCATCCACGTCATCAAGGCTTAAGTCAAAGCACAAAAAAGAATCGAGGCGAAAGATGATACTTCCCCTGAGAAAATAAAAACAAAAGAGGAAGGAGGGTATAGAGGGAAAATGTGAAAGACTGGATTTTAGCTTAATTTTGAGGACAAAATATCTTTAAGGTGTGTAGGATGTGATGGAGTGGACTTTTTGGAATCCTTAAATGTCCAATGACATAAGTGAATTCATGCATGTTGAGTTATCTTAAAAGTTACATGTGCTTTGGTAAAGTCGGTTGGTGATTGGCATTTATATTATGATTAATATCCTAAAATCTATGGCTCGTTGAGGTATTTCTTTGACAAGTCAAATAGTTGAGTTTTGACACCAAAATGGAACGAAATGTAGCTTGAGTGATGATCGAGCTATGGTTAAATTTTGGTGGTAGTTGGAGTATCCTAGAGAGAGAGTTATGTGGGTTTGATCCTTGTGAAATAATGGTCGTAATTAGTTATTGATATACCTAAGTTTGATAGTATTGTCTAAGTTCTAATTGGGAAGTGTCCCATGCTCACCAGGAAGAGGAGCCACAGATTCACATCGTGGCCTCCTGGACACCGTTAGATGAGTTGGATCCAATGGCCAGAACTTTGCCTTCTAGACCAGTTAGACATGATCGTGGGTGAGTGGAATCGGAAGTTGCGTTCGCCATTTTGTGGGTGATCGTGGTTCCAAAATGGAAATAACCGAGCAGTTGGCTCCGTAGTGCCATGAGCTTAGATTTGACCCCTTGGGCGAACTGCCTCACCACTCCAGTAGAGAGAACGATCCTCCCTTTCTCGCTGTTTCTCCACAACGACAAGCTTGGGGTGTGGAGAAGTCAAAGACAGGTTGGTCTTCCTGTGCTAGTGGTGTCTACCTAGGTGACGAGCTCCATCCTCACTGCAGACAAGCCCGAGTTCAGGGAGGGGTCCTCCGCAACCCGCATCCATATACAGGAGGGACACAAGGTCCACTGGACCTGGCTAATGCTCCAGAAACCTTCACTCACAGTTGAGGTGCTTCAGAACTGCTTTCCCCCTTCCTTGTCCACTTCGGCAGCAGGCTACGATAGAGCCACCATGAAGACAGACTTGTTGTTGGGATCTAGAAGCAAATGCCAGGGAGGAGGAATCATGATAGCATCAACCTGGAGACCGGAGGTGGCAAGGAGGTCATGCTGCTGGACGGCGTGGAGGAAGAGAGGTCGAGGCTGCTGGACGTCTAAGAGATAGACAAGGAAGATGATTGCGGCGCCCATTTCTCACCTCTGCCCAACCTTGTGGAGACGCAAGAGAGAGATAGAGAGGGATCACGGAGGCACTGTAGGTCTTCCCATCATCCGCAGGGCGGCGTCGGGTGTGGAGATAAGGAGGAGATATGGGATGCAGAAGCAACCTGACCTTTCCGTCCTGCAACCTCAATGATGAACGAAGGTACTAGGAGCACCTTTTCGCCACGAGGAGGACATGATGGCGGTCGATCATCGAAGCTCGCACCTGAGGCGGTGACGCAGAATAGAGCCAACAACTCTGTGATCACGACTGATCGTGAGTGAGAACAGGGATACACGGCCGTGGTGTTGTGCCTGTGTTACGTGAGAACCAGAGTGGAGGCCCCGACCCAGGTAAATGGATCCATGGATCGACCATCAGATCCAGATCGGGTCTCAGCTGGAAGAGAGGGAGCAGCGCCCTAGCCACATGGCGGCCAGTGATTGGCCCAGAGAGGTAATAATCTATATATCGTCAATAATTTGTAGAAATTAGCTCAATTATCATAAAAATGCAAATAAGGTAGCAAACTTCTCAGAAAATTGCATAAAACAAGTTGAGACTATAATATCAAGATTTTGATGCATTATTAACAGTGATATCATGTAAGATGTGTAATGCTAGTTTAATGGATAATAAATATCAAACGTTGGCCTAAAATTATGAGAATGTGCCAGTAAATCATACATGTGGCTTATAATCCTTTGGATATCAGTAATTGTGATGTTGATGCACGAAATCAGGTAATTTTCTCAATATGGCTATTTAGGGCTATTAACACTAAAGATAATGCAATTAATGCATACATGCTCAATAAATGACGAAATTTACAAAACACTCTACAGTTAGACGAAATTTACATCAGTAACTGGAAGCTAATCTGGAACTTTGATATCAGTTATACGCATAGAATTCATGTTACATGAGGATGACCCTTAATACATATGACTAACCCTAATATGGTTAATGAATGTGACATAATGTTAAGTATGTTCACATAATAATGTGACACATGAGTATATCCAGTTATTGAGCCATAATCTGGAAAGTGACATCAGTAAGATAATTCTAAGATAAGAATTCAAGTAAAAGTAGGAATATCCTAATGAACTAAGTGAAACCCTAATATGAACATGATTAGGGTTAACATGAGATGTAGATGATGAGAATATGATAATAGTACATGGTCTTGTCTTAATCAGGGTTTGACCTTGAATACATAGTTGACATGAGGAATATGTGATGATTAGGAATATCTCTTTGGAAGGTCCGCCATTACCTCTTACTTGGCTTATTATACAATATGCTTGTGTTATATGGTAGTAAAGACTTGTCATATGGTATTGATTGAAATGATTGTTCTTGTATGATATGTTGCATGATTTTCCATACTTATTGCTATAAACACATGAAACATAATATATCTGTTCCATTATATCTAAGCACTTCAACTCTTTGGTAGTAAAGTGCTGGAAATAAGTACTTCAACTCTTTGGTAGTAAAGTACTTGGAAGTGATCCAACTCTTTGGTAGTAGATCACATTGTGAAATGATCCAACTCATTGGTAGTAGATCATAAAGGCCTTAATCATTCAACTCTCAGGTAGTAAATGCATGGATGATATAATGGAAAATGTGCTTAAAATATGTGTTCTCTTTTGTTGATGAATATCTTTGTGCAAGTATACGCTTTTCTTATATTCTTCTATTACTGCCAAGTATATTAGTTTTATCTTATTGCCAAGATATGATGAGAGGTATATAAAAAGACACTTAGGCGTACTCAGTACAATATTCTTGAAATATTGTGCTAACATGTACCACATGTAATCTTTTGTTTAGGTTGTGGTTATGCTCTTGAAGATCCAGGATAGTTGAGAGTTGTGTGGCGAGCTGATGTACAGGTGGACCTATTGTCTTAAGATCTTGTAGTTTAATGGTAGTACATGTATATGTATAAGTTTGTTGTTCAATTTGTAATATCAAATGTTGTAACAATTCATGTTGTAATTATATGTTGAATGGTGAACATGTGTGTATGGTTTTATTATTGTTCATGTACATGTGCTACTGATTGTTTCCTTCTGACTCCCTTGATTTTCTTCTTCTTAGTCTAGTGTGGGGTGTTTAAATTGGGATTCTCACTGAGGTGAGGTTTCAATTTGTACGTCACACATTAGATTAAGTTTTAGAAAATCTGGGGACGTCATAGGTGGTATTAGAGCATGAACAATAGCAAAGCCTGACATTTGCTCATTATGCAACTCAAATCTAAAGAACCTTGAACCTTAATAATTTTTAGGGTTAGATTAGTCGTCTTTTAGAGACTAGATCTGACCTAGCCTCTAGGTTAGCACCTAGATGTCTGAGAACTAGATCTAGACTAGTTCTTGTTGTGTACCAAGTCCTTAGATGTCGTTCTTTCCTTGTAGTGCAGCGGTATGGGATGTTGCACTATTTGGAAATGACGTGCATCAAGGGAAGAGAAACCCTAGACATATTGCACACATTGTCTAGAGTAGCTACACTAGTCTACCCCTTGTTCTCACCCTTTTCACTAGTTTTCATGACACTGTACTCTCTACTATGTGTGGGACACTCGTTTTCAGGATTTGGTTTTTGATTCCAAATGGATCAAACCTTGATAGTTTTCTCTGACGCTTGTTTTATCGGAGAAAAACTATATAATATTTTATTATGTATATGTATTAAAAAAATGTATCCCCACACATGTACGAGTAGGAGGTGATCATGTATCCTAAGTGAAAGTGAATGACATCAGTATAAAAGAGAGAGTAGTTCTAGATTAGATGTCTAGAGCCTTGTTGGAATATATGATAGATAGAATAGATGAAATAAGTTTTCATGAAATGATGTAAGTTTGACAGAGATGATAAAAGATAGTTTATGATGATATATGCTTGTCTTTGAGGACTTACGTTCAGTTTTGAGGATTTGAGATAAGTTTTGATGATGAAAGTAACTAGACTTTTATGAGATAAGATATCTTAAGTTAAGACTAGGTTGTGAGTCAGCACGAGCCTCAATCTCTTTTACGAAGGAGGACCTCTAGTGTTAGGACCAGTTTTGGGGTTAACTCCAGAGAGAGTGAGACCCATTGGGAGAATGTTAGAGAACCTAAAATCCAAGATATGAGAATTATGAGATATGTGATATGATATGTCCTAAACTAGACTACTCCTGAGTGAATGAGTTGTGTTGCTTAATGCATGATTCCTATAGTCTTGTTGAACCCTAGATGTCCTTGGGAGGACCAAACCCTAGAGACAGAGAGAGGCTGGTTACATATGCATATGTGAACATGAAAATGAGTGCCTACCATCTGGGTGAGGGAGAGAGCCCAAGACCCTAGAGGAGGTAGCTATGTTAGTTTCTATGAAGCCTCATGCTCGGGTTGGTGGTTTCCCACATAGGAATCTAGTGGTGTATATAAGAGAGTTTTGGGTAAGGATGTTGCATGGGTAGAAAACTATGAAGAGTATATCATAACATGTTTTGGTTTGTGCTTATGTGTCTAGAGCTTGTAAAGTTATCACTGGTGCCAATGAGGTAATCTGAGAACCCTGGACTAAAGGAGGGAAGATAAAGTTTTTGTAATGAGATGCTCATAGAAATGAGTGAGCTCAAATAGATTGAGCATGACACCTCCCTCAGGATAATGGTTGGGAGAACCTCAGTTGGACTAGATAAAGTTTTGATCCATGTTTGTCAAGCCACTTGTATAAGTTTGTTTACCATAACCATGATATAATAATTGTAAGGATGTGATCTAATATTGACATGTGATATATAGATGTGATATGATGGAATCCTAGAGATTGTTTGATAGATCTTTTTGCATGAATGGTTAACCACATACATGAATAATGATGATAATATGAATTGTTGGTTAATCTAGTGACGAAGTCACTCATAAAGTTGGTAATCTAATATTAGGAAATGAAAATTAATGATAAACAATGAATGTGGTGCTAATGCTCAATAAAGATGTTGAATATTATCTGAAATATTAATTCAATGAAATGATTATGACACTTTGATATGATATAGATGGATAAAGTGAGTTAATGACAATTTCCCTCCTAAAAGACATATGTGAATGTTGAACATGTTCTAACAATTACCTCAATAAAATGTTCATGACACCTTGATAATGGGTTAACTTGGGTTAACTCCTTTAGAACATGGTAACATGATGTGGGAACCCCAATGCATGGGTAAAGATGAGGATGCAACCCTAGCATATGAGATATGTAATGACATAACCATGAGTTTAACCTTGAATGGAGTGTTTGTGCACCAAGATGGTTGTAAAACCCCCCAATAGTGCTTTGGATACATGGTTCTAGGTAACCTTTGCGGATATGTTACACATAGAATAGTGCCTACACGTGGATGAAGGCAAGATAAGGTTTTCCCTAGAAGTATGAGTATGGTTTACTTTCGAGGACGAAAGTTCGTTTAAGATGTATATGATGTGAAAGACTGGATTTTGGCTTAATTTTGATGACAAAATATCTTTAAGGTGTGTAGGATGTGATGGAGTGGACTTTTTGGAATCCTTAAATGTCCAATGACATAAGTGAATTCGTGCATGTTGAGTTATCTTAAAAGTTACATGTGCTTTGGTAAAATCGGTTGGTGATTGGCATTTATATTATGATTAATATCCCAAAATCTATGGCTCGTTGAGGTATTTCTTTGACAAGTCAAATAGTTGAGTTTTGACACCAAAATGGAATAGAATGTAGTTTGAGTGATGATGGAGCTATGGTTAAATTTTGGTGGCAGTTGGAGTATCCTAGAGAGAGAGTTATGTGGGTTTGATCCTTGTGAAATAATGGTCGTAATTAGTTATTAATATACCTAAGTTTGATAGTATTGTCTAAGTTCTAATTGGGAAGTGTCCCACGCTCACCAGGAAGAGGAGCCACAGATTCACATCGTGGCCTCCTGGACACCGTTAGATGAGTTGGATCTAATGGCAAGAACTTTTCCTTCTAGACCAGTTAGACATGATCGTGGGTGAGTGGAATCGGAAGCTGCGATCGCTATTTTGTGGGTGATCGTGGTTCCAAAATGGAAATAACGGAGCAGTTGGCTCCATAGTGCCACGAGTTTCAATTCGACCCCTTGGGCGAACTGCCTCACCACTCCAGTAGAGAGAACGATCCTCCCTTTCTCGCTGTTTCTCCACAGCGGCAAGCTTGGGGTGTGGAGAAGTCAAAGACAGGTTGGTCTTCCTGTGCTAGTGGTGTCTACCTAGGTGACGAGCTCCATCCTCACTGCAGACAAGCCTGAGTTCAGGGAGGGGTCCTCCTCAACCCGCATCCATATACAGGAGGGACACAAGGTCCACTGGACCTGGCTAATGCTCCAAAAACCTTCGCTCGCAGTTGAGGTGCTTCATAACTGCTTTCCCCCTTCCTTGTCCACTTCGACAGCAAGCTACGGTAGAGCCACCATGAAGACAGACTTGTGTTGGGATCTAGAAGCAAATGCCAGGGAGGAGGAATCGTGATAGCAACAACCTGGAGACTGGAGGCGGCGAGGAGGTCATGTTGCTGGATGGCGTGGAGGAAGAGAGGTCAAGGCTGCTGGACGTCTAAGAGATAGACAAGGAGGATGATTGTGACACCTATTTCTCGCCTCTGCCCAACCTTGTGGAGATGCAAGAGAGAGATAGAGAGGGATCACGGAGGCGCTGTAGGTCTTCCCATCATCTGCAGGGTGGCGTCGGGCGTGGAGATAAGGAGGAGATCAGTGATGCATAAGCAACCTGACCTTGCCGTCCTGCAACCTCAATGATGAACTAAGGTACTAGGAGCACCTTTTCGCCATGAGGAGGACACGATGGTGGTCGATCACCGAAGCTCACACCTGAGGCGGCGACACAGAACAGAGCCAACAACTCTATGATCACGACTGATCGCGAGTGAGAACGGGGATACACGGTCATGGTCTTGCGCCTGTGTTACGTCAGAACCAGAGAGGAGGCCCCGACCCAGGTAAACAGATCCATGGATCCATGAATCAACCATCGGATCCAGATCAGGTCTCAGCTGGAAGAGAGGGAGCAGCGCCCTAGCCACATGGCGGCCAACGATTGGCCCAGAGAGGTAATAATCTATATATCATCAATAATTCGTAGAAATTAGCTCGATTATCATAGAAATGCAAATAAGGTACCAAACTTCTCAGAAAATTGCATAGCACAATATGGGACTATAATATCAAGATTTTGATGCATTATTATTAGTGATATCATGTAAGATGTGTAATGCTAGTTTAATGGATAATAAATATCAAGCATTGGCCTAAAATTATGAGAATGTGCCAGTATATCATACATGTGGCTTATAATCCTTTGGATATCAATAATTGTGATGTTGATGCACGAAATCATGTAATTTGATCAATATGGCTATTTAGGGCTATTAACACTAAAGATAATGCAATTAATGCATACATGCTCAATAAATGACGAAATTTACAGAACACTCTTATATCAGTAACTGGAAGCTAATCTGGAACTTTGATATCAATTAGACGCATAGAATTCATGTTACTTGAGGATGACCCTTAATACATATGATGTAACCCTAATATGGTTAATGAATGTGACATAATGTTAAGTATGTTCACATAATAATGTGACACATGAGTATATCCAGTTATTGAGCCATAATCTGGAAAGTGACATCAGTAAGATAATTCTAAGATAAGAATTCAAGTAAAAGTAGGAATATCCTAATGAACTAAGTGAAACCCTAATATGAACACGATTAGGGTTAACATGAGATGTAGATGATGAGAATATGATAATAGTACATGGTCTTATCTTAATCAGGGTTTGACTTGGAATACATAGTTGACATGAGGAATATGTGATGATTAGGAATATCTCTTTGGAAGGTACACCATTACCTCTTACTTGGCTTATTATACAATATGCTTGTGTTATATGGTAGTAAAGACTTGGCATATGGTATTGATTGAAATGATTGTTCTTGTATGATATGTTACATGATTTTCCATACTTATTGCTATGAACACATGAAACATAATATATCTGTTCCATTATATCTAAGCACTTCAAATCTTTGGTAGTAAAGTGCTGGAAATAAGTACTTCAACTCTTTGGTAGTAAAGTACTTGGAAGTGATCCAACTCTTTGGTAGTAGATCACATTATGAAATGATCCAACTCATTGGTAGTAGATCATAAAGGCCTTAATGCATTCAACTCTCAGGTAGTAAATGCATGGATGATATATTGGAAAATGTGCTTAAAGTATGTGTTCTCTTTTGTTGATGAATATCTTTGTGCAAGTATACGCTTTTCTTATATTCTTCTGTTACTGCCAAGTATATTAGTTTTATCTTATTGCCAAGATATGATGAGAGGTATATAAAAAGACACGTAGGCGTACTCAGTACAATATTCTTGTTATATTGTGCTGACGTGTACCACATGTAATCTTTTGTTTAGGTTGTGGTTATGCTCTTGAAGATCCAGGATAGTTGAGAGTTGTGTGGCGAGCTGATGTATAGGTGGACCTGTTGTCTTAAGATCTTGTAGTTTAGTGGCAGTACGTGTATATGTATAAGTTTTTTGTTCAATATGTAATATCAAATGTTGTAACAATTCATGTTGTAATTATATGTTGAATGGTGAACATGTGTGTATGGTTTTATTATTGTTCATGTGCATGTGCTATTGATTGTTTCCTTCCGACTCCCTTGATTTTCTTCTTCTTAGTCTAGTGTGGTGTGTTTAAATTGGGATTCTCGTTGAGGTGAGGTTTCAATTTGTACGTCACACATTAGATTAAGTTTTAGAAAATCTGGGGATGTCACAGAAAATACCACTAGTGATTCTTCCCCTAATACATGCTCTCATGTTAAACCTCATTGGCGATGGAAGGATGCTTAGAAGCTCAAAACTTTGATCAATTCGGACAACACTCGATGAGCCTGGTTTTGGGCTAAACTCACAAGGTCTCCCCCATCACAATGAGCCCAAGAAGGAGGCACCAAGGAGAACAGGTGGTGAGAACAACACCTTACTCCATCACATGAAGGAAACATTAACCTCGAGACAATGTGAGAGCTAAGAAAACACAAAACTGGATGCAGAAAGAGATCTGGAAACCATCACCAAATCTAGTTGTAAAGAAAAAGGGCACCATGATGGAAATAAACTCTTCAATTGCCACAAAGTTCAAAACCCAAGCAAAATATTGTGATTTAGTTATACCTTCAATTCATCTAGAAGAAAACCTTCAAAACCCTTGCGAATAAGAATCCACTCACGAGAAGCCACTGCCGTGGACGGAAACTTGCCGACGAGCTCAACCTGGGAGGAGTCAGGAAAAAGGAGTTGGGGAGAGTAGGTATATATATATATATATATATATATATATATATATATATATATATATATATATATATATATAAGGTCTAGCAAGTCCAAAGGAACACACGAGAATCAACAAGGTGGGTTTAGTGATGGCGTAGGAGGGGTTGTTTATAGGGGGTAAGTCCCTGGGTGACTGGGATATCAACCTAATCGAAAAATAGGGGAGGCAGAGAGATCTTTTCATCGATCGGGAGATTAGGTCAACAAATCCCTATGGAACCATGGATCACTGGGTTCGGTTTTTCACAAGGAATATGTTGGATCAAAAATATCAAAGATAGAAGCATTGATGAGGGAGAAAGAAATAGAGAAAGCCTCTCGTTACTATAGTCATAAGCGTGAGTCTGACTGGAGATAGGAGATGGCCTCCGTTCCATCAGATCAACAATCCAACTGTCCAAGAAAAAGTACGTAATAAGAAAAATTGGAAAAACTTGGGTGCCAGATAAAATAAAGGAAACTTATATAAATCAGAATCCAATTAAAATGGGGTTACATATTTATGCACTTTCTTTCCAAGTCAAATTGGGGGTCCAAACATAATCCAAATTACATGGAATGTTGCATAACAGACGATTAAGGCATGTAGATTCCAATTATGCAACTAGATTTTGTATTTGAAAACTTTTGATTCATTAAATTGGTAGATCTCATTTTCTCTTTCCTCATGTATTAATGGTTCTAGGATTTTCCAAATTTGATGAAACTTCATCCACAAGTCACATTAAGTATACTGGATATGATTTTGTCATTACATTTCAGATGTTGAAGTTGTTTTATAATTATTTGTAATTTGAAGGTTCTTCACGCTTTCTTTCTCCTAACTTCAAATTTTCATCAAATATTTCCCAAACGGGATGAAAATTCATCCAAAGGCTATTATAATGTGTAGATTACAAATCCAAGATTATTTACCACTTTTGGAGACAATTAATATGTTATTTTCTATTTGGGTAAAAACCCATATTTCCTTTCCTAAAAATTAAATGAATTATTATTATTATGAAAATAAGGTCAAACTTGACACCCAAGTAAAAATTACAAGAATTATTATTATTATGCAAATAAGATGAAACTTGACGCCCAAGTTAATTGAGACCCAAGGGACACAATTCTTAACTTAGATTCCACTTTTGAGATTTCATTTAATGAGTTATGTCACAAGGAATATTTGTGGCCATTATTATTTTTGTTATCACATTATTTCATTATTATTACTATTATTCATCCAATTATGTCCTATAACTTAATATTACCACCAAAAGAGTTGGGTATGATTATTTTACACAAATTCTTATGTATTCTGTTATTTATCTCATATGACATATTTTATGTGTCCGTATTGGCTTAAGACTATGTGAGAACATTAGGTTACACTAGGGTGATTTAGACATGCATTAGCTCATTAGGGTTATACTAAACATCTTATAGATCTAACCTCAACCTTGTGTGGTTAAGCCCAAAAGGTCAAAAGTTTTAAGATAGGGTTCAAGATCTAGTATGTTACAACACACCACCCCTTAAAGGGATTTCTTCCTCAAAAACAAAACATCCATATAAAAGAAAACAACTAGTCACCACCCCTTAAAGGATTCATCTTATTAAGTTAAAACTACTCTTCAGATAGAAAGGTGTCGTCTATACTTCCATACATCCATCCACATAAGAATTATGCAAAAAGGAAATATTACTTGTAAGTCCTACTATAAAACTATGGGTTATCCTGATCTTGTCCATCCTCATAAACTTCTTCACCATCCAAAGCAAAAACTCTTCCATCTCTCCTCTCAACAGGTCTTCCTCTATTATTGTTTCCATTATTTTGAGAAGGTACTTGAGGTTGTTGTTATTTTCGAGGTAGTGCTTGACCATTATGAAGCTTGGGGCACTTAGGTTAAATGTGTCTAGGTTCATTGCAGTAATGACATATCACTAGAGTGCCTTATCGAGGTCTATACTGAGAACACTTCCTTGGAGGATGGTAACCAATGTATCTAGTACACTTGTCTTTTTTATGTTCATCACATGAGTGCTTCCTCTTCTTTTCAAACTCCCTAGGTTGAAACCCTGTGTAAGACTCCACAACTAAAGCTTTATTACCATTTGCTGGAAGGTTAGAGGGAGTTGTGGGATAAGAGCATGACCCACATTATAGTTGAGTCCTTGCAGATATAGGTCATCTCTATGCTCTTCACTGAGTCCAGAAGCATATCTCTCAAGCAACAAGAACTTATGAACAAAAAAAGAAACAGTCAAGGAACCTTGATTAACACTATAGAACTCATCTTCCTTCTTCTTTAGTGCAGTAGTGCAAATGTACTTCCCACAAAAAGTGCCAAAAATTGCTCCCAAGCGATGGTAGAGATATCACGAGTCCTTGCTATCCCATTCCACCACACTCAAACAAGTCCATCCAGAACATATGAATCAAACCTAACCTTTTGGTGTGGAGTACATGCCATACCAAAGTCCATTATATGGCTAGCACCCAATCATCAACTTTATTGACCATATATATTTCACCTTCACCCTTGAAGAAGGGTTCTTGCATCTTCATGAGTTCCATGATTGAGTATTCCTGCCATGGCTGTGGAGAGAAGCTGTCTCAGCATGGTCAACTCTTGTTCAGGAGTGAGGGTAGATGCAATTGTAGTATCTTGAACCACATAAGGTTGACTATCTGGTGTAGGAGGAGCCCTAGGCCCCAGATGAATAAAGGGAGGGTTCATCCTTGGCAGCCCATACTTAGGCTTCTGGGGATGTCTCATAACCTCCTAGGTTGTCTGCATATGATTTTTGTCCAGCCAAAAGGTTTTCCTACAACAAGGATACTAGGTATAATCAACCTAAGATAAAAGTAAACATCATAAGAGAGACAAGATTGAAATAGTTATATAACTGACTGCTAGTGGATCTGATACCATGCTATAAGGAGTGAGATCCTATAGGGGAACCACTTCCTACAAAAATAAAAAGGCAACATCCCTTGGACCAAACACCACATAAATTTTTTCATCAAAGGGATGATAACCAATCCATTAACATGTATGTATCATAATACTAAAAGTAGCAGCGGAATATAAAGTTTCTAACTATTACAAATCTTGATATCATTATTACAACTCTTCACCACATAGGGTGATTCAGAAGGAAAACTAACTAATCAAATAAGGATCTAGATGAGGTTCATCTAACCACCTCTTCAAAGTCTCCCAAAAAGCTCAGCTACATGGTTGTTGTCTAAGTCCACCTTGATTATCCCCTCCTTGCACTAAACCTGGGGATGGAAGAATACCCCACAAAAGGAGAAAGAAAAGGAAACATCAAAAAAAGCTGGTGTGTTCATAATAAATAGGAAATTGAGCAATTTAAGGAATTTAAGGACATTAAGAATAAAGGCTTCTCATGAAAGAGAAAACTACTACCCAAAGGGGCATAAAAGAAATGATTCACCATCACATGATAAAATATGTACTTTCCATAAACAAACCAAATAAGATTTAGGTCATACTAGCACATATAAGCAATTAGGGAACACACCCCATATCATCATCAACTTGCATGCATGTTGGTTAAACACATCCCTCGAACAATATAAAAATAAAGGTGACCAAGCCTCATAAACTTAAAACCTGATAGAGAATGACGTACTGCCAAACTCCCCTTATATAAAGTGTTGGGCCAAGCCTCACAAACTTGAAACCCGAGTATGGGGCACCACCATCTCCATCCCAATAATAACAGGAGCATACGGCCCAAAACCAATGCAATTACACTACTCTAGTTCTACTGAATCACATAACATGTTTAAAGTAGAGGCAAGTAAAAAGTATTGTCAGATTATACAAAGTTGTCACCACATAAATGACCATTATGAACATCCACCTCAAAGAGGGCACATATCAAAAAATTGAGTTCCATCATGAACAAAACATAAGAAAAGACCAAGAGAATTTCCAAACATGATAATATGATCAAAAGAATAGTTTCAATATAAGGTACATCACATGAAGCATATTTTCCAAAACAACAAGATATTGTGTAGGCTAATGTCCATAGGACCAAGAGAATGAAGAAAATAGGTTATTTCTCAATGTACAATAATATGAGATGCAACATACCTCACTTGGGAATCTAAAAAGTCCAAATTCAGTCCTAGATCCAAGGCATGGTCTCCTAAGCACCTATGATGTATATATGTGGAGTTAGGGTTAGGTTTGCATTAATTATTCCAACCCTAAAATTATAATTTTCCTTAGTTGTGATTTTGTTTATAAAAACCATGCCATATTTTAGATGACCTTTTTTAGTTCAAAACATATTTTATTATATTTTTCTAACTGTTGAATATTTAGTTATGAATTTTACAAATTATTATCTATTTAGGAATATCCATTAAAAATCACCTCTTTATAATATTAGATTCAGGTGCAAAAACCAGTACCATTAGAAAGCCCATATTAGTCTGATTTTAGATCATATTTTATTTTATTTTTTTGAGCTATTAATAATTGGTTATGTATTTTTTGAAATTCAGCCAATCAGAAATTTCCACATCAACATTATCCATCGAGAGAGAAAAGAGAGAGAGAATGGGCTGCTCGGTTCGATTTGGCCCAATCATGACTGGCCAACTCGATCATCAATCTTCCACGTCAACAAGGCTTAAGCAAAAATCACATAAAAGAATCAGGGAGAAAAGATGATATCGCCCCTGAGAAAAAAAAAGAGGAAGGAGGGTATAGAGGGAAAATACCACTAGGGATTCTTCCCCTGATACATGCTCTTGCGTTGCACCTTACTGGCAATGGAAGGATGCTCAGAAGCTCAAAACTCCGATCAATTCAAACAACGCTCGACGAACTTGGCTTCGGGGTGAACTCACAAGGTCTCCCCCATCACAACGAGCTCAAGAAGGGGGTATAGAGGAGAACAGGTGGTGAGAACAACACCTTACACCATCACAAGAGGGAAACATGAACCTCAAGATGGTGTGAGAGCTAATCAAACACAAAGCTGAATGCGAAAAGAGATTAGAAACCATCACCGAAGCCACTTGTGAAGGAAAGGGCGCCATGATGGAAAGAAACTCTTCAATTGCCGCAAAGTTCAGGATCCAAGAAAAATTTGGTTATTTAGTGATTCCTTTGATTTGTCTAGAAGAAAACCTTCCGAAGCACGCCCAAGCCACACGAAGAAGAATCCACTCACGAGAAGCCACCACCATGGTCAGAAACTTACCGACGAGCTCGACCTAGGTGGAGTCTGGAAGGCATAGTTGGGGAGAGTAGGTGTAGGTCTCGCGAGTCCAAAGGAACACCTAGGTATTAACAAGGTGGGTTTAGGGATGGAATAGGAGGGGCTATTTATAGGGGTTAAGTCCCTAGGCGATTGGGACATCAGCCAGGTCAAGAAACAAGGGAGACAAAGAGATCTTTGCATTGACTGGGAGATTAGGTCAATAAATCCCTATAGAACTAGGGATCACTAGGTTTGGTTTGTCGCAAGGAATGTGTTGGAGCAAAAATATCGAAGAGAAAAGCATTGATGAGTGAGAAAGAAATGTAGAAAATCTCTCATTACTGTAGCAGTAAGTGTGAGTCCAACTTGAGGTAGGAGTTGGCCTCCGCTCTATCTGATCAACAATATAACGATCTAAGAAAAAACACGGATTAAGAAAATTGGAAAAAATCATATGACCGAGAAAATAAAGAAAACTTATATAAATCAAAATCTAATTAAAGTGGGGTTACATATTTATGTACTTTCTTTTCAAGTCAAATTGGGTGTTGACGAATTATCCAAATTACATAGAGTTTTGCACAAAGGGCTAATTAAGGCATGCATATTCCAATTATGCAATTAAATTTTGTATTTGAAATTTTTTGACTCATTAAATTGGAAAATCTCAATTTTTTTCCTCAAGTATTAATGGCTCTAGGATTCTCAAAATTTGATGAAACTTCACCCACAAGTCACATTAAGTAAGTTGGATAGAATTTTCCATTAATTTCACATGTTAAAGTTGTTTATTTATTTATTTAATATTTTGAATGTTCTTCACACTTTCTCTTTCCTAACTTTAACTTTTCATCAAATATTTATCAAATGGGATGAAAATTCACCCAAAGGCTAATTTTAATGTGTACATTATGAATCTAAGATTATTTCCCACTTTTGGAGTCATTTAATATTTCATTTGATACTTGGATAGAAACCCATATTTCCTTTCCTAAAAATTATAGGAGTTATTATTATTATGCAAATAAGGTGAAACATGACTTCCAAGTTAGTTGGGACCCAAGGTATGTGGTTCTTGACTTAGATTCCACTTTTGATATTTCTTTTAATGAGTTATGTCACAATTAATATTTGTGACCCTTATTATTTGTTTATCACATTATTTCATTATTATAACTATTATTCATCCAATTATGTCCTATAACGTAATATTACCACCAAAAGAGTTGGGTATGATTATTGTATACGAATTCTTATGTATTCTTTTATTTATCTCATATGACATATTTTATGTGTTCATTATTGTCCTAAGACTAATGTGAGAACATTAGGTTACATTAGGGTGATTTATACATGCATTAGCTCATTAGGGTTATACTAAACATATTTTAGATCTAACCTCATCCTTGTTTAGCTAAGTTGAAAAGGTCAAAGTTGTAGGGTAGGGTTCAAGATATGTTACCACAACTATCCACCCAAGTTCCCTCAATGTCAGAGATAACATAGAGGACCATGCAAGCTAGGAAAGGGAGTCCACTAATTCTACAGTGAGGTCAGCCACATCATGAGGGACATTCCTGAGTTCCTTCAATAGGGAGGCTACAATGGCAGTGTTATTCTAGTTGATGCTCCTAGAGAGAAGAGACAAGCTTGTATTTTCATGATGGTGGCAGAGGATGGAAAGACACATTAGGTTATTGAAGATAATTCTTTTATTCAAGATCACAGCATAAATATTTTATATGATTGAGGCTCTTCCAATGCCTTTGTCTCTTATGTACTTGTTAATATACTAATACTACCTATTGAACACCAAGATTATGATCTGAATATCATTACTCCTGGTAGGCACATGCATGGGACTAGGAGGATGGTGTCTAGGGTTCCTTGTTCTATAGTTGGAAGGGTTTTCCCAACAAATTTAATGGTAGTTCATATGAGGGATTTTTATTTAATCCTTGGTATGAGTTGGCTTCACGAGCCTTATGTGCTTCTTTACTATCAAAAGAAGCTTGTTATGTTTCACTTCATGGAGAGGATCTTGGTCTAAATTCTTACCCTTGTTTGAGTTTCTTTATAAAAATAGTTATCATAGTAGCATAGGAATGGCTCCATATGAGGCTCTCTATGGTAGTTCATGTAGGTCCCTTTTGATATGGAGAGAAGTCAGTGAAAGAAGTAGGATTCGTAGTGATAAGATAAATTTCTACATAGATTAGGTTGATCTTATTAAGAAACAAATGAATGCAGCTCTAGACAGACAAAAGAAATACGTTGATGCTCATAGGTCTGACAATGATTTCAAGGAGGGTGATCATGTTTTCCTTAGTGTTAAACCCATCAAATCTATAGTAAGATCTAGGGTGAAGGGTAAACTTAGTCCTCATTATATCCCATTTGAGATCCTTGATAGAGTACGAGAGAGTGCTTACAGCTTAGCACTACCTCCAACTTACGAGTAGATTCACAATGTCTTCCATGCATCCTTGTTGAGGTTGTATATGAAGGACATTTGCCATGTCTTGGTGCATGAGCCCATTGAGATCAGGAAGGATCCATATGAAGAGTTATCATTGAGAATTATATAATCTCAGATCAAGTAGTTGAAGAATATAAATAAAGATCAAGTTAACGTTTTAGTGCAGGAATAACAACCTAGAAGAACCTATATGGATCTAAGGGATGAGGTGTCATAGAAGAGCCCAGAGATTTTCAATCCCTAAAGTTTTTAGGACAAACTTTCTAAAGGAGGGTAGGATGTCACATCCTCATTTTATGTATGTACAATCATACTTTCTATGCACCTTGTCATTTATTAGACAACTTAATTTTTTGAATTTTCATAGTAAAAGGGTGCATAAAAATATTTAGTGGTAAGCTCAAATTAAAGTTCATGTTCTATAAGCTTAATGGCCAATTTTGTTGAGGAAAAGATAATCCTAGTATATATTATGATTTATGAAAGTTTAAATACTTTTGATTCATATTGAGATTTCTAATGCTCAAATCAGCAAAATAAGTGGACAAATGGATTCATCATGTTTGGGTTAGTAAACAAGCAAAATTTCACTAGTATTAGATAACCCTAGTTAGGTCAATTAATTAAAAGAATAAATAACACATAAGTTATATATTAAATGACCTAGATATCCAATAATACCGTTAATTTATATCTTCCACGTAGGTCTTGACTTTAGTAGCACATCACATGCTATAGGTTTATCACACACCTACTACGAGACATCGTATGGAGGTCTAGAGGAGGAGACTTTCTCCCTTCCTCACAATCTTAGCAGGAGATGAGTAGTAGTGACCCACACTCAAGATCCTATGACTCTCTCTCTCCCCGCTCAATAAAATCCTCATTTCTTTCCACCATTGGATTTAGAAGCATCCTCCAAGCCCAACAATCCTAGGCATTGAGCCCTAGAACAACACACATAAGCAATGCCCAATTGCCTCTGCTCTCATGTTTCCATGCCACCACTGAGCAAGACCTTTGACACCCTCTCTCTAGCAACTAATTCATCCTCTCTCTTTGCAAGGTCCACTAGACTCACTCCTCGACTTTGATTTCACCCAATCACCCCCAAACGCCATGGATGAGTTATCTTATACCTTCATCTCACTGGAACTATGACAAGCACCTAGGCTATCTCAAAAAAATTGGCCGTTCAGGTGTATCAAGCGGTGTGAACTAGTGAGAACCTCCCCGAGCTCGAGTCGCCTGGAACTTGAGAAGTACTATCATTGGAAAGGATCGAGCCACATGTTCCACAAGAAGGATCATTGAGCATTTCTAGAGTATCCATGAAGTCTTCCCATCCCTCATTACTGCCTGAGGGGAGGTAATCCACAAGAACCCAAATTTAGTTGTTTATGGTTGATCACGATGATCTCTGATGATTAGTTCATTCCACGCCTGAATTACCCCTAAATCTGACCTTGTCGATGTTGTCAACCTCTCGATGCTATTAATTTTCCTTGAAAAAGTTCCACTATGGGTTTGTCATCTTTGAGATTTATACTTAGTTTCTGTGGAAAGATGTAGAGCCACTCCGGCCGCTATTGTTGATGCACCTAAGCTCGCCGATCTTGCCTCTCCTGGATGAAGTCAATGGAATGGTTCAAGAAAGCAATGACGCAACCCAATTTCAACTAGGGGATGTGATTATCCTCAAGGCAACAACCATGGCACTATTGTGTGTGGTTTGGGGAAAGGAGATGAATCAATGTCCTTCTAATACATTTTTTCCCATACAACAATTTAAGCATGTCACATGTACCATGGTTAAAGTAGTCTTTTCCTAGCATCATTTATACACATTTGCAATATATTTCTCTAAAGTTTGAACTTTATTCCACATGAAATGAATGGGAATTATGGTAATTCACTTTTATTCAAAGCGAAATTTCTAGTATTGATTGTTGAGTTTTATCTCGCATGTGATTGACCAATAGAAGTCAGAACTTTAAAAATTCTATAAATTGATACAGAACCCGGATGGAGTCATGCCACATATGAATTTTTACCTACTCTTTGAGATCTATCTAATGGACCTATCTACGAAACCCAAAAATGATGCCTTGTTACAATATATCAGATTTAGGAATAATTAGGGTTCTTTGGGTATTTCAGGTTAATTGAGGGTTAGTGGGTCAGTAGATTTCTGGAAAAAGACTCTCCACTATTGTGGTAAGTGGTCCATGACTTAGGTTTATTCATATTGCATCAGATATTTTTCTTACATATAATGTTCAAGTATTGGAAGTACTATGATCATGTTATATGTTAATGATGTAAGAGGTATTAATATTTTGCATATCTCTCTTAGAATTTACAATGATCAGTTTATGCTTAAAGATCATATCAATTGCTAATATACCTGTTCATGTTTCAAGATAAGATAATAATTAGTTATGTAAATCCAAATTTAAGATCAACCAGAATAAGAGTGTATATAGTTAAGGCATGATCTCATGAACATTTCAGGAAGGTTGGTGCCACATGAGCCCCTTCATTTAGTCGTGGGTTCTTTAACCCTATACCTACACACGTTATGTGTGTCTAGTGAGTTACTTACACACCCTGTGTGTATTAGTTAGATCAGATCAGGTTCATACAGAATGTACCATTAATATAAGCTAAGTAATTAAAAATGCATACCAAAATACATTTATAATTATCATGTTCAGTATTTTAGTTTTAAGTATATAGTTCAGTTCATTTTCTTATCGTTATGATAACCCTACCACATATAATAGTTTTTCTGGAATGCATGGCTATGTGTGGATTCACATAGGCAGGAAGCCATGTCATCAGTGAGCAATAGTGGCTGGAGAAGTTGCAGTTGGAGTTCTTCTTTGGACCCTATTTGGTGGAGGTGATACTCTATATCACTTTTAGTTCTTTCCTTTTCAGCTATGATATGTTAAACTTTCTTTTGTTGAACTCACTATGTTGGAATATGTTGTCCTTGTTTATGACCTCAATGGTACTCCTTTCATTTTATGGATCTTTGCTCAGTTAATGATATCATGTCACATCTTTGTCCTAATCTCCAATGTAATAATGCTTCCTCTATGGTTTTATTTAGTCTAGTTTGGAGATTGTGACACTATAAAACTGGATATATATTTTATTATCTCTTCCTAAACAAAATAAAACTACAAATCCCTAAGACTTGAAGTAAATAAAAATGATTTCAGATATTATTTTCTTTATTATTGTCATTACTATGTAGTCCTTTTTCCAATAACATCTTTTGAGAGTCCAGACTACTAAAATGACCAAAAGTTAACAATATATAATTATGCATGAATAAATAAGAAGTATTTCAGTATTGAGACTCATAGAGAAAACAACATCATATAGTCATGAATGCCAAAATTGATACATGTAGAAATAAATCTTACTCGACACAATCTATGAACAAATGATATTACATTAGTAGCCTTGTATTTTTAGAAATAGAGTCAACCAATTTCAGAATATTTATCCTACTGAATATCCCAACAAAGTTTGGTATTAATGTAGCTATGGAAGGAAATTGACAACCCATTTTTTCACTCTAATGATCTAAGAAATTGAACTCAATATGATAAAGGCATGTGGATCCTAAAATAATGACATCTGCATGGAACATGCCTTCTCATTGTGTGTAGGGTAAACATAAGATTTTTCTATGATGAAGGAACACCTAATTTCTAGGAAAATCTGGCATTGTACAACACTGTTGAATGTACTTAGTTTAGAGATGAGTTCTTAGAAAAATCCTATCTTTCATATTTTATTTCAATTATTTGAAAATTAAGTAATCATGACTAGCTCCTTACTAGTACTAAAGTTTCTAGACATTCTTTTAGTTTTAATCATTTAGAATTCTTTGTGATTGCTTTGAAATTGGATGTATATTTTGTTATGTCTCTACAAACTATATAAAATTAGAGGGTCCAAAGACTTCAAGTAATACAAATTGATATAAGAGATTTTTTTTTAAATTTTTTTATATTGTCATTACTATGTATTCCTTTTTTTAAAAATGCTTTTGCCGTCTAGCCTGCTAATATGACCAGAAATTAACAATAAATAGTTTATAAATGAATTAATAAGAAATATTTTGATACTCCCACTCTCATAGACAACAACATTATATATTTGTGAGTGTCCGAAATGATAGGTGCTTCACGATACATATATCTCACTCATGCATTCTACGAATGAATAATATGACATCAACAACTTTTTATTTCCATTTGATAGGATCAACCAATCCTAGAAACTTTGTTCCATTCAAGATCCCAACAAAGTCAAATATAACATGGTTGTTGTGATGACCCCAATTTTAGGGTTTTGATACTCAATAAGATACTTGTGGATTATGAGTGTACTTTAGGTGGTTGAGCTCAGTTGAGGAATTGATCTAATTTGGAATTATCTTCATTTTAAATATTGTGGTTAGAGATGTGATTAGTGATTATGATATTGAATTGAGTTCAACTTGAACCAAGATTTGATGATTGCCTAAATTGAATTTAAGGCTTATATACTTATTCATGAGGTTGTTTGAGGAATTAAGTTAGATGACCAAATGTTGTAAGCATGGGTTCAAATTTTGAAATACAAGGATTCATTTGATGAGGAACACGTGGATTAAAATTCCATCTAAATCGGGACTTCCTACTAAGAAATATAAGAGTTTGAGTTAGACAAGATTATGATTAAATGAGTATCTTGAGACTTGGCCATATACCACTCAAACAAAGTCCAAAATGGCATGTTATTATATGTGTCACACAGCCCATTCACTCGTAATGCACTGGTCACGCTCACAATCCTGACTGTCCACACAGACCCGTGACCAAGTCATCCCTAACCTACGCATATGGAGGAACAGAACGCAGTTGAGGCATCCTCTAGATCTGATGAAGGTGGATCAGTCTAAGTGAATTCGTTGGCAAACCCATGACGTACATATCACCCGGAGAAGATTGAACCTTCACTTGACACTGGAGACCCACATCACGGAGAGAACGAACTGCCTTCTCCCAGGTGTTCTCCTCCACAGGTTGTAGTCCAGAGGAGGAAGAAAGGGAGAGATATAGGAAGACTGGGCAAGATTCTGAGACTCCATATGTGCTACCTTCTCCCTCACTTCGGTTCAAAGGATCCTAGCTGTGAGCTCCAACGCTGACCCTTCTCTAGTTTTGCCAACACCAATGCCAATCACCTAGCCCCTTCTACGTGGTGGCGCCACAGCTCCCAACCAGACAAGGAGCTCAGAGGCGCCTCCCGGGTTGTTTGGAGGCTGCAAAGACCTCGTTCCAGATTCGGTGGCGAGAGAAGGATCACCCTGAGGTATCAGGAAGTTAATCTAAGCCCAGATGACGAAAGCCCCAAACCTGCTGCACTACGCCGGCGGTGTCCCATGATCCAAGGTACGACCTTGAATTTGAAGCGTCACCGTGCCATAGAAGCTAGTCAGGGGATCTATGGAAGACTCTATGAAGATTCACCCTGCAATGGATCAGTTCTCCATGGAAAGTCTGTGACGAGATCCCTCGTCGGGGTCTCTCCGCTCATGGCAGTGCCTCACCAACGACTTCCCTATCCCAGCGATTCACGCCAATACAGAGACGAGTAAGATGCAGGAAAGATGATGATCGGAAGAAAGAAGCTCTCTGCCTCGGTTCCAGACTATGTGAGGGCATGAAAGCCCTGCCCCCGCTCGCTCGATACATGCTCTGTGTTGTCTTCACTATTCTTTTATATATTTTGTAACTTATTTCGGCATGCATGTGGGGATGATGAATTGATCGGATTTTGGTAACCATTTCACACATGTAATACTGAAAAGTGGGTATAGAAGAGACTACCTTTCCATGGTGGTCGCTGCCGCTCAGAGTTGTTGGGAGGAAATCATTTGCTGGCTATGTGGTTGGTTTGGACCACATAGGTTAGAGGATATTTGCGGTATGTTCTTCTTCTGGCTGCAATGAATTTCTGCACTCATTGTTGAGGACCGCGGAACCTGTGAGTTAGAGAGAAGCATGGTTCTCCTTCCTCGCGTACCCCACGGAAGAGAGTCAAGAGACCTACAACCGACACAATTGTCATCCCTATAAGTCAAATTCTTTTCTCTCACGCTCACTACACCCTGACCCACTCTCCCATATGTACAAAGTAAGATGAACAAACATCCACTCAAACAACAATTGAAATCAATGCATTCTCTTACGTTTCATGTATTCAAATAAAGGTAGAAAACAAACATATTAATCCTTCTATACTTACAATAAATATGACAACTTTTTTTACTAGTTACAATGTGCCACTTTTTCTTATGCTAATAATTATCTACCAAATTATAAACCATTGATCCACGTTGTGGCTAACAACTAGTTTCTCCTTGTTTTTTTGATTTCTGAGTGATTTAAACCCCCACTCACACTTGTTTATGCCTCTCTCCTTGTTTTAGGTTTCAAGTTCTTATAATGCAATCAACCTCTCAAAAACCGCTACCAGAAAGTTTCTCTAGTGCCCACTAAGCCATTTCTTGAGCCATTTCTCTGAAACTGATAGAGACATGGAGCAGTTACAGAAAGTGATGAGATGGGGCCAACTAAAGATAGGATGTGTTCATTTCAATAAACATACATTGTTCACTTTCCATCATAATCTCCACTGCCACTCCACTCCACGATACCCTGTAATTTAAGAATGTTAGAATTACTTTCTAAACCATTGTTAAAAAAAAAGCATTCTCTTACGAAAGACCAATCAACCTCGGGAAAACCTACACGAACTGGTGCAGAGCTGAAGTTTTCTAATCCCAAGAGAGTAAGCACTAGGATTATGTGTACTATCCCAACCCACAACTAGTCCCCTTTGGTGATGCCAATATCAATATTAGTATTCTTATGGTTCCGTTGATTTTTATAAAGGTTTTGTCTCAATACAATTAAATCTGAATTTTGTGTTCCTTCCAACAAGGCTGACACTATTTCATAATTTAGATGTTGCACTCAAGAAAACTAGACACCAAAATAAAGTCACGAGCCTCTATTTCCCCTAACCTATCGAATTCATTTTAGTGTAATGACCAAACTAAAGGCCACCACAAAGTCCAACCTGACAAAGAGTACGGAAGTAAGGAGTGCTACCCGATAGGAGATCTGCTCCTCATGTAAATCAATTAAGAGTCATCATCCGTAATAAACATGTATATGTTTTTTGCAATGGTATGCATAACTTTATTTGATCTTTTATAAATGACTAGCACATAGACCAAATTATAGCAACAAAATAAAATAAAATGACTATATTAAATTTATATAATTTTATCATAATAACCTATTAGGGGTTTACATGTTTGTAACAAATTCAAGATAAAAAGAGAGGGATAGCCACACTATTTCAAGTCTATCTTCCATGAGTCAGGTTCACTTGTCATGTCTAGTTCATCATAAATAGTTCTCCATATCCTTCACCTAAGGAGTTGGAAGCATGCTAATTAAGTTTCTTAGGTAGCTAACTGTATATCTCATAAACGCATGCCCAACATTCTATATATTTAGCAGGCTGCAGATGAGCAAAAATCATCATTATGTTGACGAAGAAACTATTCTCATTGAATGTGTCTCCTAACTTGCAGCCACCATCATACTGTGCTTAGACGAGCCAATCCCACAAGTAAACCATCTAGATGGGAATAGAGAGACACGGGTGGACAGACAGAGCTAGGCATTGTTCTGAACATGCTTATTGATTAATTGCATTCTACAACCAATGCCACTGTCGTCTCATTAAGGTAGTAAGGTAATTTTGAAGGTGTGTGGATGTATGTGTGTACATAGGAGTTGTTGCAGCTGCACCTTGGCTTGGAGGCGTGCCTACTCGTGGCTATACACCACCCACGCGGTGGAGGAGCAAAACCAAGAGCAGTAATGTTACTTCTCGAAGCTCTTGAGGAACGAGGGATCTCTTTTCCTGTAGTCATCGCCGTCGTCTAGTTTACAAATGGGAAAGCGGGGAGCCATATGGGGATGCATGACGATATCGATGCCAATGATGAATACATCAACATGAATTTGACGTACGCATGCAACATCATTTCCCTTACCTTATTATAACATCCATTCCGTTCTGCATGCAACAATGTATATAACTCCACCATAAAACTATAATGCAAAGATCAAAATCAAAGGTCAACATGAATTTGCAGTCTGGAGCTACTGCTGTGGGCGAGGAAGACGAGAGATGGCAGAGAAGGTTGGGTCTACAACAATAAGAAGTAGATTATGATGCCACTAAGAAAGAATCCTTACAGCGGCATAAGAACTTCGAGAAGTTGTTCTGGTAGTCACCAGTCTTCATCACAACAGTCGACACCCAGATAGAGTAGTGGAAACCATTGTCATGAATAGTCACCGACGCCATCTACCACTGTGGCTCTATTTGGTTGCTTGTGGTGCTATTTACCGGTGGATAATACTAGTAGCACTTGCGGATGGAGGAGATTTGTAGTGGCACTACCGTTGCAAGCATAGAGACAATATAGGTGGACAGTAGTGTGGTGGTGCTCATCGGAGAATGCATCCAGGGGAAGTCTCCTTGCAAAGACGATGGGGTGCCACAGAGAGAGAGAGAGAGAGAGGGAGGGAGGGATGGAGGGAGAGAGGGGGGAAGAGAGAGAGACAACGAGAATAAGGATGTGAGTGGGGTAGGTGGGGTCAGGTGGATGGCAATGTTGTGAGTTGTGCAGATCTGAATCTAACGACAGCAAAGTTGATTGTATTAAGGGATGAATACACTTGAGTGTATTCTAGCCCCTCTCTCTCTCTCTCTCTCTATATATATATATATATATATATATATATATATATATATATATATATATATATATATATATATATATATATATCGTGGGGGGAGAGAGTGAGAGAGTAACACGGATAAAGAATGAAATATTACACCATATATTATCTTTGCATACACTAATACGTTCCAACGTCAACAATAGAAAATGCCATTGTTTAACCAAATAAAGTACGACAATATGCTCAATTTTGTATGCACTTATCTTCACATTTTATTTTGTTGTACAAGTTTTTCTTTTGATGTCAAAATAAGTATATTATTACTTGATCTTTTACAAGATAGTCACACAACTTCTAATCTTACTTCAACATCATTACCTATTTATGCTTCAAGCAACATTTGAAATCTCCATTTCATACAACAACTGTATGTTCTACTTAACTCTTAATATATTACACAAGATAATATATTTTTTGATTGAGAAACAAGTTGTAGTTTCTTCCTATCAAGATGTGTGTGGTGTTCAAATGATATATAGGGTCGAGGACCACTTCGCATATATCTCCAACTGTTGGGCCCAAAGCAAAAGACCAATGGACTACAATTTGCATCTTCAGTTCCTTATTCAAGGAACTAGGTCCAACCTCCACCTATTTACATAAGGAGGTTCTAATGATAGACCTTCCCCACCTCTAAACATCAGCTACACATTCTATACTCAACATATTTACATGCCCCGCCATCCTTTGCCACACTTTGTACACTTTCTAAGTTTGCCACCATTCAATAAAAACATGCGAAAAAGGGCATTCCAGATAACTTGTTGTGCCTCGTTCCTCAGAACACCATACATCCTTGCCACCATTCAATTTTAGGTTTTCACACCCTGTTTCTTTGATCGCTGAGGCAAGCCTCGTGGCCTAGTTGGCCAAGCCCGATTGGGCCAAATCAGAAGCTGGCCTACTATTTCCAGATTTGGATATATATATATATATATATACATGGCTTTATCTCAATTTGTGATTGATCGATTCTTTGGAAATACCTAGTAAATCGCCTATTTATCGGAAAATTATGCAAAAATATGTTTTGGAAAGGATTTTCAATGAGAAATTTGATTTTATGATTTTTATCGACTGATTCTATTGTTTGCATATATCAATAAGTATATGACACAAATTAGGGTTTCATGTTGTATAATCAATGATAAACATGTTGATTTCAGGTGTTTAAGGGAATCCAATCTATCAAACGAGGTTTGACTTAGGTGCTTTAACTCAAGGTAAGCAGGCCATGACCTTGGCATAGATAATCTTTGGTTTATTGAATGCTTATGAATAATATTAAGCACTTTATATTAAAGTCATGATAAATGTATGTTTCCCTTCAAGTATATAATTATTGAATGTGTGCTTGCTATAATCTAAGTCTAAGTATAGAAACCACTTTTATGTTATGAATTATGGTTAAGGAACATGAAGCCAAGATTAAGAGGGAAGAGATTCCCACCCATGCTTAAGAAGGAGAAATCCCAACTATATTCAAGAGGGAGAAATCCCATTAAGATCAAGTCTAAGTCATTTAGAAGATAATTAAGTCTAAGAAAGATTATGATTAATGGAAATTGATTTATATTTATATGCACCTTGTTATGGGCTTTTCGAGCAATTATGGGCTTTCTGAGCATTATGGGCTCCTTATGGGGCATTAAGAGAGGAGCATATACTTCTAGTCAATTTCCTTATGTAAAAGATGTCAAGAAATGATTAATGTTAAATGTATGTCCATGTTTATGTCAAGTCACCTTTATAGTTATTTTTATGCTTTATAACATGCCAATGCCGCTTACTTACCATGTTTGTTTTTCCTTTGCATGGATGGGGACAAGATGTCCGCAGATGTTGGAGCTAAAGGGAAGGTGACATCTTGAGGAGATTCCAAGGATCCAAGACCTTATAAGTCGTTGCCTGGTGGGACGTCCATCTATGGAGATCCTATCTTTCATTCGTTATCTAGAATATGTGTAGCTTTAGAATCATGAAATAGTTTTCTTTCCAAGAACTTATGTATGACTCTATGTTTCAATAATGCCAAGTGTTATTTATTTCTTTATATGAGATCATGCATGTGACAATCCCTCCCTGAGATGCCAAGTACCCCACATTATGGATAATGTTGGGGATTAGGCTGTGCTTCTGCTGGTTATGTAAGAAACCCTAGGGAGGGGTGTTACAAAACCCATACATAAATCAAGCTGTAACCATTGGGTTATAGCATACTCGGGTTTCAACAACATTAACATAGTACTTCATGATTGTATTAGTCATTCAAGGACTATTCATACCCAATTACTAGCATTTAGTTATATTAAAGCTAGGTATAACAAGCTATACCTCATTAGGGTTACATATCAACACAATATGATTATCATCCCTTCTATTTGTCACCCAGAACCATTGGATGTTTAAAAGGTAAGACCATTGGTTGTTTAAATAAGTAAACACCTTGGATAAAACACCAATGAATCCTTGATTTGTTCTCTATAAAGAGTCACCATTTAATCCTATACATCCCTTGATTAACAACACAAAAAGTTCCATTGCAAGTAGGGTAAAATCCACAATCGACTGTTCATTTAAAACAAGCCATCCATTGCCAACAAGTAAGCTCGTTAAGTTGATCATACAAAGGAAACCATCTAAATCACATTATTAGGACCAACATATTACATTAGCCATCATTCCACTTTATTGGAGGAATAAACATTATATCTTGACCATTGGTCAAGTTCATGTATTAAAACCATCAATTATAATATAGATCCGACCATTGCATCAAGTTACCTAAGAAACCATTGGTATAAGGCTTAATTGATGCTAAAACTATATGATTAACTCACCATAGATTTTGGATACCTGATCCACCATCATTAGTGACCATTAAGTCACCATAGGTTATTAGATCAACACTATATTCATTAATCATCATCAAATATGAAACTAATATCACCATTGATTGATAGCATCATTAGTGTACTTAGTTGTTAATCACTAGGCTTCTAATTAGGCCAAAACATGACCTAAGGGGTGAACGTCAGTTGAAACCCATTGGTTACCACCATCAGTTGTCATGAAGACAACACCATAGGGTTGTTGCAATGGTACCATCATCAGGTCATGGGTTTATAGAAGAAATCAACTTTAAACCCTAAAATTGACCATTGGTTGATAGGTGCTTAGCACCATAGGTTGTCAAACTGTCCTGATCCAAGTCATATTATACCTTAGGAATAACATACACATGATAATAGGTTCATCTAGAACTGAAATCAGAACATGAAACATTATAAAAATCGAAATCCAAGTCAAGCATAGCTTTTTAGTGCATGGATTATCATTTTCAAGCAAGAACATGAGCTAACAAGCTTATGGTAAACAATAAACGTGGATAAAGTTATAAAACTTACCTCTAATGAGAAGGTGAAACCCCACATAGAATAAATCTCGAGTAGGTAGGGTATAAAATCCAAGCATAAGCTATTAACTCGTCCATCTAGCACCTTTCTTCATCAAATGAGCAAACCCTAAGCATGAGGAACAAGAAAGGTAGGGTTTTAGAGATTTAGAGAAATTTATACCACAGAACATAAAGTTTCCAACCTGGAGAAAGGTAGGAGGAAGGATAAAAAAAAAATAAATGGAGGGAACAAGGGGATTCTTACTCTTTCAGGTCAAGATCACTAGAAAGAAGCTTTTTAAGCCCAAAAAGGAAATCAATTGCAAACCTAGATTCTTTTTCAAAGAATATCCCCACTTTCTTCTTCCTTGGACAGAAAAATTTGCAGTAGAATAGAGGGAGAACGAAGTTGGGAGAAGTGGGGAAGTGGTGGAGAGAAAATGGATCATTTTGGTGCTTAGGGATAATTATATGAAACTTTAAGATAAAGAAAAAGAAAAAGTTGAAGTACTAGTATCTTTCCAAGTGTCCATGGCCTTAAACCATTAAGAATATACAAGCACACACACAAGAAGATATCCCACCATCCATAGAGACATGCTTATCCCTGTTTTATTGAATTTCCAAGCAAAACAAATAATCCATTAGTTCATAGCCACTAAAGGTAGCTCATCCATGAAGGAGTAAACCCTATAATACCCTTGAGGAAAACACCTTCAAACCAAGGTTTAAATAGGTTCCCCATGTCTCAATTAGCTCAAGAATGATGATAGAATATCCAAGGAACATAATGCAAGTTATAAATTGCAAAGAAAACCTGTCAATTGGGTAAATTGCATAAATGTCCATAATGTGCATAAAATTGCATAACGTGCTCAACCAGTGTCCAAATTGGACCAAATTTAAAAATTAAGCTTGTATTATGATTTCAAAGTATATCAAAAGGTTATATTAGGGTTATAAAAATTCAATTATGATAATTAAGCTTATTCAACTCATTAAGCAAGTTTAGGGGCCTTACAACTATAAACCCCTAACAGGGATTTTGCCCCCAAAATCCAAGGTTAACAAAGATGGGTACTTCCTTTGAACCTCACCCTATTAAATTCACACATTTACTTGCATATCATGGTGATGTCACATCATTCATACATATATCCTCTTGGGTCAGCACAAAAATCCCCACCTAAGAAGACATTCTCAATGTGTAAAGTAGAAACTTGTTGTGTCATCTATACAACTCTATAGTAATGTTCAACTTTAAATTCTAGCTATCATCCTAAAATTATATCTATTGTATCAACACATTACTCAAAAGTCATAATTGCTAGCTTTTTACTAATCATGGCATGTGTCCCATACCATTCCTTGAAGCATATAAAAAAAGGCGATGTATCCATCCTTTTTTTTTCTAGATACACTAACACTAGAACACTTGTTAGTTCTTTTTCAGCATCAAAAGAAATGCTGACACTGACACCTATCATTCCATACAAGGAAACATCATTCCTAGTCAACCTTGTTAGGGGTGAAATAACAACACTATCTTCACCTTACTAGGATTTACACAACCTACTTAGAATACATATCATGATCCCATAAAGAAATTTATTCAACCCCATCTCACTCTTGTTCAACTTATCTCATAGCTATTGCTGCTTCTACAACCCTAAGGTTTTTGAAGAAATATTGATCATATTTTTCACAATATTTGAAATACTTTGACATGTCATCATTTAAAGCTTAATATAACTTGTATGACATGATTGGAATACTCTGTTCCTCCTATTCATAAATTCTATTTGTACATTGATTAGTCTAAAGGACATAAATCTAAACTCAACATGGCCATGTGAATTATGTCATCCAATCTAACTCTTATGCATTGATATTTGATCATAGGTTTATCTTAAAGGAACACAGTATCACATATCTATTAACCAACAAACGATCTATCCTTGATAGTGGTATTATCCAACAATCACTGAACCATACACAACATTATAGAATCACTTTTATTTTTCCTTCCAAACATCATTTAGAGGGTCATCATCAACTCTCTCTCCCTCTCTCTCTACAAAAGAGGACTACTTGGAATGTTCATTTAATAAACATCTCCAACCTTCACATATTTCTCATATTATTGATACATCTTGGATACTAGGATTGATTACCTTGGTATCCACCTCATGTACTATAAGAAACTCACATCCTTATATCATCTAATTTTACCAACATAACAAAAATCAAGACATATAAGAGGAGTCTTCCTAATTATTGGAAGGCTCAAAAGAAAAATCATCACAAACTTTATGATCTTGGAACCATAGTCCAAACAACCTTATGCTATAATAAGCTATCCACCCTCATGTTTGCAGTGAATCCACACATACCAAGTGGCAATGATGCACTTGAAAGATGTTCCCTAGAAAGGAAAGACACAAAGGGAAACACATTTCCCATACCATAGCAACATTATTCAAGGGTCACTAGTAGAAAGGTAACCAATTCTATTTTCATTATGCAGGTTACAACTTCTTATGTATCATTTTACATTTTTCATTTTAGGTTCCTTGCCATTAACATAGGAATCATCATGATTAACATATATCATTACTCCTTCCTTGATGAATATTTATCACACTTGGTATGTTCTCTTATTTTATTATGTTTTTCAACCACTTATCAACGGGTAAATAATCATATTCCACATTTTCTTCATTAAATCAGGATCATCTCCCTTAATTTATTTCACATGCCATGCTGATTTTTCATTAACACTTTCTTACACATATAAGTTGGTCTGAGATTAGCTCAGGTTCCACCTTATTCCTTTCTCATTATTCCCATTTATCTTCTCATTTTGTACTTGTTATAGGAGTTCTTTCCATCTTATGTGGATTTCATACCTTGATTCACTTTATAAGCATAGACTTGTTTGTCTTTTACTTTATTATCTTCTTGAATCACATCTTCAATAACTCCTCTTCTCCTTATTTGTATTCAAATTTAGATTTCATTGTGCTGTATCTTTCTCTTATATTTACCAAAGATTTAAATTTTGATAGATAATGATGAAATTCTCATCTTCTTTAAGGTAGGATTGAGATATTCACACCATGATTTCTTATTCATTATGATCTTTAGATTTTCTCAAAATGACTACTTGATCAGAGTAATAAGAAAGATAAAAATATAAGAGTTCCATACTTATCTTTTCTTCAATAATTGAATACCTGGCCAGGGCACCTAAGTACTGAAATTAGGCAGTATGCACCATATGATTATGTCATATTCCTAACATAGACATCATCCTAGTCCTAAGTCCTAGTGTCCTTGAATACTTAGTGAACCTAAATCTCTGATACCAACTTGTGAGAAACCGTTACACTAAACGAGATTACTCAAAACATAATACACAATCAATCACTAATCAATCACATACCAAAAAATATGGGTAAATTAAAACCGATTTCAACATCAACACCCGCTCAAAAACATTTGAATAAGATCACAACATCTTTCTTGTATCCATACCATGCCAAGAATTTGATACGAACTGTTCTATCGCCTTAGCCACAACATATATACACATGAGAACAATATTTGCATATGCCACACAACAAACATTAACATGCTAAAAAAAATTCAATTCGTTTGAAACACCATATACAAACTTTTTCTCGCCCAGAACTGAGAGTACAGGGAAGACTCTAGGACACACTAGACATCTAATAAACTTTCTCAAAGATTCATTACTATAGCTCCTCTTTGCTGCCACATGTTTGCTTTCGTCACTTCTGATTACCTAAAAAAATGTGGCAAACCACAAGGGTGAGACCCATGTCCCAGCAAGAGATATAACATGTAACAACGCTTATTGATTACAACATTTTAGGTAATGAGACAGTTTAAGCAGTTTAATCATATACAACAAATAGGCTCAGTAACACTGATCATTAATAAAATATATAAAGGAGCTGATAACAATTATCATCATCAAGCTGACTATCATCATTTTCCTTATTAACCGTATAGGAGATTCAATATCATATTCATAACTAGTATAAGCAAGTCTAGTAGCATATTATCTCTATTAACATGAATAATGATATCATCATAAGCATATCTAACAACATTAGCATGTCTAACAGTTTGAACAGATCAATTTCATAAGTAGAGCTATCAACATAAGCACGAGTAATTGCATAAGCATTATTAGCAGTATAGGCATTTCTAATTATAGAGGCATGGCTAGCATGATAAACATAACTAACAACATGATATATCTAGCATCCTAATTATAATCAGCAGTAGTAGTATAGATATCAATATAAGCATGAATATTGTATGTACACATTTACAATCTTATGCATATCCACAACATAAGTATGACTCAAGTTGTTTTCTATCACACAATATTCATTTTAAAATTTTAAACATTAATCTTCTTAAATGTTTTATGAACATACTATATACAAAACTTGAGCTCATTTGAAGACTCATCGACACCGTAAGATTTGTTGTTTCTACATTTCCATGAAGCAGGCTACTCCACACGACATCTTCTACCATGTGAATGCTAAATTTAAGTGTGACTTTGTGAATTTAACTCGATATAATAGTTTTGAGTTTTTTTGTTTCACGATATTATATGAAGTTACAAGTTTTAAATCGTCTCAATAATCAAAAGGCATGTAAGGAAGATAGGCAGGCAACAAGCTGCAACACTACCCACTTCTGAATGTACATAACTAATAGATGTACGCAGATTAAATGAGAAGCAAAATGCTCCTATTCTTAATTTAGGAACACACACATTAACACACCATATATGGACATATATATTTTATAATGTTATATTATATTATGTTATATTATATATATATATATATATATATATATATATATATATATATATGTAGGATAAGCACATAAAAGTTAAGTGTTAGAAACCAATATAGTGAGTGGCATGTGCATGGAAACAAATTTATGTCGTTCTACTCTACTATTATGTGTATTTAAATCTTAGAAACACAAAGTTAATGAATTTTGTAGCCCTCATAATTAGCCAATAACCTCATTACATAATATTATTGTTAAAGGTGAGGGGGAACTATGGGATTCATATGGTGAATTCACTAAGATATGTGTACATGATGATCAAGATCAACACTTAATCTGACCATTAATATAATAAGCATATCACAATTTCATGATGTAATATTTAATTTATACTTTTAGATATTGGGAAAAAATGTGAAGCGCTTAGTTAAGCAAGTAACATAGATATAACATGCTTGTGGGGAGATTAAAAAGAGGAGGTCTATGCAAAAGAGGAGTTATGTAGTTTTCCAATGTGTAGGTTTATTGCCATGTGCATAAACCTTAGATATTTTTAAATTAATATGTTTGTACTCTATTAATTGTAGTATATATAGAAAAAAAATTATTATCAATTTCCTAAAAAGAAATGACACATGATAAACCTCCATGGAGTAGAATATGTCTCAAAATTGGACTTAGAATTGACTCTCTATTTTACAGGTAATATATAAATCATATCGAATAGGTGTATTGTTATTATGTGTTGCTCTTTGTTTCATTCTATACCTTTGAAAGAAAACATTGTTATTAAATTTGAAAAGCAAATAAAAACTTAAATATTAATTTTTGATATACCATATATAATTTGTAAATACATAAAAAAAGAAAATAAAAATATTCTATGATAAAATGTGTATGAGCCGCTAGATATTTATTAGCATCTTTCACAATAGGAACATGTCTAATTTTCCTTTATAAAATTCCATTTGAAAGCTATTACTATATAATTCTTGATAAAACATGTCAAGAATAAAAATCGATAATGTTCTTTGGTGGTTCTGTTGTGACATTACAATAAACTATTTGATAAATATATTTTATAAGATGTACCTAGAGTAGGATGAATCTTACACCGCAGTATTATATTTATTTGTTGTATAAGGTGTTTAGTCGATGTGATGATTATATATATGTATGTATATGTATATATATGTATATATATGTATGTATGATACACACATAAAAGTTAAGTGTTAAAAAGAAATATAGCAAGTGACACATGTGTATAGAAACAAATTTAGGTTGCCCTACTGTACTATTATGTTTTTTTAAATCTTAGAAACATAATGTTAAAGATTTTTCTACCCCACATAATTAGCCAATAAACTCATTATAAAATAGTATTGTTGGAGTGAGTGAGAGTTGGGGACTTCATATGGTGAATTCACTAAAATATGTGTACATGATGATTAATATAAACACTTATTTTGACAACTAGCATATTATGCATTGTTGGATCCTAGATGGGTGATTAGATGCTCTAGAGGGGGGGGGTGAATAGAGCTGAAAGCACTTAAACAAAATTCATTAAACCTTCAAATTATATGACAAGATAAGGTTGCTAAATAGGTAATTTGAGTGCAACTAAATCATGCATAGCAAGGATAAGAGAGATTGAACATGCACCAATTAAACAAGCTATTTAGAGTGGTTCCACACTTCAAACTAGAAGTGTGTCAGTCCACTTGCCTAGAGAGGTCAACCTCTAGGACTTCCAACAATTGCACTCTTATATTCACTTAATAAGACATACAATACATGACGAACAAAGGACTTACCTATCCAATACAAAGAGTCTTCAACCTTACCAAGGACTTACCCACTTTTCAAGAGTCTTCGGCCTTCTCCAAGGACTTACCCACTCTTGCACAAGTCTTCGGCCTTGCAGGAATTACCCACTCTTCTTGGATCTTCCGCCTTTGACTTTACCTTCACTCGGAGAAGCTTTCCACCAAGGTCTTACCTACTTGAGCTTGAGTCTTTTGCCTTCTTCAAGGGCTTACCCACTCTAGCTCCAAGTCTTCGGCCTTGATCTTCACCAAGGGACTCCTTCCCTTGTTCTTATTCACCTCTCTTGGACAAGAGAGAGAACCTTCATCTTCATGATTGCAAATGATAGAAGGGGAGGTGGTGGAAGTGAGAGCCTCACAAGATATACAAATAGGACTAGCTCTCTTACAGATTTCCTACTCACTCTAATGGATGTAGCAAGTGATTAAGCTTAGAGAGAGAGAGGAGGCTGTAGGAAGCAATCAACTATAGAATAGGAACCTCACAAAGAGTTTGCAATGAATGCTCAACCTTGGAATGAAGCCCAAGGGGTCCTATTTATAGCTGGGGATGCCTCTTAGCCTTTGGGAACACTTGTGAACGAAAACTAGACATTTTGTGGCTTGCAACAGATCTATTTTCACTTGTTGCAACTCCACAACGGCTAGAAACACTTTTCTGCACTTTTCCGTACAGTGCATTCGGTCGAGTTTCTATATGTGTAACTCGACCAATCAAGTAGCAGGCAGCCCGATATTGAAATGATCGGTCGAGTTTGTTCTGAGGAAACTCGACCGACCATTCCAACTGGAACTGGCCTACTACCCAATCGGTCGAGTTCTGTGAGTGCACAACTCGACCGATGCAATCTTCAGAAAATCGACCAAGGTTTATCGGTCAAGTTTCAGGGTGGGAAACTCGACCGAACAAGTGCCTGTAATTGATTTTCAAAGTTGCATTAAAAGTGCTCTAAAATTCGATCTAAGTGTTCCTGATATTTTTATAAGCTTAATTACAAGTCATACAACCATTACAAGTGATTTACAACATGATTCTAATGGATATACATCATATTACAAAAATGTGCACTTGTATGACTTTGACTTGTCTTTTCTCCAATTTGAGATGCGCAAGTTAGGGCAATTGGAGTGTGTCTATACCTAATCTGAAATCACTCAAGTAGAAGCATTAGACACCAATATGTGACATTGTTAGTCATCATCAAAACACGGGTTTAGTCAATTTAGACGTGAGTCAACATTGACCTAATTGACCTTGAGTCAACATTCTCCCCCTTTTTGAAGATGACAAATCATTCCATAAATGTATTGAAAGCATTTAAGTAAATTTATACCTTTGGAGAAACCTAGGGGTTTCAATAGGACTAAGCTCATATGCTCCCCCTCAATTGATGCGCATGGAGTTTTCATACTCCCCCTCAATTGATGCTATTTCTCCTGCATGGTTAGCTTTCATAACATTTATAGAAACTATGTCTTCTACTCATATATGTATACACATATATGTCTCCTCCCCTTTACCTTCTCCCCTTTACATGGACATTCTTCTCCTCTTCATGTAAGACATGCCTTCTTCCTCTTTTTAAAAGAAGACATTACCTTTCTCCCCCTTTGTCATTTCAAAAAGGTGGGGGTTATGAAGAAAAAAAAGAAACATCAATTGTTAAAGAGAAAGGAGATAACACAAAATATATATGAGGAGAGTAGAAGAGCACATATAGGGGCTTGTCCAAGCATAGAAAGAAAAGCAAGTTAAAGCATATACTTGAACAACCCAAAAATGCAAGATAAAGTGCTACGGAAAAACAATAAATCACAATTTTGACCCTCAAGATGATGGGATTTGACCAAAAACCATCGGAGCTCATGGCAAAGCGATGAGTCTTGCTCAGAAGGGTGTTTCTGCATAAAAAATGCTATACTTGCAGCAAAAACTGAAACTGGAGCAAAATATGCATAAAATCCAAAAAATACTCCAATTTCTACATATAATGTAGCTCTATGTGCTCTGCATCACAATGTTATGCAAGCAACTCAAGATAGTAGATATGCAATTCAAGGAACAATCTTGAGCATGTATGAGATAAGATACAAGCATAACAGATAGATGATCAAAGATGGCAATTTGTAAACAAGGTTAGAACTACATGTATATGAACTACTAGTAGATGATATCACAAGTTAGGACTACTAGTAGGATCTAGATCATAGCAAGAGATACCAAAAAATACACAACATAAAGCAAGCTATGACTAGATGTAGAGATATATCCAAACAAAGAGATATGCAATTTTAGAAGCATGAAAGGATATAACTCACTATATATATGCATTCTTACCATAAGATGATTACCCCTATGAACCTCAAGGTTGTATCAAAACAAGATATACACCTATAGAGATGTAGCAAGTTAGAGTACAACAAAAGCGATTTTAGACACAACCAAGAGATCCAAAGAGATCATCATCAAAACTTGCAAGACAACTCAAAGCAAGTAATTGCAACATATAGATATACCAATTTAGAGCAATTAGAGAGATAGAGTTGTAAGCAATATAGGCAATTTAGAACATGGCAATATGCATAAATAAAGGTACCAAATGAGAGTGCCAAAGAATAAGGCTATTGGTTGAGAAAATCTAGTTGAGAGGGAAATTCTCACTCAATAAGCCAAATTTATATTCTGTGCATAGTGTAATCGGTCGAGTTCTGTGCATTGGCAACTCGACCGATGACAACTGCTGGCAACACCCATTGGTGCCTATCGGTCGAGTTTCAATAGGGCAAACTCGACCGACAGTTCAGCTGTCAAGAAGCACATATAATTCATATATTTAAAGGCATACTTAAAATACAAACCATATCCAGACATGTCTAAGCAAGTTAGTAATGCACTATAGAAGCATTAGAAACAATTTTTGAGCAAGAGTGTGAAGAGAAACACAAAAATACCACTTTTAACTCAAAAACCATATGTATAGTACACACTAACTTGACAAAAACAAGTTAGGATAGGTTATAAGCAATAAAACCATTACCTTTGTGCTTACCATTGCTTTTCCACTTGTTGTCACCCTCTGCACATCTCACCTTTCTTCTTTTATGTGGATTGAGAAGTCAATTTACAATTCAATAGCTCAAGTCAATCCATTTGCAAGTACCTACAAGAAGAAAGATGAAATGGTCCCCAATCATGTTTTTGGGTCCGGAGGAGTTAGTTTAGCAACCCAAATCCTATTGCTCTTGGGTGCTTTCCTAAAAGGACAACAATTAGAATAATGACCTAATTCATTGCAATAGTTGCATGTGCCCATAGTCTTGGAACTAGAGGATTCTCCATGGAATATTGGAGGTCCTTTATCTTTGTTGTTCCCTTGACTACTATCATACCCTAAACCGTGTCTACCAATTTGTTTAGTAGTATGGTCTAGGATTTGATTAAGATTCTTTTTACCAACTAAGAATCTTTGCAAAGAAGATCTTAAACTATCATTATCATGCTTAAGAGAAGCAATAGTAGAAGACAATTGATTAATGTTATCTCTAGCATGTAGAAGATCATTTTCTAAGCAAAGAGTTTTAGTTAAATAAGAATCTCTATCAATATGAAGAGCAGCAACATCATTCTCTCTATTAGTAGAACTAGAACAAGATTCATGCCCATTGATTTTAGCAAGCAAGGAGGCATTTTCTAGTTCTAATTCATGCAAAACAAAGTTGTTTTCAGATTTAAGAACATCAATATCATGCATGAGAGAATCAACAATTAAAGTATGTTCTTCATTAGAATTAGGCATGAGAGGTTGAGCTTCTAGAAATTTAATCTTATCAAGTAAACTAGCATTTTCAAGTTTAATAGAGTCTACTTGGCTAAGACAATCGTTTTTATCATTAAGCAAGCAAGAATTTGCATGTTCAAGATCATTTAATTCTACATACAAATTATCAACAATTTTAGCAAGCTTTTTCTTTTTCTTTTGAGAAGACTTAAGAGATGCACAAATATCATGAATGAGATCAATCAAGGATTCTTTATCTAAAGAGTCTAGATTTACCTCATTTGAGTCTTCACTTGTTGATGCTACAAGAGCAAAATGACATTCTCCTTCATCACTAGAGCTTGAGCTTGATCCTTCACATGAATCTTCACTTGAACTTGAGTTGGAGGAACCACTTGAGCTTGAGTGCCATTTTTCCTTGTGAAGATGGGTCTTTATGCCTTGTGGGCAATCTTCCTTGTAGTGACCCTTCTTTCCACATGTGAATCACCGGATGGAGGAGGACTTGGCTTTGTAGAGTCTACCCTTGGAGTACATGGCATCTTCTTTAGCTTGAGAGGATGGAGAGACTTTATCCATGATAGCTTCAATTTGAGCCTTTATTTCAGCCTTCTTCATTCTCTTTAGCTCTTTCTTCTCTTGTCTTTCTACTTCCTCCCTCTTGTCAAGCGTGGCTTCATGTGCTTGTAGATTTCCAATGAGCTCTTCAATAGGAATATCCCTAAGCGACCTTTCTTCTTCAATGGAAGTCACCTTGGATTCCCATCTCTTGGGGAGAGTTCTAAGGATCTTTGAGTTTATCTCTCCACTAGACATAGGATGTCCTAGAACAGCAAGACCATTTAAGATGGTGTTGAGCCTTGAGTACATGTTGGATATGCTCTCCTCCTTTCCCATCTTGAAGTTCTCAAGCAACCCTTTGAGCATGTAGACTTTGCTTTCCTTCACTTGCTCTGTCCCTTCATAAGTGATGCAAAGCTTTCTCCATACCTCATAGGCTGTCTCACAAGAGGAAATCCGGTTGAACTCGGTGGGGGTCATGGAGGCATAAAGGATGTGCATGGCTCTTGCATTTAAGGTTGCTTTCATCAAGGTGGCTTCATCCCATTCTTCAATGTTTGTCTTTGGTAGAATGTATGGGCTGTTCACCATTTGCCACATCTCGAGACTTGATCCTTGGATGAAGAATTGAAGTCTTCTTCTCCAATAGAGGAAGTTGCTCCCATCAAAGATTGGAAGGCTGGTCGAGAGTCTCCATCCTAGGTAGTCACCCATCTTCTCCTACTTGTTGAAGTATGCTTGGAGAAGACCCGCTCTGATACCACTTGATGGATCCTAGATGGGTGATTAGATGCTCTAGAGGGGAGGTGAATAGAGATGAAAGCACTTAAACAAAATTCATTAAACCTTCAAATTATATGACAAGATAAGGTTGCTAAATAGGTAATTTGAGTGCAACTAAATCATGCATAGCAAGGATAAGAGAGATTGAACATGCACTAATTAAACAAGCTATTTAGAGTGGTTCCACACTTCAAACTAGAAGTGTGTCAGTCCACTTTCCTAGAGAGGTCAACCTCTAGGACTTCCAACAATTGCACTCTTATATTCACTTAATAAGACATACAATACATGACCAACAAAGGACTTACCTATCCAATACAAAGAGTCTTCAACCTTACCAAGGACTTACCCACTTTGCAAGAGTCTTCGGCCTTCTCCAAGGACTTACCCACTCTTGCACAAGTCTTCGGCCTTGCAGGAATTACCCACTCTTCTTGGATCTTCCGCCTTTGACTTCACCTTCACTCGGAGAAGCTTTCCACCAAGGTCTTACCTACTTGAGCTTGAGTCTTTTGCCTTCTTCAAGGGCTTACCCACTCTAGCTCCAAGTCTTCGGCCTTGATCTTCACCAAGGGACTCCTTCCCTTGTTCTTCTTCACCTCTCTTGGACAAGAGAGAGAACCTTCATCTTCATGATTGCAAATGATAGAAGGGGAGGTGGTGGAAGTGAGAGCCTCACAAGATATACAAATAGGACTAGCTCTCTTACAGATTTCCTACTCACTCTAATGGATGTAGCAAGTGATTAAGCTTAGAGAGAGAGAGGAGGCTGTAGGAAGCAATCAACTATAGAATAGGAACCTCACAAAGAGTTTGCAATGAATGCTCAACCTTGGAATGAAGCCCAAGGGGTCCTATTTATAGCTGGGGATGCCTCTTAGCCTTTGGGAACACTTGTGAACGAAAACTAGCCGTTTTGTGGCTTGCAACAGATCTATTTTCACTTGTTGCAACTCCACAACGGCTAGAAACACTTTTCTGTACTTTTCCGTACAGTGCATTCAGTCGAGTTTCTATATGTGTAACTCGACCGATCAAGTAGCAGGCAGCCCGATATTGAAATGATCGGTCGAGTTTGTTCTGAGGAAACTCGACTGACCATTCCAACTGGAACTGGCCTACTACCCAATCGGTCGAGTTCTGTGAGTGCACAACTCGACCGATGCAATCTTCAGAAAATCGACCAAGGTTGATCGGTCGAGTTTCAGGGTGGGAAACTCGACCGAACAAGTGCCTGTAATTGATTTTCAAAGTTGCATTAAAAGTGCTCTAAAATTCGATCTAAGTGTTCCTGATATTTTTCTAAGCTTAATGACAAGTCATACAATCATTACAAGTGATTTACAACATGATTCTAATGGATATACATCATATTACAAAAATGTGCACTTGTATGACTTTGACTTGTCTTTTCTCCAATTTGAGATGCGCAAGTTAGGGCAATTGGAGTGTGTCTATACCTAATCTGAAATCACTCAAGTAGAAGAATTAGACACCAATATGTGGAATGGTTAGTCATCATCAAAACACGGGTTTAGTCAATTTATACGTGAGTCAACATTGACCTAATTGACCTTGAGTCAACATGCATATCATAATTTCATAATGTAATATTTAATGTATACTTTTAGATATTGGGAAAATATGTGATGTGCTTAGTTAATCAAGTAACATAGATCTGACATGCTTGGGGAGATTATAAATGGGAGGTCTATGCAAAAGTGAAGTAATGTAGTTCTCCAATGTGTAGGTTGATTTCCCTTCCCATAAGCCATATATATATATATATTTAAATTAATAAGTACGTTTTTACCTTTTTAAATGTGGTATATATAGAAAAAAACCATTATTAGTTTCTATAAAAGAAATGCCACATGATAAAACTCCATGGAGTAGAGTATTTCTCAACTTGCACTTAGATTTGACTCACTATTTTTATAAGTAATATACAAATTATATTTGATAGGTATTGTTATTATTTGTTGCTCTTTTTTCATTTTGTACCCTTGAAAGAAAACATTGTTATTAAATTTGAAAAGAAAATAAAACCTTACATAACATTCACAGATATAACTTATATAATTTTTAAATATAAAATAAGGAAAATAACAATATTCTTTGATAAAATGTGCATGAGCCTCCAGACATTTATTAACATCTTTTACAATAGGAACATATCTAGTTTTCTTACATAAAATTCCATTTTAAAGCTATTACTACATAATTCTTGATAAAACATGTCAAGAATAATAGTATATAATGTGCTTTGTTTTTTTTGCACAATTACTATAAATTATTTGATAAAAATCTTTTATTAGATGTACTTTGAGTAGGATAAACCTTACACTCCAGTTTTATATATATTTTTTGTACGAAGTGATTAGTCCATGTGATGATAATATATATATATATATATATATATATATATATATATATATATATATGTAAATATGTGTGTGTGTTTGAATTTATGTGTGCATGGATGTTTTAATGTAGGATTTTTATTGAAAAACTTCTAGGATACACACATTAAAGTTGAGTGTTAGAAACATGTCTATTCTAAAGATCAAAATTGAATACACTACTTATATATATATGTGTGTGTGTGTATATATATATATATATATATATATATATGTGTGTGTGTGTGTGTGTGTGTGTGTGTGTGTGTATGTGTATGTGTGTGTGTATACCTTGTGTGTGTGTGATTCCAACATAAAAGTTAAGTGTTAAAAACCAATATAGTGATTGACGTGTGAATGGAAACAAATTTATGTCGTCCTACTCTACTATTATGTGTATCTAAATCTTAGAAACAAAATGTTAATGAATTTTCTAGCTCACATAATTAGCAAATAAACTAGTTACATAATAGTATTGTTGGAGTTGAGTGGGAGGTTGGGCCTTCATATGTTGAATTCACTAAAATATGATTATATGATGATCAAGATAAACACTTATTCTGACCATTAAGATAATAAGTATATCATAATTTCATGATGTAATACTTAATGTATACTTTTAGATATTGGGAAAAAATGTGAAGTGCTTAGTTAATCAAGTAACATAGATATGAAATGCTTGTGGGGAGATTATAAATAGGACGTCAATGCAAAAGTGGAGTTATGTAAGTCTCCAATGTGTAGGTTGATTGCCCTCCCATAAGACATTGATATTTTTAAATTAATAAGTATGTTTTTACCCTTTTAATCGTGGTATATATAGAAAAAAATCATTATGAATTTTCTTAAAAGAAATGCCACATGATAAACCTCCATGGAGTAGAACATTTCTCAAATTACACTTATGATTTACTACTTTTACAAGTATTATATATATTATATCCAGTAGGTATTGTTATTATTTGTTGCTCTATGTTTCATTTTTTGACTTTGAAAGAAAAAAATTGTTAATTTTTGAAAGCCAATAAAACCTTACACATCATTTGTAGATATAACTTATATAATTTGTAAATACAAAACAAGGAAAATAACAATATTGTATGATAAAATGTGTAGGATCCTCTAGATATTTATTAACATCTTTCACAATAGGAACATGTCAACTTTTCTTATATAAATTTCCATTTTAAAGCTATTACTACACAATTCATGATAAAACATGTCAAGAATAAAAATTGATAATGTGCTTTGGTGTTTCTATTGTGCACTATTACAATAAAATATTTAATTAAAAAATCTTTTATAATATGTACCTTGAGTAGGATAAAGCTTACACTCCGGTATTATATTTATTTTTTGTATGAAGTGATTAGTCCATGTGATGATAATATATATATATATATATATATATATATATATATATGCATGTATGTTTGAATGTAGGATTTTTATTAGAAAACTTCTAGGATACACACATCGAATTTGAGTGTTAAAATGTGTTTCTTCTAAAGATCAATATTGAATACACTACTTAGCACCAATATAGTGAGTGACATGTGTATGGAAACAAATCCATGTTGCGTTGCTCAACTACTATGTGTTTTTTAAACTAAGAAACATTATGTCAATGAATTTTAGACCAAATTATTAGCCAATAACCTCGTTACATCATTGTATCAGTAGAGTTGAGTGGGAGTTGGAGAATCCACATGATGAATTCAAAGAAATCTATGTAGATTATTTTATGAAGGTTCGGGAATCTGAGTAGATGATGATCAAGATAACACACTTGTTCTGACCACTAACATACTAAGTATATTATTATTTCATGATGTAATATCCACTGTATTAGGAAAAAATATGAAGTATTTACTTAAGCAAGTAATATACTCCCTCATATGTCTCTCCTTCCTATGTACGACCTCTCTCTTCCTCATATATTATCTCCCATCCCGCATTTCGTTTTAGTCACGCAATGAATTCCAGAAGTAACATTGAAATGTCCTATTCAAAATAAGGAATTACTCAAATCTCAATATAGCATGTAAGTTATTCTATGTTACTTTACGTAGACAAGTTATAACCTCTGATTTTAAATTTAAACATGGCTAAATGCATTGGATACGTTAAAAGTATTCTTCCTTTGAAGCTACTCTATGTGTCTCTCTCTTACTCTCTCTTCCATAATCTCTTTCTATCATAGAAGAAAAGACTCCCCCATGCAATATCTCCAACTCCCCACATCCACATCTCTTTGTCGCCTTACACCCTCATCTCTGTCTTTCTCTCTATCTGAAATACATCCTAATCAATTGTTTTGAGTTTTTTTTCCTTCTAATAAAGTCAAAAAAATATTGAAAAAAAAGGAGAGAGGAGATAAAGTCAATAATAGTGCAACATGTGGAAAACAGTACAAAGTATTTCTTTTTATAATATAACAGTATAGATGAGAAATAGTTTAAATATTAAATGATCGATTTCCATTAAAATGGGGTCAACCAGCTATGTTTCTTTTTTGAGTTATGAGTCGTTTCCTTAAATGGAGATATTCAACAGGAGACAATGATAGCGGACTCTTATCATGATGACATGGGTGGTTGTACAAGAGATAGAGAGAGACAAGAGGAACCGGTTGTACAAGAATTAGAAAGGGCGACAAATAAAGAGTTGAAGGAAGAGTGGAGCGAGGGGTAAGGGAATCATTTATATCGGGAAAAGAAATTAGATAGTGACAGCATCGAAAGAAAATAAAACTAAAAGAAAGTTAAGAAGAGGGCAGGGCCATCGCGATACTGCATTTATTGGTCACAAATGCTCAAATGTCTTTTTGTAATAGTTGGAAAAACTCCCTTTATAGCAGTGACTTTCCCGTCGTCAGTCTTACACCATCGTTTGAACGCTTTACCAAGCCTCTCCCTTTGCCCTCCCTGTGCATCTCCTTCCTCCGATCCCTCGCTCTTCATCTTCCTATGTCGACTGGCGACAGTGAGGTCACGACCAGGCTCCTTCCCGCGAGTCAGGAGCCGCCGATGCATCAACCTATGTCGACAAGCGACGATGAGGTCCCGATCAGCCTCCTCGCCATCAGCCAGGAGAAGCTTTCCAGCCTCTTGGAAGAATGCTCTCAAAACAGTATCAGGATGGCAAGCTTCTTCGCCACTTTCGCCATGTGCTTCGACGTGGCGGATGGAGTGAAGGTTATCATGCAGGACGTCTACGACAAGATGACGGCCGACAGCCTCGACCAGCAGACACTAGAGGCGATGCTTGGGATACCAGATCAAGCACATCCTTTTGCTGGCGACGCTTTCAAGGAAGAGCTTAAAGATTTGCGGGAGAGAACCAAAGATCTGCGTGAAAGGCTGTTCAGTGTGGTCCTCAGTCCAGATGAGAAGCCACCCGAGGGCAAGGTGAGGGGCCTGTTCATCCACTTAATTTCTACAGTGGGCGTTTTCATCTCTTTTGTGGATGCCGCTTTCATGAAGTCATTTGCCCTAGCCGCGGTCTTGGCCCTTCTTCTTCTTCTGATGGTGTGTTTTGGGTTATGGGAATGGAATCACTTGTCTCCACGATATAACTACCAGATTGAGGGTACTGAGGCCACATACGTGGATAGTATCAGATACTGGTACGTTGATTCTGTCCGCTTTTTAGGTTTAGTAAACTGCATGACGGTGGAAGTGAACGCTAATTTCAATTGGCTGCAAGCTTTCGTGATGATTAGTTTGGATGAACTGAAAAATGCAGCGGAAGAGAGGAAGTCTGTCAGCCTGCCCACCGTGAAGATGCTCGATGAATATCTGAGAGATTACGTTAAAGCTTTGAAGACCGTTGAACTTCTGAAAAGCTCCAGCCGCTACTGTAATGGCTACCTGCCTGGCGAACCACCTGTTTACGGTGGAAGAGTTTCTAATAATTAAGATGTAATAGGATGTTTATCTCATAGAATTTCCTGTAGGATGCGTATGTCATAGGGGGATTTTGACGTCATTTATGTTCTATCAGGAGAAGTTATCGCGCTTTTTATAATTGATTGTAAGACTCCATTTACATGCTCTGTGCTGTCTTCACTATTCTGTTATATATTTTGTAACTTATTTCGGCATGCATGTGGGGATGATGAATTGATCGGTTTTTGGCTACCATTTCACACATGTAATACTGAAAAGTGGGTGTAGAAGAGACTGCCTTTCCATGGTGGTCGCTGCCGCTCGGAGTTGTTGGGAGGAAATCATTTGCTGGCTATGTGGTTGGTTTGAGAGAAGCATGGTTCTCCTTCCTCGCGTACCCCACGGAAGAGAGTCAAGAGACCTACAACCGACACAATTATCATCCCTATAAGTCAAATTCTTTTCTCTCACGCTCACTACACCCTGACCCACTCTCCATATGTACAAAGTAAGACGAACAAACATCCAGTCAAACAACAATTGAAATCAATGCATTCTCTTACGTTTCATGTATTCAAATAAAGGTAGAAAACAAACATATTAATCCTTCTATACTTACAATAAATATGACAACTTTTTTTACTAGTTACAATGTGCCACTTTTTCTTATGCTAATAATTATCTACCAAATTATAAACCATTGATCCACGTTGTGGCTAACAACTAATTTCTCCTTGTTTTACGATTTCGAGTGATTTAAACCCCCATTCACACTTGTTTATGCCTCTCTCCTTGTTTTAGGTTTCAAGTTCTTATAATGTAATCAACCTCTCAAAAACCGCTATCAGAAAGTTTCTCTAGTGCCCACTAAGCCATTTCTTGAGCCATTTCTCTGAAACTTATAGAGACATGGAGCAGTTACAGAAAGTGATGAGATGGGGCCAACTAAAGATAGGATGTGTTCATTTCAATAAACATACACTATTCACTTTCCATCATAATCTCCACTACCACTCCACTCCACGATACCCTGTAATTTAAGAATGTTAGAATTACTTTCTAAACCATTGTTAAAAAAAATCATTCTATTACGAAAGACCAATCAACCTCGAGAAAACCTACACGAACTGGTGCAGAGCTTAAGTTTTCTAATCCCAAGAGAGTAAGCACTAGGATTATGTGTACTGTCCCAACCCACAACTAGTCCCCTTTGGGGATGCCAATATCAATATTAGTATTCTTATAGTTTCGTTGATTTTTATAAAGGTTTTGTCTCAATACAATTAAATCTGAATTTTGTCTTCCTTCTAACAAGGCCAACACTATTTCATAATTTAGATGTTGCACCCAAGAAAACTAGACACCAAAATAAAGTCACGAGCCTCTATTTCCTCTAACCTATTGAATTCATTTTACTGTAGTGACCAAACTAAAGGCCACCACAAAGTCCAACCTGAAAAAGAGTAAGGAAGTAAGGAGTGCTACCCAATAGGGGATCTGCTCCTCATGTAAATCAATTAAGAGTCATCATCCGTAATAAACATATATATTTTTTTGCAATGGTATGCATAACTTTATTTGATCTTTTATAAATGACTAGCACATAGACCAAAGTATATCAACAAAATAAAATAAAATAAAATGACTATATTAAATTTATATAATTTATCATAATGTCCTATTAGGGGTTTACATGTTTGTAACAAATTCAAGATAAAAAAAGAGGGATAGCCACACTATTTCAAGTCTATCTTCCATGAGTCAGGTTCACTATGTCATGTCTAGTTCATCATAAATAGTTCACCATATCCTTCACCTAAGGAGTTGGAAGCATACCCCATGAAGAAGACAATATGTATTATGCCAGCATCAAAATACTGGTATGGGCATATAAATTGAAATTGAGCAATATTAGGAAAAAAAGACGTCAAAAAACTTAATCAAAGATTCCCATATAAAGAGGGAGAAAAAACTTTTGACTAGATATCGATGAAAAAGATTCAAAGAATATAAATAATAAGACTTGCATTAATAATTTTTCATTAACACAACAAATATACACAATGCATGTAAATAAAAATTAGACCAAATTTTTTTCAAAGTAGGACTAATACACTAAAGGATTCATACAAAAAAGTCCGTGGAAACCCTGAGCATTTCGAGTAGAAAAACACACTTGGGGCGGAAAAGCCCCGCCCAATGGATTGTGGTACTCATGTACCACTACTAGAAATAAATTAGTCTAATCCATGCACAAATATAGACAATATATTAAACTTCAATTTACAAAAATGCTTGGAGAGAACTCAAGTCCCAGGTTATGCCGGTTTACTAGTGTTTTATGATATCTTTTGTGATTCCACAAAGATGTAGTTTTAAAGAGTGCTACTAAAAGATGGTCAATGTATTCTAGCACGTCGTAAACAATGCAAAACCGGCCTTATGTTCCTGATAGAAATGAATCTCAAAATCCTGAGAAATATGCCTTGAAAGGCATTCATAATTGTTATAATAGAATTTTAAACACTAAAAGATAGTTTCGGCACCGTTAATATACTTGGAAATTCATTGTAAGAATATGTATTATCAACATCATTATCATATTTTTATAGGTTTATATATATATTATAATATATATATATATATATATATATATATATAGGGCCCATCTTTATTGCCCGCGTAGGTAGCTACCCACCCACCCTTCCGACCACTTTTTTTCAAAAAAAATTTCGCAATTGTAGATGACTATTTTGTCTAGCTCTCAAAAAAATTTTAGCCAAAAATAATATCATTTGTCCCTCCAAAATAAAAAAACCCGTCCTTATATATATCTGGTGTATATTTTGTACAGAGTTACTTTTTTGGCCAGCAGATTTACTTTTTTGACATCATAGTTACTTTTTAACAGAGTTACTTTCTTAGCCAGGAGAGTTACTTTTTTGGCTGCCGGGTAGCGAAAATCCAGACTACCCACGCGTGCAATGAATGAATGCCCATATATATGTGTATATATATATATATATATATATATATATATATATAGTGAGGCTAGAACACACTTAAGTGTATTCAGCCAAGAATACAATCAACTTTCCAACCGTTAGATTAAAATCACGTTGAAGGACTGAAGGTAAACATCCCAAGTCACAACCTTGACGTTAATGTGACCCCACCCCACTCCACTAAGATTCGTATACTTGTGATATATATATCTCTATCTCACCAACAAGCCGACCTGTTCACAAGGAGAGATGATATGCTTGCTTCTTCCTAGGAGTGACGACACCACGCTGACTTCCCCACTCTGTGCATGGGGCGGAAGCGCCACTCCATGAAGCTCCTCTAGCCAGAAGGGTGACAGAGCCAGCTGCAGCTTGCAGGCAAGTAGCATCTCCGTCAGTGGTGTCGCACATGTGCGGGATAGGTAGGATGTGCGCTGGTCAAAGTGGGTTGCAAACGATGGAGCAGAACTGGCCAAGGTGGTCTTCCTCTGATACCTCCAGTCGGACTTTGCTGAAAATACTAGTGGGCCTCGTATATGAGGTTGTTGAAGGAGAACGAGAACCTTCGGTCAGCAATGAAGGTGAGGTCGGACTCGAAGTCATAGATGAGTCTAGAGACGATCACCAGCACGTCTGGGTTGGCGTCGTGGATGGCTCGGGCCTCACAGAATATGTGGTTGTACCATTAGGATTGGCTCTGGTTTGGAACCCTCGGCTCCTTCGCGCATGCTCATGCCTACAACCTGCAAAGCAGGTGAAAATGAACATGTTCAGTTTAAGCTGAACTCAGGGAAAAATAATGCACCATACTTGAAGAGTTCTTGCTAGCTTGCTCGAGTAAATACGGATAGCAAGTAATGAGATGACTTTATGCAATTATAGGGCAACACTACAATTGAATATTGAGATGCATTTAGTTTCAGTTTCAAAATAAAATGGCTTTGAGGAATCAGGTGCAAGGAATATCACATGCTAATTGAGTTTCTTAGGTAGCTAACTGTATATCTCATAAACTCATGCCCAACATTCTATATATTTAGCAGGCTGCAGATGAACAAAAATCATCAATATGTAGATGAAGAAACTAGTCTCATTGAATGTGTCTCCTAACTTGCAGCCACCATCATATAGTCACTGTGCTTAGATGAGCCAATCCCACAAGTAAACCATCTAGATGGGCATAGAGAGATACAGGTGGACAGACAGATCTAGGCAGTGTTCTGAACATGCTTATTGATTAATTGCATTCTACAGCCAATGCCATTGTCATCTCATTAAGGTAGTAAGGTAATTTTGAAGGTGTGGATGGATGTGTGTACATAGGAGTTGTTGCAGTTGCACCTTGGCTTGGAGGCATGCCCACCTGTGGCTATACACCACCCACGCGGTGGAGGAGCAAAACCAAGAGTAGTAGTGTTACTTCTCAAAGCTCTTCAGGAACGAGGGATTTCTTTTGCTGTAGTTGTCGCCGTCGTCTAGTTTACAAATGGGAAAGCAGGGAGCCATATGGGGATGCATGACGGTATCGATGCCAATGATGAATACATCAACATAAATTTGACATACGCATGCAACATCGTTTCCCTTACCTTATTATAACATCCATTCGATTATGCATGCAACAATGTATATAACTCCACCATAAAACTATAATGCAAAGATCAAAATCAAAGGTCAACCTGAATTTGCAGTCTGGAGCTACTACTGCGGGCGAGGAAGACAAGAGATGGCAGAGAAGGTTGGGTCTACAACAATAAGAAGTAGATTATGACGACACTAAGAAAGAATCCTTACAGCGCCATAAGAACTTCAAGAAGTTGTTCCGGTAGTCACTAGTCTTCATCACAACAGCCGACACCCAGACAGAGTAGTGGAAACCATTGCCATGAACAGTCACCGACACCATCTACCGCCGTGGCTCTATTTGGTTGCTTGTGGTGCTATTTACCGGTGGCTAATACTAGTAGCACTTGCGGATGGAGGAGATTCGTAGTGGCACTACCGTCGCAAGCATAGAGACAATATAGGTGGACAACGGTGTGGTGGCGCTCATCAGAGAAAGAATCTAGGGGAACTCTCCTTGCGAAGACGACGGGGTGCCGCAGAGAGAGAGAGAGAGAGAGGGAGGGAGGGACGGAGGGAGAGAGGGGGGAAGAGAGAGAGAGACAACGAGAATAAGGATGTGAGTGAGGTAGGTGGGGTCAGGTGGATGGCAATGTTTTGAGTTGTTACTACTACAGAAATGGCTTATAAAGCCACTTTTCAAGGTGTCAGTTTTATACAAAAACCGACACCTAAAGTCTACAATGTCGGTTGATAACATAAACCGACATCCAATCTACGAAGGTCGACCAGACACGGGTACCACTTTTATTAAGTATCGGTTAATTAATAAACAACCGACACCTAAACTCAACCGCCAAACCCAAAATTCCAGTGAAAAAATTGGTTCCAAAATTGTACACATGGCGTCGGTCATAACTAAATAACCGACGACTAAAGCGAACATGAATAGTTGTCAATTGTCTTTTACTTAAAAACCGACGACTATAATGTAGTATAAGTGTCAGTTTTTTGTAAAGAACCAACACTGTAGGTTTAGTTGTCAGTTTTTTAAATAACCGACACTTATTGTCAACTTAATAGCTGACCAGCCCAACCGATTCTTCCCCTTTCCCTGTTTCATTCCCGATTTCCCTAGCTCCAGCGATTTTCAGTGCTCCCTTCTCCGCTGCCGTGCTCCTGCTGTCGTGCTCCTGCTCACCGGCGACCGTGCTCCTACTCACCGGCTCACCGGCAATAGTACTCACCGGAGGCCGTGCTCCTACTGCCGTGCTCCTGCTCACCGGCGACCGTCCGTCCCCTAGCTGCTGCTATGTCCACCGCTGCTCCTCCGGCTCCACGCTGCTTCGTTCTTCTTCCTTCTTCTTTCTCCGGTAGGCCCTCCGTTCTTCTTCTTCTTCTTCCTTCTCCTACTCTTCTTCTTCCTTCTACCTCTCCTTACCAAGAGCAACCACAGCCGTGTGGGCTGGCACGGCCGTGGCTGTGTTGGCCGACCACACGGCCGTGCTACCCAGCACGGCCGTGTGGTTGGCCAACACAGCCACGGCCGTGCTAGCCCACACGACTGTGGTTGCTGTTGGTAAGGAGGGAGAAGGAAGAACAAAAATATATATATATATATATAATAAAATGAAATCAATTATGAGTTTGTGATTAAATCAATTATATGATGAAATCCCTATTGCATGATGAAACCCTAACATCTGGCCGAGTTGCATGATGAAACCCTAATATCTACATGAATCCCTATTGCATAATGAAACCCTAACATCTACATACTCTATATGATACCTAAAATTGTGATGAAACCCTAACATCAATTGTGATGAAAGTTGGATTGTAGGTATTGGAATGACAATATACATGTATTGGGACTGTTATTGAACACCTAATCTGTCACACCCCAATCTCACACTAACCACTAATCACGAGATTAGGGCACGACGGAGGGATTATCACATAAACAAATCACTGAGAACTTTTTCTTTTTAAAACCTCGTAATGATATCCAGATTATTGCTGCAAACTAAAACATAATAAACTATTGCGGAAGCATTTCAATTAACCTGGCTAGAGAACATACACAGCGTTTACAACATGTAACATTGTTTAACAGAAAGTAAAACATAATAGTTAATTTACATCTTTTACCCATTCGCCATACATACTCTCTCTCACCCACACCATGTCCCAAGGACCGAGGGGAAAGGATTAAGAGACCACTATCTAACTAACTACATATACCTTCTACTGACTAGGGTGGTAAGATCCTTCAGATTCCTGGAACTGTCGCTGACCTGAAAATGTTTGAGTAGAGGAGTGAGCCTACTCGCTCAGTGAATAGTTTTTCATTTAACTATCACTAAACAACTCGTTAAGTTTATTATTCAGATTAATATACAAGAAATACTACACTGAGCAGTTCTAAAACAATATAATTGAAATAACAAAGAATGTAAATATTGCATCCAAAGAATAAGTACTAGAAGACTATGCTCTAGTCTTCCTTAACTCTTTCATTTATAAGGAACTCTGTGAACCTATATGATCATATTTTAGCTTATGCCCTGATCTATGCAGTGTACTTTGCATAGAGACTTGCAGTGCACTACGGCCACACCGTACAAGACTTAGCGACACACCCGGGAAATGCTAAGTCTGACTGCCAGCCCTGTTCTGCTACAGGACCACAGGCTCTCCGGCTTCAATGCACTACTCCGAGTGCTCTAGACTCCTCCTCTAACCTGAGTACACAGGCGGAGAGTCTCACTGGGTTACCACCGTGACTCCGCACAGATTATTGTTGAATAACCCCTATTTTCTACAGTGCCACTGTGACTCCGCACAGATTATTGTTGAACACTGTCTCTCTGTCCTCGTGCCACCGTGACTCCGCACGGTTATTGTTGCAACACGAGTTTCACCCCTAAGAAGCAGACCTCTCAAAGGGGTTCTACGGTGTTCAGGGCACCTAAGTCTAACATTAACATTATAGGTACATTTTAAACAGAAATCATAACTCATTTAACATTTCTCACAAGGCTCACACGGCCTGCCATATCATATCATAAGAAACATCATAACTCATGTATTCAACATATATCATGTCTGCCCAACAAGTATTCTCATTCTAACATTTCATACATATATGCATGATCTCAGTAACATCCCTTTCTAGGGCATGTCATATCTCATCACCTGCAATTCACGAGATATGTATTGTGAAAATAGGAAACCCTGTAGTATATATATACCAACTCAAAGAGAATAAGCATGTAAAGTTAAATGCACAAGAAACATACAATTCAACAGTTAAGCATCACCACATCTCATATTGAGAATTTTGATATCAAAATACTTGATTCATTGTACACCATATCCTTAGGGTTTCAGTTACCTCATTCACTTATCACACGGCAACACCCTATCCTTATATCATGCATCTGCTAATTTACTAAAATCTATACTGTCTGACTTTATACCCAACCTGTACCATTTTCAGGCGTGTATTTCTAATTTCAATGTTCACACTGAACAATATAGGTTCCGATGAACCATATAAATTCACTGATTCAATTCACACTGATCAGATGCTAAATTAAGTCATATAGAAGGGTAACGAAACAATTTATGAAATAAAAGTCGGGCGACACCAAATGCTTCCCAACGCCTGATAACGACTGTTATCAGCTTAAAACGCGCACAAAACAGAAAATATTCAAACGCCCGAGTTTATTAATGATAAATGAATGAAATCCTACTCACTTAATTCAGAATGCCCGAATTCATTTGGATCCGTCCAGGAACGCGTCCAGGGGGTTGTCTTCAACCTTGGTATAGTCATAAATTGAACCTGCAACAATCCAACTGTACCATACACATGTATAGATCAAAATTGAACCTAGTTGAAAACTGAATCTAAAGTAAGGCTTCAGATATAAGCATAGACCTCATGGGCGGACCCAAAGTGTTGTTCCTTGGTGCTCCCTTGCGCGCAAGGCAACTCTGGTTTGGATCACTGCTGCAAGCAGCAACATCATCCTCACGTACAGGTTGAAGGGGGACCCTGACTGGGTATTTCTTGCGGGCTAATTGACAACAAAAACGGGTTCTAGACCTTTGGCCGGATTCGAGGGTGGCTTGTAGCTGCTCCTTGCGCCCAAGATGGCCACTGATTGCTGGCCCACACAGCAGCAACTGCTGCTTGGCCGGCCGCCATGGCTAAGGTGTGCTACTGGCTGCAGCTGCAAGAGAGGCGCAGCTAGGGTGAGGGTAGAGGAAGAAGAAGGGCGACCTGCTCCACGGAGCCTTGGGCCCCAAAAAGCATCGCCCAAGCTTCCTTTGCTGTTGCCAATCGAGCGCAGCTGCAGGTCATGCTTGGGGCACCGCCCAACCTGTTGGGGCGCGGATGAGGTGAAGTAGAGGAGGATGAAGGGCGGAGGATGGAGATCGAAGATGGACGGAGCTCTCCCGCTCTCTCTCTCTCTAGCCCTAAGTTGCCCGCCCCTTATTCCTCCTTGACTGGTTGCTCGTCCGCAGCACAGAGCGCCGCTCAAGCAGTTACTGTTTTATCAGCCGACTGAAGAAGAAGGGATAAGCGAGAGAGGGTAAAAATGAAATTATAAAGCAAGAATTTGGAGAATTTGCAACTTAGGTCCAAGAAAACCAAAAAGGCTGTAAATTTTTCCTCGCATGTCCGATTCGAGTGATTTCTCTTGCAACTTTTCAAGCACATGATTCTCTACAACTGGAGGTATCAAAATCATAATTAATATCTTGTCGCAACTGGTCAAAGCACCAATTGCATCTTGGCATTTAACTTAACTCAACAATTAATACTGCAATTGTCATTAGTTTCTTCAGATGATTCAATCTCAACCCTTGATTCACATATTAGCTTATTTTGATTAACCATGATGTTTAACAGAGTGCTTAGCACTAATCAAGATGCTTACTGATTAATTTAGAAGTGGGTCATAACAATCTCCCTCCCTTATAATAATTTCGCCCCGAAATTCCTAAAAGAGAAAAGAAAACTTGTTACACATATCTGACCCAAAACTCCCACGCGACTTCCTCTAGGTTATGATTCTTCCACAAAACTTTTACTAATGGTATCTCACGATTGTTGAGTTTCTTGATCCTCCAATCATCTATTTGTATAGGTCCTTCAACATAGGATATATCTGTCTGAGTTGGGCAGGTTCTGGGTCCATTATCTTCTCTATACCGGGATAGCATTTCTTCAACATCGATACATGAAACACATCATATAAATTGTCCAACTCGGATGGCAAATTCAACTTATGGGCTACAGGTCCAATTCTCTCAATGATAGGATATGAGCCCATAAAACTAGGAGTCAGTTTACCTCACTTACCAACCCTCATACTCCTTTCCATGGTGAAATCTTCAAATACACTTCATCACCAACCTCAAACTCAAGAGGTCAACGTCTCTTCTCCGCATAACTCTTCTGCCTATCCTTTGTAGCTTTCAACTGCCCTCTGCATGTCCTCAAGAGTTTAAATGGTCCTCCCTGACTGACCATCTGTTTGCGGATAAGAAGTTGTACTAAACCTCAGCTTTGTGCCCAAAGCATGATGCAACTGATTCCAAAAACCTGGATGTAAACTTAGGATTTGTATCCGATATAATTGAAACTGGGATACCATGCAACCTGACTATTTCATCCACGTATCTCTTAGCCAGCTTCGAGACCTCAAAGGTTGACTTAATATGAATAAAGCGAGCAGACTAAATTAGTCTATCCACAATCATTCATATCGAGTCATAACCTCTAGGTGTCCTGGGTAACCCTATCTCAAAATCCATTGTGATATGGTCCCATTTCCATTATGGTATAGAAAAAGATTACAAGGTAGCTGTAGGTTTCTGGTGTTCAGCCTTAACCTACTAACACACACTGCACCTAGCCACATACTCAGCTACATCCTTCTGCATACCTGACCACCAGTACAATTCCTTGAGATTCCTGTACATCTTAGCATTACCTGCATGCATAGCGTACATCGATACATGTGCTTCCTTAAGAATCTGTTCTTTCAAGTCACTGTCTCGAGGTACACGCAACCTGTCATGCTAATACAACACACCATCATCTGAAAACCTAAACTTTGGTCTTTTCCCTCTATCATGTCATGCATGATTTGTTGCTACTCACTGTCACTCTGCTGTAGTTCCTTGATCAAATCATAAAAAGTAGGTTTGACTTGCATCTATGCAATCAAACCACCCTGCTCTGTCACCCCTAAGTCTAAGTTCAACTTCCGTATTTCTACTAGCATGTCTCTCTTGAAATATACAATAGAGAATGCATCAACTGTTGAACTTGATTTCCTACTCAATGCATCAGCCACCACATTTGCCTTTCCAAGGTGATAATCTATCGTCACATCATAAAAATAGTGACGCCATGACTTAAGAGCATGAACTACAGCAGTTAACTTCCGATCATGTATTGGGTAATACTCCTCATTCTATGCTACTTACTTCTTGTTATTACTGTAAGAATTTATTTCATAACGCACTTCACTTATTTTATATTTCTTCTTTTGTTCAAAACACATTTGTTACATTTCAAATTTATATCTTATTCTTTTCTCTGAATCATTTTCATATTGTTTATCTACCTTTCAGATTAACTACCTTTAAATCCTGGATTACTATCAATACTAATTTACTTTTCATAGTGCAAATCTCATGATTTTGTTTTATAGAGATGCTAGTATTCAAGGTCAAATCACTAGCGACATCCCTTGAACTACCTCAACTCTAAACATTCTAGGGTTTGGTCCTTATCAGTAACATAGCATTATTGTGGTGTGACTTTGATTCCTTAGTTTGAAATCAAACTTTAGATCTCATAAGTTCATCCATCTACTTGTAATGAATACAACAAATATGAATAATCATCAATGAACTATAGATATATAACAGAAATGTAACATCAGCCAAGTTCTCTAGCATAACTTATTAACACAAATGCTACAAATAAACATGATACTTGTTACCCAAGCATCACACATGGCTCACAAGGCCATTCATATCTTGTCACATCTCACTAGGCAACAACTTATACACATGGTTCATAAAATCCGTACACATTGTTACTTTTATTAAGCAACAACAACATCAACGCACAAAAAGCCAATCAACATTTATTATATAAATGTCACAGCCAAAACTTGGCTATATTCATCATCTCATCATACCTACGTGGTTATTAGGCATGATAACATTCATACAAGATATTCCTCACATCATGTGATACAATAGTAGCACCATCATTCCTTAACCAGGAATTAGGGTTCACTATCAAACATGGCTTATCATTCCCTTTCCCCAAATTAGGGTTAGGGTTCCCCATTTCTCATGAATTCAGACCCTCTTGAGTTAACCAACTTTATCTTGTATTAAGGTATTTGGCCTCTTAATACATTCCATCACAGAATACTCACCCTTAGCATATAATGCATAGGCCACACATTAGAATTGTCCAACTATCTCACATGATATGGACTTATCTTAGTTTAAGGCTTAACTTTATTATAAAGTTGCCTATAAACAATCGCAATGATACACCCTCAACTAGGGTTTACTAATCATGTATTGGATCCATGCATTTGTTATACATTATTGATTAGTACCATTAAGGTATTTCTCACCTAATCATTAAATTTAATGTGAACCTTATTGTGTTCCTTTATTTCTAATTAAGGATTGCTCATATGAGGTCCCAATGTTAGGTCTCCGATATCAGTTCCAAAAAATTCTTAGTTGTTCTAATCTTTCTCTTATATCTCAACATCTTAGTGTATATACATTTTTCACCATGATTCGGATCTAAATTATCTAGAATCTACTTTTATTATATATATATATATATTTTTTTTTAATAAGAGTCGTTAGATCCTAGTAACGCATCTTGTCAGTCGGACCAGGCCGAACCTGTAGTTCTGAAGCCAAGAACTACTCAGGATTAACCAACTCCTATTAATCTCAAACATGTGGAAAGAATATCCACTTAGGGCAAACTCATTTAAACATAACTTATGGTCTACTTAATACAAAGAATATAAACAATAAATAAATCACTTCATGACACACAACAATATAAAGGAATCATATTTATTCTACTAACTGAAAATCTAAATTCATACATATAAGAGCATTTCTAGTGATTTCCAATCAAATAAGCAATATAAAGCAAGAGTTGTATCACATTCTATGTTTAATCTTTTATTCCTACATAAATTTCCAATTTCTTAACCCTATGATTTCTAGGGTTTCTCTCTAGCCTATCCTTCCTCTGCATACCTGGCCAGGGCATCCAAAGAAGAATAGACAGAGTAGCTTGATACTGGTCAATCTAAGTATTCAGACACCTGGCCAGGGTATCTAAACACTCAGACCTCCCAGAGCTAAAGACATATCACTTCTTATTTTCCTCACTTATAACTTTATCTTTCAACCCCAACGATCCCTGACGATTCAACATAAGCTCTTTACTTGGTTCTCGTGACCACGTCCTCTTCCTGCCATCTACAATAGTATAACAGAACACTTCCTATTAGAAAATTGTAGTTAGAAGGAAGACACTTAAGTCCTAATCCTATTGGTCTCTTATCGTCCCCTGACCTTGACTTAGAGTATTCATATACTCAACCTATGCTCTGATACCAAGATGTCACACCCCGATCTCACACTAACCACTAATCACGAGATTAGGGCCCGACGGAGGGATTATCACATAAACAAATCACTGAGAACTTTTTATTTTTAAAACCTCGTAATGATATCAGGATTATTGCTGTAAACTAAAACATAATAAACTATTGCGGAAGCATTTCAATTAACCTGGCTAGAGAACATAAACAACGTTTACAACATGTAACATTGTTTAACAGAAAGTAAAACATAATAGTTAATTTACATCTTTACACATTCGCCATACATACTCTCTCTCACCCACACCATGTCCCAAGGACCGAGGGGAAAGGATTAAGAGACCACTATCTAACTAACTACATATACCTTCTACTGACTAGGGTGGTAAGATCCTTCAGATTCCTGGAACTGTCGCTGACCTGAAAATGTTTGAGTAGAGGAGTGAGCCTACTCGCTCAGTGAATAGTTTTTCATTTAACTATCACTAAACAACTCGTTAAGTTTATTATTCAGATTAATATACAAGAAATACTACACTGAGCAGTTCTAAAACAATATAATTGAAATAACAAAGAATGTAAATATTGCATCCAAAGAATAAGTACTAGAAGACTATGCTCTAGTCTTCCTTAACTCTTTCATTTATAAGGAACTCTGTGAACCTATATGATCATATTTTAGCTTATGCCCTGATCTATGCAGTGTACTCTGCATAGAGACTCGCAGTGCACTACGGCCACACCGTACAAGACTTAGTGACACACCCGGGAAATGCTAAGTCTGACTGCCAGCCCTGTTCTGCTATAGGACCACAGGCTCTCCGGCCTCAATGCACTACTCCGAGTGCTCTAGACTCCTCCTCTAACCTGAGTACACAGGCGGAGAGTCTCACTGGGTTACCACCGTGACTCCGCACGGATTATTGTTGAATAACCCCTATTTTCTACAGTGCCACCGTGACTCCGCACGGATTATTGTTGAACACTGTCTCTCTGTCCTCGTGCCACCGTGACTCCACACGGTTATTGTTGCAACATGAGTTTCACCCCTAAGAAGCAGACCTCTCAAAGGGGTTCTACGGTGTTCAGGGCACCTAAGTCTAACATTAACATTATAGGTACATTTTAAACAGAAATCACAACTCATTTAACATTTCTCACAAGGCTCACATGGCCCGCCATATCATATCATAAGAAACATCATAACTCATGTATTCAACATATATCATGTCTGCCCAACAAGTATTCTCATTCTAACATTTCATACATATATGCATGATCTCAGTAACATCCCTTTCTAGGGCATGTCATATCTCATCACCTGCAATTCACGAGATATGTATTGTGAAAATAGGAAACCCTATAGTATATATATACCAACTCAAAGAGAATAAGCATGTAAAGTTAAATTCACAAGAAACATACAATTCAACAGTTAAGCATCACCACATCTCATCACTACTACAGAAACGGCCTTTGGCGTCGGTCTTTTAACCCCATTTGGCGTCGGTTTCCGACTGACGCCTATGTGGGCGCCGCTAAAGGTCGAACACTTCGGCGTCGGTTTTTTAACCGACGCCTATTTAACCTATAGGCGTCGGTCTTTTAGTAGATAACTGACGCCAAAAGGGTTCGCGCCACAGAAAACGGCGTCATCTAGGGCACTTTCTGCGTCGGTGATTTACTAAAAGACCGACGCCTATATTCCATGTAGCGTCGGTCTTTTAGTTGATAACCGACGCATAAAGTGTCCTAGATGACGCCGTTTTCTGTGGCGCGAACCCTTTTGGCATCGGTTATATACCAAACGACCAACGCCTGGTTGTTTAAATAGGCGTCGGTTTGATACGAATATCCGACGCCATTTCCAGGACTGCTTTGGCCACATCAGGCGTCGGTTATCTATAAATAACCGACGCTGTAGGTCTTTGCTGATGGTTTTCTATAAATAACCGACGCCTATTTATATATATTTTTTTCATATCAGTTTGCAGGCCTGCTGTGGCTGGTCAGCAGGATGAGAACTTGCAGTTCAGTTTTCTGAACTGCAGGTTTACGACATCCATTGATATCAGCCTACAAACAGGCCGCAAACCTGCAAAAGTCACAAGGAAAATTTCACACAAGTACATACATTCAGACATCAATTCAATTCTCACATTCACACATATAGAAACATTCAAATACATGTATTAACATTCAGAAATATTCATTTACAAAGTATCATTCATTATCGCTATCAACATCCCAATTATATCTTACAGTTGCCACTGCTTGTATGCCTTTTGCCCATTCTTCTCTTACTTCATTTAATGCTTCCATCGTATATGGAGCATGTATATTTTTTAAGCGTTTACCTATAGTGTGGTCAGTTTTAAACACCTGCAAAGAGAATGATGTATATATATAAGTAATAATATAAAAATAAGATTGATATATTTCATACTAACTAATGAGACTATATATAATACCTCATGTATGCTATCGATGTCCAATGCGGCATGTTTGATAATCATCTGCATAAATCGCATCACATAGTATGCGCATGCCCAGCCATTGTCTTGTGTAGCACACTATAAATTGAAACATACAAAATAATACAACTAAGCACAATTCACATCAATAATATATATATTCGAGTCGGGAACTTACTTGTACGTTCTGCCAATTTATTGGCTGGTTCTTTTTCCTTGGGACCGTTCCTCCAGCCTTTTTGAATGCATCTAAACCCCTACATGTTAATATAACATAATAAATTGCATAAGTAAATAGTAATGTAATAAAAGATGTTAACGGATATAAAAATGAAATATTTCTCACCAGAATAATGGCATTCTCATTACGTGTCCAATTTTAGTGTTCAATGTACTCCCCGCAGGATCTAGATAATAAACAGTGAATGTCCCGGGGACAATAACTAGTAACTCCCAATGTCTACCGCTAGAGGTAAGAAGTTAACAATTAATAACTCAAAATGCAAAATAAAAATGGAATTTTCTTAAGTCCAAATTATAAATAAAGTAAACTTACTTGACATTGAATGAAGCTATTATTATCATCTTCTTTTGCTGACCAAAAATTGTAAAAGCATCTATACAGTATTGTTGAACATTATCAGGGTCTTTAGCTACCAAACTAATCAATGATGGAATCAAAAATCCCACATGATCAAATGCAAATTGTTTGCATTGATCTTCGACTAAGTAGCTGCAAAACATATAGGCGTATGCATTAATATATAAGAAACCAGATCACCGGATCTTACACAAGGTATATGGATGTATAAACAAGATCTCACCTAATCCATGTATCTATCATTGATGTATTCAACCAATCATACATAAACAGCTCAATAATATCTTGTATAAATAAAGAGCTATCGTATGATTGACCTGCATAATATGCATCTAAAGAAATAATTATAGGGCAATGTACATTATGTGCCCGTAGCCAACATGCCATTCCCCTACAAGCAGGACCTAACGGGTATGTTAGGTCAGTTGGAACCCAATCGGGTAATGCGGGAAGTGGAAGTGGAGGCCTAGGTGCTCCTGGTGTCTTCTTTTTAACCTATACATATAATTTCAGATTAGTTGACATCATATATACACATTAACAGTCTAAATCAATGTAAATTTATCTTACAATTTCAGTCATGTAGACGACATCTACTTTGGGCCACAATATCACCCCGCCTTCTGCATCAGCAAGTCTATCAATATCTGGGTGGGGATATGGCAATGTAGCTTCTCTCCAATCGGGTAACACACGTATCGGGCTCACACGAACGTAGCCCTGTGGCATTGGAGTCCCATGAAACATTGCCCCAGGAAGGGACGGGTAAGCCTGCGCCTCTGCAACAACGTAGTCTTGCATTCTTAAGCGGCATGGCTTCAATGCCTACAAATTTATGTAAAGAATATTATACATATATACATATCATCTTGAAAACATAACAACTTGAAAAGACTAACTACAATGTCATAAACAATACTTACAGCAGACGTGCTAGGCGATGGGTCTCCAGGATTACTCGCAGTCTGTGCATCAGGAGAAGAGTGGGTCGCCATAGGCGTATTGGAAGCCTGAGATGCCTGCCACCACAACAATTCTTCCTTGACCTTCTCAGCAACTACATCGTTGACCTTCTTAGCAACTAAATCCTCAACTCTCTTATTCTCCTATACATGGATAAAAGAAACATTAGCTTCTTATTAATGAATTTCCTTTTGTAGTAACATTCTAAAAAAAGAATAGGTTACCTCTTCTTGAGAAAGTCCCGCTCTGGGTTTGCGCTGGGATGGCCCAAAGAATGCTTTGATGCCAACACCAGCGCCGGCACCTCTAACACGTCCAGGATGCTCTGGGTTACCCAGAGCAACTGTCAATTCATCCCTTGTGCCCTGAGGGATGAACGTGCCTTGTTTCCTCTGCTCGTGCAGCTCCCGCTAATCACCATAAACAGAAATTGGTAAGTTAACACCACAAATAATCAATATTCAAATGATTTCTCTAAGAGTTGTATTTTACCATTTTTGCAGCCGCCTCAGCTGTTACAGGCTTCTTTATTTCACCCTTCTTGTTTTGCCTGCCAGCTATCCATATATCATGGTGAGGCATGGGTGTGGCAGACTCCTGAGTAGGAGCAGACTCCTGAGTAGCCGCAGACTCCGCCTGTAGTCTTTGGCGAACGCTTGCATAGCCTCTTAGACCCATAGTGTGGTCATGCACATTCAGTGCACACCTTGCTTTTTGTGCGTCACTGAGGGCCTAGTTAGTATGCACATTAAAGATTTGGTTAGTAGCACTAAATGTTAATCTTGAATAGGTGAATACAATGTATATTAATTAAATTGGGAGTGACGCCTAATACCTTGAATTCTTTAGATTTTCTTGAAGCAACAAAATTGTCCCAATCTTCTTTGTCCAAGAAGTTCCATTGTTCAAGGGCTGACTTCTTCTTCTTATCATCCTCTTTTATGTATTCTCTGTTCAGATTTGTCCTATAATTCCTAAGCATCTTTCCAGCGCGTTGCATCACATTTTTACGATGCAACTTCTCATCCAATTCAAACAGATTCTGTAAAATAGAAATGTTATTAACTAGTATCCAAAATAGAATTGCAAATAATATAATTTGTAATCTACAAAATAGAATTGCAAATAATAATAACTCACGCATAAATCCTTCCATATCAAGTCTTTTTTCCCTTGAGGAACTTTATGCCAATTATCATACTTAACACCACAATGGCTCCGAGTGGTACACCCAAGATAGTTTACAAAATTATTGCAGTTCACTCCAATTGGATTTCCTCCATTATCAAACTCCACCACCAATTTGGATCCACTACCACTTAGCGCTAATAACTTCTTCAACAGAGTGATGCCCCTTTTCTTGTTAAGTGTTTGGTGCTGCGCATCAAGTTGCTCCAGTGCTTCAGTGGGTACAGGTGCATCAACCTAAAATTTGACAAAAATAAACACACTAAATTAGCCCAATATAGAAATATAGGATATATGACATAACTAGAAGATAATGAATTTTATAGAAATACAGGATATGTTTTTAGAACTTACATTAGTATCCTCGCCATGCTCGTCATGGACAGCATGCTCATCATGGACTTCATGCTCATCATGGACATCATGCTCATCATGGTCAGCCATCTGAAAATGTCATTTAAAAGGCAAACATTTAGCATTTGTATTAACTAGAAAAAGGCAAACATTTAGCATTTGTATTAACTAGAAAAAGGCAAACATTTAGCATTTGTATTAACTAGAAAAAGGCAAACATTTAGCATTTGTATTAACATACATGTCTCTAAAATTGTGATCTTTTATCAATTAACAATCCTTCATTGTGATCTCCGCGCACATATAAGTCATCATTAGCTTCAATATTTTGTGGAGTGGGAAACCCAACTGAGAATGGACTGGAGTCATCATACTTATCATAGTACTCTTCTTCATCTATAGGATCTTCAATGAACTGTCTTTTACCATGAAGAACAACCGACCATTTATCATTCGCAGGATCATCGATATAGAATATTTGTTTCGCCTGTGATGCCAATATGAATGGTTCACCCTTCTCGCCAATCTTTTCAAAGTTCACCAAAGTGAAACCCAATTCATCCACTATAAATCCTTTGGTGTTATCAACCCAATTACATTTAAAGAGCGGAATTTTGAAATCTATGTAGTCAAAATCCCAAATGTCCTCAATGACACCGTAATATGACATTTTAGCTTCACGTGGACTCTTATCCTTTGCACTTGCAAAGTACATAGTCGACGCTTGAAGAGTGACCCCACTATTTTGGACGACACTCTTATCATCTTGGCGCTTTGTGTAATATGTGAATCCATTAATGTCAAACCCTTCATAAGACATAACATTCGGTTTTGGTTTAAAGGTGAGGCATTTGATAGTTTCTGTAATATCATTTGGTGTTTGAGATAGTTGATGTAAGACTTTATCTTCAAACCACTTAGTAAAAGTCTTATTATGCTCTCTAGCAAGCCACATTGAACTTGCTCGAGGATGTTGTCTCTTTATGAAATTGGTATGTTCCTCGATATAAACACTCACTTCGTCCATATTGTGTAAAATATACAAGTGAGCTTGTTCCAACTGCTCACGGCTGATTACTTTCACCCGTGATCCCAAAATTCCTTTGCCCTCCTCAATATTCTTGTCATTATCAAGAGTGTCATTACCACTGAGAAAGTCATTGCAAAAATCCATAACCTCTCTCGCCACATAACCTTCAATAATACTCCCTTCAGGCCGATAACAGTTTCGAACATCACCTTTAAAAACGCTCATGTATCGTTCAAAGGGATACATCCAATGCAAGAAAACTGGTCCCAACATTTTCACTTCCCTAGTCAAGTGGACAACAAGATGTACCATGATATCAAAGAACGAAGGATGGAAATACATCTCAAGCTGACATAGGGTAACAACCACTTCTCTTTGCAAATTATCGAGAGTATGAGGGTCAATAACTTTGCTGCATAGACTATTGAAAAAGAAACAAAGTCTGGTAATTACAAACCTTACATGCTTCGGCAATATAGATCGAATTTCCACAGGCAATATTTGTTGCATTAGAGTGTGACAATCATGAGATTTAAGACCTATCAACTTCAGATCTTTCATTGATACCAATCTACGGATGTTGGATGAGTAACCATGTGGCACCTTAACATTTACCAAGCATTCACAAAAAGTTTTCTTCTCCTTTCTAGACAACGTGTAACAAGCGGGAGGTAAGTATGTTCTTTTATTACCCATTTCACGTAATTCTGTTAATTCTGACCTTATTCCCATTTCACATAGGTCCAGTCTGGATTTTATCCCATCTTTAGTCTTACCTGGTATATTTAATAGTGTACCAATGATGCTATCACAGACATTTTTCTCAACGTGCCTTACATCGATACAATGCCTGACTGTCAAAGAACTCCAATAAGGAAGATCCCAAAATATTGACTTCTTCTTGAATGAAGAATTGTCACTCCGTGTGGCCATACTACATTGTGATTTCTTACCAAATTCATTGACAATGTCTTTTACACTTTCATAAACAACATCCCCTGGTATAGGTTTAGGTGCACTCCGTTCATCATTCCATCCATTGAATGCTTTGCGCTTCCTACGATACAGATGGAATTTTGAAAGAAACCTTCGATGACCAAGATATACAGTCTTGCCGCCATGTTTTAGTCTTATTGAATCAGTGTTTTCTTCACATATAGGACACGCTTTAGCTCCTTTGACACTATATCCAGACAAATTCCCATATGCTGGAAAGTCATTAATAGTGCAAAACAACATAGCGTGCAAACAAAATGTCTCTCTTGCTGAAGCATCATAGGTCATCACACCTTCAGCCCAAAGTTTCTTTAAGTCATCAATCAAAGGTTCAAGATAAACATCGATATCATTTCCGGGTTGTTTAGGGCCCGATATCAACAATGACAACATAACGTACTTATTTTTCATACAGATCCAGGGAGGAAGATTGTATATAACAAGCATGACTGACCAAGTGCTATGTTGGCTGCTCAATGTCCCGTAAGGATTCATCCCATCTGTACAAAGCCCAAGTCTTAGATTCCTATCTTCTTCACCAAATTTAGGGTACAATAGATCAATCTTCTTCCACTTTGGGGAATCAGACGCATGTCGTAGGATCCCATCATTATTTTTCTTAACATCTACATGCCACCTCAAATTCTTCGCATTTTTCGGATTTGCAAACAAGCGTTGAAACCGTGATATTATAGGTAGATACCACAACACCTTGGCAGGAGAACCAGTTTTGGACTCCCCCGAAGTCGTCAATTTATACCGTGACGCACCACATTTTGGACAATCTTTCAAATATACATAGTCCTTTTGAAATAATACACAATCATTCGGGCATGCGTGTATCTTATTGGCCTCCATTCCCATTGGGCACAACATTTTCTTTACCTGGTATGTTGAGATTGGAAGCTCGTTTCCTTCAGGAAGCATTTCTTTCAACAAAGTCAACAATGAAGTGAAGCTTTTGTCGCTCCATCTATTGTTAGCTTTCAACTTATACAATCTCAACACAGCGCTAAGCTTCGTAAACTTAGCACAGCCTGAGTATAACGGTATCTCAGCATCATGCACAATGTTTGTAAAGATAGGAGGTGGATCGGTGTGCTCTACCCTACAACTATCCAGCATCGCATCAACGATGTCTGCTGGAACTGGTTCGTTCACATTTACGTCATCGGAGGCAATTTCTTCTTCCACCCAAGCACTGCTATCGACATCTACTGGTTTCGATTTTGAAATCTCTCCATGCCAGTGCCATTCTGTATAGCCTTGTACAATCCCGTTGCACATGACATGACTTTTGATTTCCTCACCAGTGTTGACTTTCAAGTTGTTACCGCAATGCCTACATGGACAGTAGAACCTATCTGTAGGTTTTTTCCTATATTCCTCGGCAAATCTAATAAACTGATCAAGACCAGATATAAACTCTGGGGGTGCAACGATTACGAATGGACATCCATGATCTATCCATTCTATGATCAGAGAAAACAAGTATATATTAGGAAACAAGTATATATTAGGAAAAGATTAGGCAGCATTTCCCCGCTGTTCTCTAAGTACATATGTACTTAGAGAACAAACGGGGAAATGCCAACAAACACATTTGATATCATTCTTATATATAATAAATGTGTGCCACCTATCCCATCCTTGAACACCTAATCTCACTAGTAAGTGTATAATGTGTATTTGGTTTTCAAGAAAATTTCGGCAGCATTTCCCTACTGTTCTCTAAGTACATATGTACTTAGAGAACAAACGGGGAAATGCTACCGAAATTTTCTCGAAAACCAAATACACATTATACACTTACATCCTAAGTGAGATTAGGTGTTCAAGAACAGTCCCAAACCGGGGACTATCCAAGATTTACTCCTAATGAGTAAATCTTGGACGGGTTTCTAGGCCAACAAACACAATAATAGATATCTACAATGAAGCTGGACTCCATACAAACAGTATATAATTTAGTGATTGTTCATTCTAATTTATACCAATGTACAAGTAATATAAAGAACAATGATTGTTCACATTCTAGGCCAACAAACACATGTGATGTCATTCTTATATATAATAAATGTGTACCACCTATCCCATCCTTGAACACCTAATCTCACTAGTAAGTGTATAATGTGTATTGGGTTTTCGAGAAAATTTTGGCAGCATTTCCCCGCTGTTCTCTAAGTACATATGTACTTAGAGAACAAACGGGGAAATGCTGCCAAAATTTTCTCGAAAACCCAATACACATTATACACTTACATCCTAAGTGAGATTAGGTGTTCAAGAACAGTCCCAAACCGGGGACTATCCAAGATTTACTCCTAATGAGTAAATCTTGGACGGGTTTCTAGGTCAACAAACACAATAATAGATATCTACAATGAAGCCGGACTCCATACAAACAGTATATAATTTAGTGATTGTTCATTCTAATTTATACCAATGTACAAGTAATATAAAGAACAATGATTGTTCACATTCTAGGCCAACAAACACATGTGATGTCATTCTTATATATAATAAATGTGTACCACCTATCCCATCCTTGAACACCTAATCTCACTAGTAAGTGTATAATGTGTATTGGGTTTTCAAGAAAATTTCGGCAGCATTTCCCCGCTGTTCTCTAAGTACATATGTACTTAGAGAACAAATGGGGAAATGCTACCAAAATTTTCTCGAAAACCCAATACACATTATACACTTACATCCTAAGTGAGATTAGGTGTTCAAGAACAGTCCCAAATTGGGGACTATCCAAGATTTACTCCTAATGAGTCAATCTTGGACGGGTTTCTAGGCCAACAACATGGTTAATCCTAATATGTTGGGATCAAATAATTATACTGGTAGGATTTTAATAGACATGATAAATACCTAATCTATAGAGCATTATTAAATAATAAATCAAGAATTTAATAGTTTCAAACATGCAATAATTCACAATGCAATGTTATAAACTATAGGCAACATGGATAGATGAGACTAGAGTTCATATTAGAATAAAAATTAGCAACTTAGGACAAAGTGTGTTACCTTTCAATCTGTGTAACCTAGGGTTCAGAATATCATGATTTACTTAATGTGATAATCATAAGGACTTTATAATTTGCATGAAATAAATAAACATCCAGCATCTATCACTTATTCAATCTTCAAGAAACCTTGACAAACATTGGAAGTAAATACATGTAATCATAAGTACAACCACGTACCTTGATGGTGATCCATGCAAATCATACATTAATTCACTGAGTATATTATCCAAGCAAATAAGAAAACCAAGCAATTAACTTTTGTTGCATGTATATACATCCTAAAGTGCCACAAATCATATAATAACATTAAACGCTACTCAAGTCCTAATCTAGAGTTTAGGTTTCCTTATTATCCTATTATCATTAGGGTTATTCTTGAACCCCCAATTACTAAGTTCATTGATTTAATGACATAAAAAGATCTAGTTCATATTATGTTTAGCCATGATTATAAAACTATCATGTTATGATATTAGGACCACTTAAAGTAGATTAGGCACATTAAGCGAGCGGAGTAGGGAGCCAATTTCGCGCAAGCAGATTAGGCAAGCAGATTAGGTCGGCACATAAAGAAGCAATTTCGCGCCTGGGTAGGTCGGCAGGTACCTGGGCAAGCAGAGTAGGGTGAGGTCGAGCTGGTTGAGTACGTGGGCGGCGGCCGGCGAGCTCCAGAACCAGCGGCAGCGACTCCGACGAGCAGGGAGCGTCAGGCGGCGGCGGCAGGCAGGCGGCGGTGGCAGGCGGCGGTGGGCAGGCAGGCAGAGGAGAAGGAGCAACAACATAGGAGAAGGGGGTGCGGCGGAGAAGGGGGCACCGGAGTAGCAGTGGCGGCACGGCGGCACTGTCGTAGAGAGGAAGGAGCAGAGAAAAAGGGAAATCGATGGCGACAGAAGAAAAAAGGGCTTGCAATGAAACAGAAGAAAGGGGAAGAGTCGGGCGATCGCGGGTTATGAGTTCCCAAATAGCGTCGGTTGTTTCAAACAACCGACGCCTAAACATCTTTAGCGTCGGTTGTTTAAAACAACTGACGTCCAATTGGACGATATTTTCATGAAATTATTTGGTGGGAACCACTTTCAGCGTCGGTTATAAAAGGATCACCGATGCTGAAAAGGACACTTTTCGCGCAAATTTCCATCGCACATAGGCGTCCGTTTTTTATCTACATAACCGACGCCGAAAGTGACACTATTTTTTTCGCTCGAAAATTGGATTTCGCGGGCGACTTTAGGCGTCGGTTTGTTATAAACAACCGACGCTGAATACAAAGCGGTACCCGTGTCTGGCTGGTCTTCGAATATAGACGTCGGTTTGTCTAAATAACCGACGCCTTATATTATAGGCATCGTTTTCCTTAATAACCGACGCCCAAAAAAGCGACACTGAATGTTATTTCTGTAGTAGTGCATATTGAGAATTTTGATATCAAAATACTTGATTCATTGTACACCCTATCCTTAGGGTTTCAGTTACCTCATTCACTTATCACATGGCAACACCCTATCCTTATATCATGCATCTGCTAATTTACTAAAATCTATACTGTCTGACTTTATACCCAACCCGTACCATTTTCAGGCGTGTATTTCTAATTTCAACGTTCACACTGAATAATATAGGTTCCGATGAACCATATAAATTCATTGATTCAATTCACACTGATCAGATGCTAAATTAAGTCATATAGAAGGGTAACGAAACAATTTATGAAATAAAAGTCGGGCGACACCAAATGCTGCCCAATGCCTGATAACGACTGTTATCAGCTTAAAACGCGCACAAAACAGAAAATATTCAAACGCCTGAGTTTATTAATGATAAATGAATGAAATCCTACTCACTTAATTCGGAATGCCCGAATTCATCTGGATCCGTCCAGGAACGCATCCAGGGGGATGTCTTCAACCTTGGTATAGTCACAAATTGAACCTGCAACAATCCAACTGTACCATACACATGTACAGATCAAAATTGAACCTAGTTGAAAACTGAATCTAACGTAAGGCTTCAGATTTAAGCATAGACCTCATGGGCGGACCCAAAGTGTTGTTCCTTGGTGCTGCCTTACGCCCAAGGCAGCTCTGGTTTGGATCACTGCTGCAAGCAGCAACATCATCCTCACGTACAGGTTGAAGGGGGACCCTGACTGGGTATTGCTTGCGGGCTAATTGACAGCAGAAACGTGTTCTAGACCCTTGGCCGGATTCGAGGGTGGCTTGTAGCTGCTCCTTGCGCCCAAGATGGCCACTGATTGCTGGCCCACGCAGCAGCAGCTGCTGCTTGGCCGGCCGCCATGGCTAAGGCATGCTACTGGCTGCAGCTGCTGCTTGGCCGGCCGCCATGGCTAAGGCATGCTACTGGCTGCAGCTGCAAGAGGGGCACATCTAGGGCGAGGGTAGAGGAAGAAGAAGGGCGACCTGCTCCACGGAGCCTTGGGCCCCAAAAAGCCTCGCCCAAGCTTCCTTTGTTGTTGCCAATCGAGCGCAGCTGCAGGTCATGCTTGGGGCACCGCCCAACCTGTTGGGGCGCGGATGAGGTGAAGTAGAGGAGGATGAAGGGCGGAGGATGGAGATCGAAGATGGACGGAGCTCTCTCGCTCTCTCTCTCTAGCCCTAGGTTGCCCGCCCCTTATTCCTCCTTGACTGGTCGCTCGTCCGCAGCACAGAGCGCCGCTCAAGCAGTTACTATTTTATCGGCCGACTGAAGAAGAAGGGATAAGCGAGAGAGGGTAAAAATGAAATTATAAAGCAAGTTTTGGAGAATTTGCAACTTAGGTCTAAGAAAACCAAAAAGGTTGTAACGTTTTCCTCGAATGTCCGATTTGAGTGATTTCTCTTGCAACTTTTCAAGCACAGGATTCTCTACAACTGGAGGTATCAAAATCGTAATTAATATCTTGTCACAACTGGTCAAAGCACCAATTGCATCTTGGCATTTAACTTAACTCAACAATTAATACTACAATTGTCATTAGTTTCTTCAGATGATTCAATCTCAACCCTTGATTCACATATTAGCTTATTTTGATTAACCATGATGTTTAACAGAGTGCTTAGCACTAATCAAGATGCTTACTGATTAATTTAGAAGTGGGTCATAACATAATCTGACTTAGGATATTTTGTTTGATTTAAACATGATTGGGCATTATTGCATGTTTGAAACTATTGAATTCTTGATTTATTATATAATAATGCTCTAATTGTGAGTGATGCAATGTAAGTGAGCAAATACATGTAGTGAATATGTACTCATTAGCATAGAACCCCATCCAAGATTTACTCATTAGAAGTAAATCTTGGATAGTCCCCGGTTTGGGACTGTTCTTGAACACCTAATCTCACTTAGGATGTAAGTGTATAATGTGTATTGGTTTTTCAAGAAAATTTTGGTAGCATTTCCCCATTTGTTCTCTAAGTACATATGTACTTGGAGAACAGCGGGGAAATGCTGCCGAATTTTTCTCAAAAACCCAATACACATTATACAGTTACTAGTGAGATTAGGTGTTCAATAATGGGATAGGTGGTACACATTTATTATATATAAGAATGACATCACATGTATTTGTTGGCCTAAAGTTTTAACCATGCAAAAACTCTAATCTGTTAACCCTAGACCCTAATCTTGTCCTAATATATACTTGTTTTCTCTTTGATCATAGAATGGATAGATCATGGATGTCCATTCGCAATCGCTGCACCCCAGAGTTTATTTCTGGTCTTGACCAGTTTATTAGATTTGCCGAGGAACATAGGAAACAACCTGAATTACTTTACAATGTGAACTTTACAATTTGAATTACTTTACAATGTGAGCTTTACAATTTGAATTACTTTACAATGTGAGCTTTACAATTTGAATTACCTTACAATGTGAGCTTTATACTTTGAATTACTACTTTACAATGTGAACTTTACAATTTGAATGTGAATTTGCAGATGGCTGACCAATCTCCTGATGACCGTGCTGATGACTACCGTGAGGGTGAGGACATAAATACGCCGCCTCACAATGTAAGTTTTAAAAATATATCATATATTTATATCTATATGTCCATTTATAGTTATATCTTGTAAATGTGAATTATTTTGTCAAATTTTAGGTTGATGATGCACAGGTACCATCTGAAGCACTTGAGGCACTTGATCAACAACACCAAAAAGTTGACAAGAGAAGGGGCATTACTATGATGAAGAAGTTAATTGCGCAAAAGGGCAATGAACCCAAACTTGTTGTGGATTTCGATAATGCAGGAAATGCATGTGGTGTGAATCGCAATTCATTTATTTCATATCTTGGGTTTGTTACTCGTAGCCATTGCGGTTGTCGCTTAGATTCTTGGCATAAAGTTTCTAAGGAGAAGAAAGATTTAATATGGAGGGATTTATGTGTGAGTTATTATTAATTTGCAATTCTATTTTGTAGATTACTAAATTTTTGGATACTAGTTAATAGCAATTCTATTTTGCAGAGTATATTTGAATTGGATGAAAAGCTGCATCGTAAATGTGTGATGCAACGCTGTGGGAGAGTCCTAAGGAACTATAGGACAAATCTCACCAGAGAATACATAAAATAAGCCGACAAGAGGAAGAAGACAGCCACTGAACAGTGGAACTTCCTGGACAAAGAAGAATGAGACGCATTTGTTGCTTCAAGACAAACTGATGAATTCAAGGTATTAGGCGTCAGTCTCAATCTCATTAATTAATATATGTTGTATTCACTTATTCAAGATTAGCATTTAGTGTTACTAACCAAATCATTAATTTGCATACTAACTAGGCCCTCAGTGAGGCACAAAGATCAAGGCGTGCACTGAATGTGCATGACCACAGAATGGGTCCAAAGGGGTATGCAGGCGTTTGCCAAAGACTACAGGCTGAGGCTACTGCTGCTCAGTCTGCTGCTACTCAGGAGTCCTCTACCATAGGTAGCACACCTCTGCCTCGCCATGATGTCTGGATAGCTGGGAGGCAAAATAAGAAGGGAGAAATAACTAAGGCCGCAACTGCTGAGGCGGCTACAAAAATGGTAAAATACAACTCTTACAGCAATCATTCGAATATTGATTATTTGTGTTGTTTACTTAAGTACAAATTTTTGTTTTGGTGATTAGCGGGAGCTGCACGAGCTGAGGAAACAAGGAAAGTTCATCCCTGAGGGAACAAAGGATGAATTGACAGTTGCTCTGGGTAACCCAGAGCATCCTGGACGTGTTAGGGCTGCAGGCGCTGGTGTGGGCATCAAATCTTTTTTTGGGTCATCCCAGCGCAAACATGTCCCAAAAGTGGGACTTTCACAAGAAGAGGTAACATATTCTTTCTTTATAATGTTACTATAAAAGAAAATTTAAAAATTAGAATTTGACATTTCTTTTATCCATGTATAGGTGGATAGCTATTTGACAGGAAACTCGAAGAAGCAATGAAAAAGTGGCAGGCATCTCAGACTGCCACTTACCAGACAATACCTACTGCAGACTCTACTCCTACTCCTACTGCAGAGGTTGGGAGTAATCCTGTAGAACCACCACCTAGCACATCCACTGTAAGTATTTTTATGACATAATAACTAGTTTTTTAATTCAAGATGATACGTATATATGAAATTGTAGTCGTTTCAAAAAAAGATGATATGTATATATGTATATAACATTCTTTACACAAAAATTTGTAGGGGTTGAAGCCATGCCGTCTAAAAAGTAAAGAATATGTCGTGGCAGAGGCGTCGGCTTACCCATCCCTACCAGGGGAAACGTGTCATGGGTCTCCAGTACCAGCTGGTTGGATTCGGGTGAGCCCGATACATATATTCCCCCAGTGGATGGATCTTCCACTGCCATATGCCCACCCAGATTGTGAAATGCTTGGTGAGGCAGTAGGCAGAGTGATATTGTGGCTAAAAGCGAATGTCTTCTTTACTGATAAGGTATGGTAAATTTACATTACGTTCAATTGTTAGTGTGTGTATATGCTGGCAGTTGATCTGAAATTATATATATACAGGTTAAAAAGAAGACACCCACAACATCTAGGCCTCCACTTCCACCTCCTACATTACCTAGTTGGGTTCCACAGGACCTACCTGTCCCGTTAGGTCCTAACTGTAGGGGTATGGCAGTATGGTTAGGGGAACATGATATAAACTCCCCTATAACTGTTTCTTCTGATTCAGATTCTATAGGTCAATCATACGAAACAAAACTATTGATACAAGATATATTGGAGTTGTTTCGATATGCTTGGCTAAATACATCTGTGATAGAGCTATGGATAAGGTGAGATATTCTTTATACATCCATATACCTTGTGTATGATCTGGTGATCTAGTTTCTTATTTATTAATGAATGCGTAATTAATACATATTTTGCAGCTACTTAGACTACATATGTGCAGATTTTGGATTCGAACATGTAGGGTTTTTGATTCCATCCTTGATTAGTCTAGTAGCTAAAGACCCTACATCAGTTCAACAATACTGCTGTGAGTTTTTTTTTTCAAATTTTGCTGTAAAAAAGAAGACGGTGATAATGGCTCCATTCAATGTAGAGTAAGTTTACTTTGCTTATTATAATTTGGACTTAAAAAAATTACATTTTATTATGGATTTTGAGTTATTAATTTTTGACTTTTTTTCCTCTAGGGGTAGGCATTAGGAGTTATTGGTTATTGCCCCCGAGACGTTCACTATGTATTATGTAGATCCTAAGGGGGGTAAATTGAATACAAGATTTGGACACATAATGAAAATGGCAATATTTCGGTGAGAAATATTTCATTTTTCATATCCGTTAACATATGTTATTATATTACTATTTAATTGCAATGTTCTGTGTTACATTAACATGTAGGGGTTTTGAGGAGTACAAAAAGGCTGGAGGAAAGGTCCCCATGAAAAAGAACCAGCCAATAATTTGGAAGAACGTGAAAGTAAGTTCCCGACTGCAATATATGTATATATTATTTATGTGAACAATGCTTAATTAGTTGTATTTTTTAATATTTTGTATGTTTGAATTTATAGTGTGCTACACAAGACAACGGATGGGCATGTTGATACTATGTCATGCGATATATGCACATGATTATCAAACATGCCGTACTGGATATCGAATGTATTGCTCAGGTATTATATAGTCTCATTAGATAATATGATCGAAATATATCAATCTTATTTATATCTCATTAATTATATATATACATCATTCTCTTTACATGTGTTTAAAGCTGACCCCATTACAGGAAAGGACTTACCAAATGTTAATGCTCCCTATACAATGGGAGAATTAAATGAAGTAAGAGAAGAATGGGCAACAACCATACAATTAGTGGGGGCTTTTAAATATAATTGGGATCCTGATAGCGAATAATGACTAAACAATGATACTTTGTAAATGAATTTCTGAATTATAATATATGTGTGAATGTTTTCACATGTCTGGATGTTTCTACATGTGTCTGAGTGAAAATGAATGAAAGTGTTGGTTGCTATATGAGTGTTTCTACATGTGTGAATGTGAATGAATGGAACTATAGATTGCTAGCATGTGTGAATGTTTATAAACGTGTGAAAATAAAATGGAACTGCAGGTTGCATTGCTAAATGCATGTGCTACTTTTTTATTGTTAATTTTGCAGGTTTGCCGCCTGTTTTCGGCTGATATCAATGGATGTCGTAAAACCTGCAGTTTATAACTGAACTAAACAAGTTTCTCATCCTACGACCAGCCACACCAAGTCTGCAGACTGACAGGAAAAAAAAACAATAGGCGTCGGTTATTTGTAAATAACCGACACATAATGATATAGTGTCGGTGTTCCTACAATAAACTGACGTCTATGTCCTTAACACCATGGCCTTGCTGGACAGCACGGCCGTGGGGTGAAGATATATGGTGTCGCTTTTTTACTTATAACCGACACTGATAGTGCCCAAGATGGCGCCCTTTCTGTGGCGTGAAGGGTTTGGGCGTCGGTTTTCCAACAATAAACCGACGTCTATTTCCTTAACACCACGACCGTGCTGGACAGCACGGCCGTGAGGCAAAGATATATGGTGTCAGTTTTTTACTAAGAACCGACACTGATAGTGCCCAAGATGGCGCCCTTTCTGTGGCGCGAAGGGTTTGGGCGTCGGTTTTTAACTTAAAACCGACACCTATAGTCCCATGATGGCGCATTTTCGGTGGCGCGCGAAGAGTTTGGGTGTCGGTTTTGGAACCGACGCCTGATGGGTGGACTTTTAGTGTCACCCACATAGGTGTCGCTTAGAAACCGACACTAAAGGCTTTAAATAACCGTCACTAAAGGTAGGTTTTGTAGTAGTGTGTGCAGATCTGAATCTAACGGCAGCAAAGTTGATTGTATTTAGGGCTGAATACACTTGAGTGTATTCTAGCCTCACTCTCTCTCTCTCTCTCTCTCTCTCTCTCTCTATATATATATATATATATATATATATCGTGGGGGGATAGAGTGAGAGAGTAACACGGCTAAAGAATGAAATATTACACCATATATTATCTTTGCGTACACTAATACGTTCCAACGTCAACAATAGAAAATGCCATTGTTGAACCAAATAAAGTATGACAATATGCTCAATTTTGTATGCACTTATCTTCACATTTTATTTTGTTGTACATGTTTTTCTTTTGATGTCAAAATAAGTATATTATTACTTGATCTTTTACAAGATAGTCACACAACTTCTAATCTTACTTCAAAATCATTACTTATTTATGCTTCAAGCAACATTTGAAATCTCCATTTCATACAACAACTATATGTTCTACTTAACTCAGCAACTGCCGTCTATGCTTTAGGCACCAGTTGGAAACTCTACTTTTCCCAACATCTTCACTGGAAATGTTACACAAGATAATATATTTTTTGATTGAGAAACAAGTTGTAGTTGCTTCCTATCAAGATGTGTGTGGTGTTAAAATGATATATGGGGTCGAGGACCACTTCACATATATCTTCAACTGTTGGGCCCAAAGCAAAAGACCAATGGATTACAATTTGCATCTTCAGTTCCTTATTCAAGGAACTAGGTCCAACCTCCACCTCTTTACATAAGGAGGTTCTAATGATAGACCTTCCCCACCTCTAAACATCAACTACACATTCTATACTCGACATATTTACATGCCCCTCCA